>BLSH010402357.1:1178612-1202481 GCA_018402905.1 Glandirana rugosa | reverse complement strand
CATAAATACCCCCCCCCCCCCCTTTTTTTGTCCTTCTATTTTTAGGTTTGTTCTTTTTCTTTTCTCTTTTTGGATGTCACAACACATTCAATACACATTGATATTTGGGCTGTATTGATGTCTATGTTTTACTGACATACTCAGTAATCAAGCTATAACAAAGATTGTGTATATCTGAGCCGGTTACCACAAATTGTGTACAACGTATTCCAAGTATGTGACCTCTGCGCTGTTTGTGTTTCTTTTTCACCTTTTGGATTGTAAAATATCAATAAAACTTGATTATGAAAAAAAAAAAATGCTTTGGCAATTTAAAATGTATGTCAGGACAAACAAAAAAACAGCTTTGGCTATACATACTGTACAATTCAAAGTGTATGTCATGGTATGCATGGCAAAAAAAAAAAAACATGCAGTAAATTTGCCCATGTTTTATTTGTGTAAAGACCCTACAAGTACAGAAAAATACCTCAGCTCTTAAAATATATCTATACCTAAAAACAAAATTTGAATATACAGTATTGCATCATATCAGTCCTTACATGTGGTGGCTGCATTTGTTTTCTTTTCTCTGGCTAAAAATGTTTCTATCAAATACAGGGCTGGTGCAAGGATTTTTGACACCCTAGGCGAAACCTCATTTTGCCGCCCCACTTGGCTCCACCCCTGACTCTACCCCATTTTCCCTGCCCAGCCTGATCAGCACCAATGAATTGCAGCCTGGTCAGCGCCAATCAAATGCAGCCTCACCAGCGCCTATCAAATACAGCTTCACCAGCGCCAATCAATACAGCCTCACCTGTGCCCATCATATACAGCTTCACCTGTGCCCGTCAAATACAGCTTCACCTTTGCCCTTCAAATACAGCCTCACCTGTGCCCATCAAATACAGATTCACCTGTGCCCATGAAATACAGCTTCACCTGTGCCCATCAAATACAGCTTCACCTGTGCCCATCAAATACAGCCTCACTGAGGGTGGGGGCGGAGGGGGGGTATTTGGCAGATCAGTCACTGTTTCTATATACATTTGCAAATGGCATGTGATAATACAATCTCATTATCTCAGTCAGACAGTGTCAGTTTTTACATGAATCAATGCAGAGCAGCCAGTGACAGATCAACAGTGGCCAAGCGCCCCTAGGCGGCAGTGCACCCTATGCGATCGCCTACTCCGCCTAGTGGTAGAGCCGGCCCTGATAAAATATAGATACAGTACTTTTGATCCTGCAATAAAATAAGTCCAGTGTGTTTGTCATTTTCTATAAGCTGAACTGAAATCTAAAATAATTATCTTTCCCAGGTATCTTCTGCAAACTACAAAAGAACACCTCCCCATGTAACATAGATAGAGAGGAAAAGGGGTGTGTAGTCCAAATAAGTAGAGCAGTCGTGACGACACTGCTTTTTTATAGATACATTGCAGTGATTGAGTGCTGACACCCTAGGGCAGGACATGTGTTACTGGTGGGATTATCAGGTGAGAATAAAGGGAAAAACAAATACAGCCGCAGGTAAAAAAGTGTCCATGTACTATTTTTTTTAAGGAGTCTGGAAAGCATTGCACCGGTAATCAGCAGATCACTGGTGCCATGCAGGTCTCAGTGTGAGTTGTCTGCTTGTACATCTTACGGCCAGGCAGTTACAGCATCTCACATAAGTGAGTACACCCCTCACATTTTTGTAAATATTTTATTCTATCTTTTCATGTGACAACACTGAAGAAATGACACTTTGCTACAATGTAAAGCTTGTATAACAGTGTAAATTTGCTGTCCCCTCAAAATAACTCAACACAAAGTCATTAATGTCTAAACCACTGGAAACATAAGTGAGTACACCCCTAAGTGAAAATGTCCAAATTGGGCCCAAAGTGTCAATATTTTGTGTGGCCGCCATTATTTTCCAGCACTGCCTTAACCTTCTTGAGCATGGAGTTCACCAGAGCTCACAGGTTGCCACTGGAGTTCTCTTCCTCTCCTCCATGACATCACTGAGCTGGTGGATGTTAGAGACCTTGTGCTCCTCCACCTTCCATTTGAGGATGCCCAACACATGCTCAGTAGGGTTTAGGTCTGGAGACATGCTTGGCCAGTCCATCACCTTTACCCTCAGCTTCTTTAGCAAGGCAGTGATTATCTTGGAGGTGTGTTTGGGGTTGTTGTCTTGTTGGAATACTACCCTGCGGCCCAGTCTCCGAAGGGAGGGGATCATGCTCTGCTTCAGTATGTCACAGTACATGTTGGCATTTTTGGTTTCCTCAATGAACTCTAGCTCTTCAGTGCCGGCAGCACTCATGAAGCCCCAGACCATGACGCTCCCACTACCATGCTTGACTGTAGGCAAGACACACTTGTCTTTGTACTCCTCACCTGGTTTCTGCCACACACACCTGACACATCTGAACCAAATAAGTTTATCTTGGTCTCATCAGACCACAGGACGTGGTTCCAGTAATCCATGTCCTTAGTCTGCTTGTCTTCAGCAAACTATTTGCAGGCTTTCTTGTGCATCATCTTTAGAAGAGGCTTCTATCAGGGACAACAGTCATGCAGACCAATTTGATGCAGTGTTCGGCATATGGTCTGAGCACTGACAAGCTGACCCCCCACCCCTTCAACCTCTGCAGCAATGCTGGCAGCACTCATACATCTATTTCCCAAAGACAACCTCTGGATATGATGCTGAGCACGTGCACTTAACTTCTTTGGTTGACCATGGCAAGGCCTGTTCTGAGTGGAACCTGTCCTGTTAAACCACTGTATGGTCTTGGCCACTGTGCTGCAGCTCATTTTCAGGGTCTTGGCAATCTTCTTACAGCCTAGGTCATCTTTATGGAGAGCAACAATTATTTTTTTCGGATCCTCAGAGAATTCTTTGCCATGAGGTGCCATGTTGAACTTCCAGTGACCAGTATGAGAGAGTGAGAGCGATAACACCAAATTTAACACACCTGCTCCCCATTCACACCCGAGACCTTGTAACACTAACGAGTCACATGACACCGGGCAGGGAAAATGGCTAATTGGGCCCAATTTGGACATTTTCCCTTAGGGGTGTACTCATATTTGTTGCCAGCGGTTTAGACATTAATGGCAGTGTGTTGAGTTATTTTGAGGGGACAGCAAATTTACACTGTTATACAAGCTGTACACTCACTACTTTACATTGTAGCAAAGCGTCATTTCTTCAGTGTTGTCACATGAAAAGATAGAATAAAATATTTACAAATATGTGAGGGGTGTACTCACTTTTGTGAGATACTGTACACACTGACAGGAAGACTCAATGAACTACCACCGCACTCAACAGCACCATGGTAGTTCATTGAGAACTACAAGCCGACATCTGTAAAGGCTCTCAGTACTTGTAGTTCATTTATTCACAAAACTCAGCAAACTAACTTAGCGCCTATAAGTCTTCTGTAAACCAGAAGTTTCGATCTGAGACCCGATCAAAGCCAATTCCGGCTTTGTTTGGGTCTCTGGCCAGTCTGTATGTTGCCGCCCCCTGTGTTACATGTTTCAACCCTAAAAACGGATGGAACATGTTCCCAAGCGTGAACTTATCTTTTAAGGACTGATAAACTGCAAAATATTATGTTATTATATTTGGGTTTACATATACTTAAAGTAGAGTTCCACCCAAAAGTGGAACTTCCGCTGATCGGAATCCCCCCCCCCCCTCCGGTGTCACGTTTGGCACTTTTCAGGGGAAAGTGGATCCTATCCCCACTTCCGGGAAGAGAGGCAGTGGCAGACAAGATCGCCAGCTTGTTTCCCTCCTCCTTCCCCCACCGCCAGGCCAGTAGAAGAGCGAAGCAGAGCTTCATGCATGCACAGTAGGGACCCGTGGGAAACCGTACTGCTTCAATGCCGGGTTCCCTTACCCGCAATGGCGGCGGTAGCACCCGACAACTCATGGAAACTTTTGCTGCGGTGCCGACATCGCTGGACTCCAGGACAGGTGAGTGTTCTATTATTAAAAGTCAGCAGCTACAGTATGTGTAGCTGCTGGCTTTTATTTTTTTTAGTTCTGGGCGGACCTCCTCTTTTAAACCTTGTTGTGGGCTGACAACATACAGTATTTTGTGAAATGAGTGGTGTCAGCCCTGCCCAGTGTCATTTGCCAAATGCCTTAAAAACTCCCACTCTCTGATCTCCACAGCACAATGGCTAATCATTCTGTAGTCCAAGATAAGAAATGGGAGGGCTAAATAGACAATTAGAGATAACACAGAAAATGTGCACAGGACAGTACCGAATTTCTGATATGATCAACAGTTATTTACACTTTTTGAACAGATACAACAAAATGCTTTCAATGGGATATTAAAGAGACCAAAGTGAAGCAAACCAGAGCAGTTCATTGTTAGGTTTTACATATACTATATAAGTAAGCTGCTGCTGGTAAAACTGTATTAAACCCAAAAACAAAAGTGTAATATATTGCTGTTTACCAATTTTAAAATATGGTGGCTGCATTTGTTTTTTTGTTTTTTTTTTTAGGATTTTTTCCAATGTTTTTCACCTCTTGATCCAGCCAGTAACACACCTCCTGTCTTGGGGTGTCTCCACTCTGGTTAGAGGAGCAATGGAGATGCCTTTAGACAGGATCAATTGGGGGGGGGGGGCAGTGTTAGATGCATCAGCAGATTTAGATAGACTTCACAAATGAATTAAAGCTGATCTCCGCAGAAGCCACTAACAAGCTTCGGAAGCCACAACTAAGGCACAGCTAGAGATATGCATAGCGAAGACCACTTTTCTCACTGTTCTTATGATAGGGTAACATTTTTTTGGAATATTTCATCTGTGTCCCAGAATTTACATAATTTAAAAGGGTTAAAGAAATAACTGGCATTCTACAGTGTGATGAAAGACCTTCTAAATTCCATGGAACACATGGACAAATATTTTCCTAACAGCATCAAGCCCTATTTTGGCAGAGCAGGTATTCTTCTCATTCGAAATAGCACAATTGTTCTCTCCCACAAATAGGCGCAAATCCTCGGTGATAAAGGGGAATCTGAAAGCCATGATTAACATTCCATAAGGACAAATTAACCTTCCATCCAAACACAGGGAGACTGGAAGGTCAGCTGTGGTGAACCACTGCCATCTAGTGGTCACTATTAGAATTACATTTCACTATCATCCAAAACACAGAATTGTCAAATGGCAAAGTCCTTGCTGCCTACACTGCATACCCCAAAGAACTGAAGTTTTCAGGTATTCGCCAGGCCCAACATATGTAGAAAATATTAAAAAAAACAAAGGAACTTTTCCAGGTAGGGTAGTTCTCCTGTTTGATTGTGGGTTTGTTATGTTATAGGTTTGCTATGTTACAGGGGAATTTTGTACAAAGTGCTTATTAGTAAGGTCCAAATGCAAGAATAAGCCCTTTGTACAAAACATAGCAAGGTTCCTCTGCTGATGTCTGCTTGCCTGTGTATACCTTTTACATAACAAACCTACCACCAAGCAAAAGAACCATGCAGAATCATTATTTTTGATATTTTCTAAATACAGAAAGGCCAGACCAAGAACCCCAGTAAATTATTTATTTATTACAGGTACTAATATAGCATTGTTAATTTACACAGCACTTTACATATATATTGTACATTCACATCAGTCCCTGACCCCAAGGAGCTTACAATCTAGGATCCCTAATTCACATACACATACTAGGGCCAATTTAGACAGGAGCCAATTAACCTACCAGCATGTCTTTGTAGGGTGGGAGGAAACCCACGCAGGCACAGGGAGAACATGCAAACTGCAGGTAGGTAGTGGCGTGATTGGGATTCGACTCGATGACCCTAGTGCTGCTTGGAAAAACTGCCAAGACCAATAAAAGTAGCACTAAGAGAGATATGTAGGCTGCAGTTTCCTTAAAGCGGAGTTCCACCCTTTATGAATGTTTATTAAAAGTCAGCAGCTACAAAAAGTGTAGCTGCTGACTTTTAATAAACAGTAACTTACCTGTCTCCCAGTGCAGCGATGGGGCCACATGGAGCCTCAGATCTCTCCCCCTCCCCTCCGCCGGCATTGCTACTGTGGGCACCCTACCGTGGCTTCACGGCCGGGCCCGCACTGCGCATGCCCGAGCGGAGCTGCGCTCCGTGATTGGTCCCAAAGTCTTCTAGGACCTGTCCTGTGTCCCAGAAGACTTCGGGAGGGAGGGGAAAGGAGACCTTCCACTTATGATCGCCTAAGGAGACCGGAGCGGAAGTACCCGTAAAAATCGGGTATCCCCACCCCCCTCTTCCCCAAAAGCTCAGTTTCAGTATCCGGAACTGGGGAGGAGGCCTTAAAGCGGAAGTTCCACTTTTGGGTAGAACTCCGCTTTAAGTGAGAATATCCAATCAGCATTGGTTACTTAAGAAGAGTTGAAACCTCTAATTGGCACAATAAGTCAGTCAGCTGTTTAATTTCTACAAGGAGAACTCAATAATGGCAGACTATGCATTTCATAGAGGTTTCCTTCAAAGCTGAACTCCAGGATAAGTACATACTGACTAAATTCAAGAGTCCTGTGTATTCTTCCTTGAATCTTGGTGTGCTTTGTGCATTTCTCCCAGATCTGTGCAGTAATCCAGTGTGAAGTTTTTCCTCTCTGCAGGAACTTCCTGTAATAAAGACCGGTCACTGCTGCTCTCTCTCCTTGTGCAGGGTGACTGGTCTTGTCTCCACCCCTCCTGTAGTTTTCTGCAGGCAGCCTGTAGTGGGTGGAGCCTGCTGGGTCCCTCCCACAGCTCTGCTCTCTGCAGTACAGTGATGATGTTATCACTACTTTTACAAGGTAAGATCTTGGTTTATAAAGGCATTTAGCACACATAAAGTACATCTTTCGAGGATATGAAGGAATACTATATATTTAAATGAAAGTGTTTGTTTTTGTAGTTCAGCTTTAAAAAGATGGCAAACGCATACAAAAATATAATCAGCAAAGGCAGAAAATGCATATCACCGGATATATGTAACTGTTGCAAAAGCATGTGGTAGATACAACTAGGAAGCCAAAATCAACCAAAGAGTTGGTCAGGCTGGAAATGTTAAGCTACCTACCCCGGGTTTTGATGGTGGTTCATGGGTAAGTAGCTTGGCAGTTGCAGCACTAAGTATTCCTTTTATTTTTGGCAGCGTATCTTATGATAGTTCAATAGCATGTGTGGTACCTTGATCACCAGCACATACTCAGTGTGGATAAAGATTTTCTATGCATCTAAACCTGCTTCTTAATACCTAGAAGATATTTACCTCAGTTACTCCTGCATAAGATTTATTAATGCATAAAGGTCAAATTCTATTCCATTTCATTGTCCTGTAATCTAACTTGCTTACTGGATGGGAGAGCATAGTGATAGTCTCATCAGCAAGCTGGGTGGATCCTTGACCAAGCTGCATTGTCTGCAGTATAAAATACACTGATCAACCATAATTTCATTACCTTCCAACTAATATTGAGTATGTCTCCCTTTTGCCTGCAAAACAGCCCTGAACCATCGAGGCACGGACTCTACTAGAACTCTTAAGGTATGCTGTGGTATCTGGCACCGAGCTGTCAGTAGCAGATACTACGTTGTGAGATGAAATTGAAGAAACAGCAGCACATCCGAGGAATATTTCAATGCTTTTATGGATCACCACAGTGGCACTACAGACACCAGCAATACAATCATGTACGTAGATGCGTTTCACACATATGTTCCGTGCTTATTCCTTACCTACGTTG
The DNA here is from genome assembly GCA_018402905.1 of Glandirana rugosa. Lineage (NCBI taxonomy): Eukaryota > Metazoa > Chordata > Amphibia > Anura > Ranidae > Glandirana > Glandirana rugosa. Next base: position 1,194,740 of record BLSH010402357.1, on the reverse strand, counting down.
TGAGATGGGGCTTCCATAGATCAGACTTGTTTTTCCAGCACATCCCACAGATGCTCAAATGGATTGAGATCTTGAGAATTTGGAAGACAAGTCAACACCTCAAACTCATTGTTGTGTTCCTGAAAGCATTCTTGAACCCTTTTTGCAGTGTCGCTGGGCCTACTATCCCAATGAAAGCCACCATCTTTCATTAGGATGATGAGAGCCACCTCCATTAAGGGGTGTACTTGGTCAACAACAATTTTTAGGTAGGTGGTACATGTCAAGTAACATCCGCATGATTGTCAGGACCCATTGTTTCTAAGCAGAACACTGCCTAAAACATCTACTGCCTCCGCCAGTTTGCCTTCTTCCCATACTGCATCCTGGTGGCATCTCTTTGCCAGGCAAGCGACGCACACACACCCAGTCATCCACATGATGTAAAAGAAAATGTGATTCATCAGACCAGACCACCTTCTTCTATTGCTCTGTGGTCCAGTTCTGATGCTCAAATGCCCATGGTAGGCGCTTTGGGCTGTGGACACAGTCAGCACCCTGACTGGTCAGCTCTACACACAAGATGAAATGACTGACTGTGAGTCTCATGTGGCCTTCAGGGTGTTGGAGAGTTAAGAGATGCTTGGAGCTGTTGGGTAACACATAGCACTGGTTGGTATACTCTTGTCTATCCTCAGGGGGCTGTTGGAACCGACCCCGTCGGCTAATCTGGAGCTAGACTGAGTCCACCGGGCTCTGGGTCCCCGCTCTTCAGACCCCAACAGATCGTGGGACGTTATTTGCTGCGTTCATAGATACACCCACAAAGAACAGATCTTGAGGCGGGCCTGGGAGCGGGGAACGCTGGACTTTGATGGTGCAGCGGTGCGGATCTACCCCGATATTTCCAGGGCAACATTACAACACAGAGCACTGTTACGGCCACTGCTGGACAGAATTCATCAACTAGGCTGTACCTACAGATGGGGATTCCCCCTATCATTGACAGTTTGCAGAGAATCCTCGGCCTTTGTTGTACATCACCCAGCGGACTTGCCGGCCCTATTTGTCTTCCTAAACACAGAAGTGGTGGAGGTCCCGAATTGGCTACAGGTTTTACAGTGTCCCACCAGAAGGAATGGAGCACCCCCGGGGCTAAGGGGACTTCCGCCAAGGCTGGCCGGGAAATATCGTGGACTGCGCAATCCACCAAGCTCTGCTGAACCGGAGCCTTGATCCAGGACCGTATCATAATCAGTTGGTGACACTGGGGACATGGAGGTAAGCCCGGGTAGTTGAACATGCTATGAGGAATTTTGCCAGTTTCTTATGCCCGCTCTGGATACCCATGTGGGGGGATTGGCCCCGCAAGTTGCTGGCAGGCTTTATTGCAGGTGCCCCCTTTACCCCGCTCATAGGGTCCTCACATGGGGATCACTACCTTGCTTTATATCCCTATGTAGCCCTGCATCAAACACACAATGGCTGTTGCACTGCACTTGGGGCTTTGCACCGCTTTGGCGGTGACACTCTGTCTCATTCCATTGAGGGACTTTGAGCTCAACTTTTTCACCTGCAATGCCTGGGACAACTATATTCCTGAGGTCCTACCCCTTCATTCGACTGAACTAAGTGACTATCACGTCTGCCATAGGGACCCACGAGGAGGGACTGGATTTCCATAAGTATCCATTCGAGTGGGCGGTATAGGTAACATTGCCGGAGCATGAGGATATCCTCAGACCTAAACTTGGTTCAGACCGGGCAATGCATGGGACTATGGCTCTCTTGGAGCTTACTTCCAGGAGTACTACCCCCCCCCCCCTTTTTTTTGTTTGTCTTTCTGTTATTGTTTTTATCTGAGAATGGTCCTGGACTTGGGGACTTGTTGATTTGTAAATTTTTTATATTCTGCCGCTACATTATGCTGCACCTTCGCAACGTTATTTTATGATACATATGCTCAATCCACCTGCACGGAACAAATTATATGAGGCACAGCCCGGACGCCATGTTGGCTGCGTTGGTTGGCTCTGCCTCGCCGCGGGCACCCCCTTACTGCCTCACCACTCCCAATATGCGGGAGAAGGAGGGACTCCTCCTTCAGATGGGATCGTGGCGGGGGGGGGGGTTTGCGGGCGCGGCATATTAAAGGTGATGAACTGCTGGAAGCTACCCTGGTCCCCCACCCTCTATTGCGGAAGGAGCATCCCGGGCATGTGCAGCCTTCCCTTCTCTCCTACCTTACAACATTTCATACCTGCCTTACACTTATTAATACTTCTCTTATTCTTTCCGCCGGGGAGCTGCGGGAGCTCTCTGTTCGCTGTCTCCTACCACTTTCCCCTAGTAGGCCCGCGCTCACGAACGGAGCTGGGCTCCATAGTGAGCGCCGCTATTGACACTCTCATTTCTCCCTCAACTCTTTTCTCGCTCTTCACGACTTTTTGCTCACCTCTTTCTCTTTTCCCTCTCTCTTTCTCATATAGGGTATTTTTTCTTTCTATATGGTAATCTATCACCCTTCCTCTACCCACTTTCTGTAGTTATTGTTTTCTAATCCCCCCCCCTCCACTCTTTGCCCCCCTTTTTTTTTTTCTTCACCCTTTCTTCATTCACTCCTCCTCCTACTAGCCCCCCATTCCCTCCCCTCCTCGCTAGTCAGATGGACGCTATTAATATAACTTCCCTCAATGCAAAGGGGCTGAACACCCCCGAAAAGAGGCGCATGCTGTTGCAGGATCTTAAACACCTCCGCTCAGATGTGGCTTTCATACAAGAGACCCATTTCAGGACGGATAAGCTTCCCTACCTGCAAAATAGATCTTTTTCCCTTCGCTTATCATGCACCTAATAGACATGCAAAATCCAAACGGGTTTCAGTGTTGATTTCCAGCCAAGTTCCATCGACACTACAGGATTTACAAGCTGATGACGAGGACAGATTTCTGTTCTTAAAGGGTCGGATTGGCAGCGTTGGGGTGATACTGGCTACGATTTACTCTCCAAATACACACCAAGACACCTTATCCGCACTAGCAGAGTTTGCGGAGGGGAAGTTGATCATGGGCGGGGATTTCAATGCCCATCTGGACCCGAAGGTAGATACCTCTACTGGTACCTCGGGACTCGCAGACGTATCTTACAAGCCCTACAGAGACATCAGCTGATTGATATTTGGCGTGTATTTCATCCCGACGACCATGATTACACCTTTTTCTCCATCCCTTATCAATCCTATTCTCGCATAGACTTCTTCCTTGTCCCACACCAATATCTCTCGGACATTGTAAGGGTGACGATAGGCAGCATCACATGGTCGGACCATGCTCCCATCTTACTAAAGTATAGACTGACGGATCCCTCCCCACATAGAGAGTGGGGATGGCGATTAAATGAAGGCCTCTTACAACACCCTAACGTACTCTCAGATGTGACTTCCGAACTCACGTGCTACTTTCAGTTGAATAACACTCCAGGGAGCAACCCCGGTATTGTCTGGGAAGCGCACAAAGCGGTCATCAGAGGGGTACTGATAAAGAACGGGGCCTGCCTAAAAAAGGCACGAGCAGCCAAACTTGACCAACTACTCACTGACATACAGAGGTTAGAACTTCAACATAAGCAGATACTAGACGCCACAATAGAGAGGGACCTCTCACATTTACGACGGCAAGTGATGGATCTACTACACTATCGGGCTAAGGCAGCACTACAAACAAGTAGGAAAATACAGTACGAGTCAGATGACAAGTGCGGCAAACTCCTTGCCAAAACTTTACGAGATCAGAGGTTGGCGTCAGTGTTGATTTCCAGCCAAGTTCCATCGACACTACAGGATTTACAAGCTGATGACGAGGACAGATTTCTGTTCTTAAAGGGTCGGATTGGCAGCGTTGGGGTGATACTGGCTACGATTTACTCTCCAAATACACACCAAGACACCTTATCCGCACTAGCAGAGTTTGCGGAGGGGAAGTTGATCATGGGCGGGGATTTCAATGCCCATCTGGACCCGAAAGTAGATACCTCTACTGGTACCTCGGGACTCGCAGACATATCTTACAAGCCCTACAGAGACATCAGCTGATTGATATTTGGCGTGTATTTCATCCCGACGACCATGATTACACCTTTTTCTCCATCCCTTATCAATCCTATTCTCGCATAGACTTCTTCCTTGTCCCACACCAATATCTCTTGGACATTGTAAGGGTGACGATAGGCAGCATCACATGGTCGGACCATGCTCCCATCTTACTAAAGTATAGACTGACGGATCCCTCCCCACATAGAGAGTGGGGATGGCGATTAAATGAAGGCCTCTTACAACACCCTAACGTACTCTCAGATGTGACTTCCGAACTCACGTGCTACTTTCAGTTGAATAACACTCCACGGAGCGACCCCGGTATTGTCTGGGAAGCGCACAAAGCGGTCATCAGAGGGGTACTGATAAAGAACGGGGCCTGCCTAAAACAGGCACGAGCAGCCAAACTTGACCAACTACTCACTGACATACAGAGGTTAGAACTTCAACATAAGCAGATACTAGACGCCACAATAGAGAGGGACCTCTCACATCTACGACGGCAAGTGATGGATCTACTACACTATCGGGCTAAGGCAGCACTACAAACAAGTAGGAAAATACAGTACGAGTCAGATGACAAGTGCAGCAAACTCCTTGCCAAAACTTTACGAGATCAGAGGTTGGCGTCTTACATCCCTTACGTGCAGGGTCCTTCTGGAAAAAAAATCTCACTCCCAAAACAAATTGCCCAATCCTTTGGGGAGTACTACTCCTCACTCTATAACCTCCCAAACAACACCCAGACGCAAAGGCAGACGGAGGATTATCTCGCTTCAGCTCGCCTCCCTAGATTGACATCCCCACAGAGGCAGGAACTTGAGGCTCCGATCTCCTTAGAGGAAGTACAAGCGGCCATCAACTCAGCTAAACCGGGGAAAGCGCCGGGCCCGGGTGGTTTTACGGTCCAATACTATAAGACCCTTTCAGACATCCTAGGGCCCCATATGGTCAAGACCTTCAATGCAGTGGGGGACACCTCCGCCTTCTCACCGGCATCCCTATTAGCTCACGTTTCGGTGATACCTAAGGAGGGGAAAGACCATTCCTTATGCAGCAGCTACAGACCTATGTCTCTATTTAATATACTCCAAGATCTTAGACACGCGCCTCCAACAATTCCTCCCCCAACTCGTCCATTTAGATCAGGTGGGCTTTGTCCCGAACTGGGAGGCACGGGACAATACAACCAAGGTCTTGAACCTAGTACATTGGGCCAACCATACCAAAACCCCTTGCGTATTCCTGAGCGCTGACGCCAAGAAGGCTTTTGATAGGGTGAATTGGAATTTCATGCTCACAACCCTACAACATTTTGGCGTAGGCGACAGAATGAGGCAATGGATTGCGGGAGTCTACACCATGCCGACTGCCTCTGTAAAAATGAATGGAGTTTTCTCCGACCCGCTCACTATCTCCAATGGCACCCGGCAGGAATGCCCCCTCTCACCTTTACTGTACGCCGTTACATTGGAACCATTTCTTAACAAGATACGACAAAATGATGACATCACGGGCCTCAGCATAGGGACGTTTCAGTATAAAGTGTCTGCATATGCGAATGACATATTGTTTTCCATCACAAACCCCATAATCTCCCTGCCAAACCTTCTACAAGAACTTGACCGGTACGGGACACTATCGAACCTCAAAATTAACTATTCAAAATCGGCAGCCATGGGAGTGGGAATTATCCCAACACAACTAAGTAACCTACAGTTAAACTTTAGCTTTAAGTGGACCTCCACAGAACTAAAATATCTGGGAACGTTTATACCCCCCTCGCTCGCGGACATATACAAACTAAATTTTCCTCCCTTGCTACATACCATTAGGAGACTTCTAGACAGGTGGGACCAGGGACTACATTCCTGGTGCGGTCGCTGTAATGTGGTAAAGATGAGCATTCTTCCCAAGTTCCTGTACCTTTTCCAGGCCCTTCCAGTCCAAATTCCTATTTTAGACAAGGAACCAGCCTGATTATCAAATTTATCTGGGCAAACAGAAGACCTAGGATCCGGGCACGCCTTTTGACTCTCCCTAAAATATATGGTGGTATATAGCAGACATCCAGAAATATCACCAGGGTGCGCTCCTGAACCGAGTAATTGACTGGTGTAGACATGGGGAGCAAAAACTATGGACCCGACTGGAACAACAACAATTTAACGAAGTTCCGCTTGGGAGGGCAGCTTGGTGCTATCAGAGTCTCCCCCCAGTGCTCAAAACATACCCTATCATTGAACCCACACTCAAGACTTGCCATCAGATGAGCAAGGCCTCTGTAATATCCTCTGTCAAAGCGCCCTTATACCCTATACTGGGTAACCCGGAATTTGCCTGGGACTTGCCAGAGGACCATTCAGGACCCTTAGGGAGGGGGAATTCTTCCAGGCATCCCACTTTATTACCTCAGGTAGGTGGCCATCTCTCGAAGCCCTGACACAGCCAAACGGGAGTTACACCTTAGATTTCTGGAGGGCGGTACAACTACACCATTTTCTCCATAGGTTGGGAACGCCTTCAGAATATGGGAGGGCTCTGACCCAATTTGAATCCCACTGCATGGGGGAGGGGCCCCTGGCACACACCCTCTCGGTAATGTACGCATTGCTGATTTCGCTGCCCAGTGGGTTTAGACTGCCCAGGTTGATTAGATCTGTACGCGCATACAGGAATGAAACTATAAGGTACTTACAAGATGGTACCATACACCTTGTCCCCAAGAGACATCAGATCATTGCTGGAGATGCAACAAAGAGAGGGGAACGCTGTTACATGTGTTCTGGGGTTGCCCTAGTCTGGGGCACTAATGGAAAGAAATCAATAGAATCTTGCAAAAATTAACGGATTACCCGATTCCAGATAACCCTGCATTCTTCCTCCTTCATTGTATTAATATCCCAGGTTCGGTATACAAAAAAAATCGGTGATACGCCATCTCCTCAATGCTGCCAAACTTTGCATCGCCATGAGATGGAAACACACGGACCCACCATCCATAAAAATGTGGCTTAGGAAGGTGGAGGAGATCAAACTGGAAGATCTGGTTCTGAATGCGCAAAATAAACATGACCGCTACAAAAAGACATGGCTCCTGTGGAACATGTTTATATACTCGGATGAGGGCAAATCTTTACTAGATAGCAATACATAACTACTGGATGATACACTTCACCCAGGCCAGCGAGGAACTCTGCTCCCCCCCCCTTTTTTTTTTTCCTTCCCCCACAGCTATCCCTTTTTCTTTCCCTTTTTTCTATAATCTTCCTCTTTGACTCTCTTCTGACTGATTTTCTTCTTTGTCTTAGATAATATACAAAATCCCAGGCATCCTACTCTAAGTTTTTGTTCTTTTTGGGTGGGGGATTTAAAGATAAAATGGACTTTGGCTTGGTACCGTTAATATGTATATAAACGATGCACATGGGTTTTGTTTTTGCTGACCCCAATCTGTCTGGCATGTAAAATGATCGGTTGGTTGCCTGTCATGCTGTTAAATAAAGAATTTGAAAAAAGAAGGTGAATGCTAGCCCCAGAGAGTATTATTACTAAAATATGAGAGGACAATACTCCACGCATTTCGGGGCTGGAACGACACTTTGTTGGGATATTTAGAGAACAATCTTAAAGAGGATGAATCTGATGTTGGCTGTCTCATGGTGCCTATGGGTACCTTTAAAGTGTATCTAAACCCAAGAACTAACAGTTTAGCAGTCTGTAGATGTGATGGCAATTGCATTTGTTTTTTTTCTTTTTTTAGGCCAAGTACATTTTCTACAAGAACATATCTGTTGATCCCAATAAATATCCAGTGTCTATATGCCCTTCTGTGTATTGAACTGAAATCTTAAAATAACATTATCTGCCTTCCATGCTATTTTCTGTGAACTACACAACGCCCTCACCAAAGATGAGGGTAGGTTTTTGTAGCCTAAATCAGAGACGCAACCTAGGGTGGTGACACTTTTCCTCTGTAAATACGATGTCGAGAGCATTGTCACCCTAGGACAGGAAGTGTGTTAATGGAAGGATCGCCAGGGGAAAATAAAGTATAATAATAGTCTTAATAAAGAAAATCACTGCAGCTCCCCACATCTAAGGACTGGTAAGCTGAAATTGATAAAGTCTCTGGTTTTTGGTTTAGATATACTTTATTAATACCTTTGTCCCTGGTGACTTCTTGCTGGTAGACATATGAAACATAGTTACCTCCATTTCCAAATACAGAAGTAATGTCACTTATGACCTTCTTGTAAACCTCTGGCTCTGAAATGATGAAAGCAAGCGTCCAAAAAGTAATCTAAAACCAAAAGATGAAGAAGACATTAATGAACTGCTGGCATTTGGAACATTCCAATTATATTACACAAATTCTACTGGAAACACTTGAAGCCATATACTAATGTATCTGAGAAAACAGGCATCACTTAATGTCCATATCAGCCAATCAGAATAACATAACAAATGGTTATATCAAGCTTGATACTGGCTTTAAGAGCCAGCCAAGGGCTTTACGATAGAATTGATCTGGATCACTTTTATGGGGCTCTCAAAGAGCGCCTCCCCTTTCATGGCAGCAGCACTCACAGAGGTTCCTAGGCTCTTCCGCTCCTCCAGGGAGCCTCGAACCATAGAATACTGCCAGTACAGTGTGAACAGGAGGAACTTGGGAAACTTCCATTCCCTGATCCTTTTTTCTGTGATGAATGACAATGATGAATTGTGTTTGTTTATACTAAAAAATTAGTGTATTCTTACCTGAAAATATGCTGTTCAAATTTTTGTGCAAAGCAAAAAACTGCGACTACTACAGTTTTATTGTCTAGGTTCTCTGCTTTCAGAAAATATAAACTTTTTAGGGGGTTTAGGCTGCATTCACACCTGAGCGTGTCGTTTTCAGGCAGAAAGTCGTGTGTTTTACTGCAATTTTGACCACGACTTTGCCACGATTTTGTACAGGTCAAAAGGTCACCAATGTAAAAAGCAGAGAAACGCCCAAATCTGCCTGAAAAAATACTTCCAGAGCTTGTTTGAGCTTCAGGCATTTTCAGGCTTTTGGCATCAGGTGTTTTTGAGTGGAGATGTGAACCATCTCCATAGAGAATCATTGATTTTTTTCCCCTCCAGCGTTTTGTAGCTTCAGGCATATTTAAGCTACAAAACGCTCAGGTGTGAATGGGCCCTAACAGTAATTTCTAACACAAAAACGATCCAGTAGGCAAGTTAGCCCCTATGAATAAGCCCATCGGGACGAAACATGTCAGGAATGCAGTTAGAGTCTTTCTCTGGTTTTAACTATCTGGTCCTCTGTTAGAAATATATCCTTTTTCTTCCTGTCCTGCTGACAACAGTTTTACCACACAGGAAGTGAGAGAACATTTTCAGCTGGGATCCAGACTGCAAACAAGGTGACAGGGATTCTAGCCATCATCTACTCTACTAAGAAAATGTTGTTGTTTTTTTTTTTTTATTTCTATCTTTGATGATAGAGAGGTCCTCTCATGTTCTGTTTACTTAAAGATTGTCAGGGGGACAGGAAGCAATGAATTATATCTACTGAAGCCCCTGACAGCAGTAAAAATCCTTTCCCTCTCTAGCAAATATAGAAATGATAACTGTGCCTCAGCTGTGCCCTGAAAATCTTACATTTTGTTTTGAATTCCTTGAAGCGTGCTTCCCATGGTTAGGCATTCCTGTGTCTTCATGCTCATAGCTGTATATTTGCAGTGTGAGATCATCTAATGCACAGCTGCCTCTGAATACTAGTCTCAGCAGAGTGAGATTTAGTGTGTCACTAATGTGCTGCTCATTGTTCTCCTTCCTGGAGAGGAAGCTGTACCTGAGATCTGCAGTGCAAGGATCTCCTTGCTTCTTTGCATTCATTCTTTGAATCTGTGATATCTACACCTTTTCCCTGCTAATTCCTAAGATAACATCACCAGTCATGGGGGGGGGGGGGCAGCTCTAACATGAGGATGCAGAGCCCTGCTGCCAAGCTACCTCCACACAGAGATACAGTACAGAACAAGGCACGGTAAATCCATAATGAGGAAAAGTCAGCTGCAGGGAGACCACAGGCAATGCTGTTTACTAGTCTTTTGCTGTCTGCCTGCTTTCTTTTGGGCAAAATTTCCATAGATCAGGTCCTCTTAAAAACGTATCTTTTTAGAAGTAAATGTAAAAGGCCACCACTGCCCAAAGTTAAAAACAAAGATAAATCAAATCTGCCTTCTCTACCATGGTACTTTGGCTGAGACAATTTATCTAGCTGCACTTACAGGGTTGGCGTTGGCCTGTGATGCCCAGAGAAGTAAAAGACTGTAGTTTTGTGGGGAATTTCCCTTGAGAATGTCCAGCAGATGATGCAGCAAGGTCTGTAAAAGATCAAGAAATCATACAAATGTATTCATCACCAGGGTAATTCAAAATGTTCATGCATCCTCGACTCCCTCTGTATCCGTTTCATCTATAGCTGTAAATTTTATTCAACGTTTGAAGCAGAACTGTCTGCCCGCCATCACAATTTTATATGAAAATTACGGTAGGTGTCAAGGAGCTTGGTAGACCCACTGGTAATAGCAAAACAGGGGCAATAGTACTTGAAGGTCCACAGAACTGTGGTCTGAGCAATGACTTACAATAGCAGAGAAAGTAGCACAGACAAGCAGATGATTAGGACTGATGCAGGCAAACAGGTGCTAAACAGACTCCTAATTTAAGACAAGTAAACAAGCAATGTCTGATAAATGGAGATTTCAGATGGATGGTATAGACAGGTACAAACAAACAGAGATAAATACAGTCCAACACACAGGAGAAATCTAGAACATTGTGGAAACAATGGAAGTCAAATAGAACCTGTTGATGAAGCCCATGGTCAAAGCTCTGGCCTCACTTTAAATTCAACTAACAAGGCTAGGTGTGAAAGCTGGAGCTTGGTCTAAATGCAGTGTAGAAGAAGGTCCGATAGATAGACAAAATCTAGCAACTCTAGCTATCCCCCAGGAGTGAGGAGAGAACCAGGGTTAATTTTGTGACAAAAATATTTTCATCATAGTTTTCATCAGCTGCAAACATGAAAATAAAATTATAATTAATTCAATTAACGAAAATCAATTCCTATTTTCATTATTTTAGACTAATGGGTTTGATTAAATTGTAATGCATTGTTTACGCATTTCTCTAGAATTGTCAAGTTCATTATATACTCCTGGAGTAAAAATCGAATAACATGTTATTATTTATAGTATAAGGCCGGGTTTACATATGTGCGAATTGGATGCGGGTTTCCCCACATCCAATTCGCATGACATGTGAGTATGACCGGCTCTCAATGGAGCCGGTTCACACATGTCCAGGGCGGCCAGGGTCCGGATTCCAAAAGGGCCCTGTGCGTGTTTGGGTGCGGTTCAGGTGCGAATTCAGGAAACAATTCGGACCTGAACCGATGAACAGGAACGCACTGGGCTGCAAACCACAGCCGGACATATGTGAATCCAGCCTTAAGGTTTGAACATGCACTACAGACACAGATTTAGCCATTGTGATATATAACGTCTAAAACCACTTGCCGCGTACATTTACTGCTGCACTGTGGCAGTACTGCGCAAATTGCTGTATATAAATGGCGATTCGCGCAGCCACAGTTGCGGGCAGCCGCGCGCCGCCGGCACGCTCTCGTGAGTGCGGCCGCGGGGGTCGAGCGGACTCTATGTCTGCTGGTGACCCGCAATCGCCTAATACAGAGGCTGAACGGGGAACCGCCAATGTAAGCACGGCAGCTCCCCCATCTGCCAGGCGGCATGACAGTGATCTACTGATCCTTGTAATCGGGAACAGTCAGATCTGTCATGCCCCTGCCAGCCCAGCCCCCACACAGTTAGAACACAGTGAGGGAACACATTTAACCCCTTGATCGCCCCCTACAGGTTAACTCCATTCCCTGCCAGTGACATTTACACAGTAATCAGTGGCTATTTTTAGCTCTGATCGCTGTATAAATGTCAATGGTCCCAAAAAAGTGTCAAAAGTGTCTGATCTGTCCGCCGTAATATCGGAGTCCCGATAAAGAAAAAAAAAAACACAGATCGCCACCATTACCAGTAAAAAAAAATAAATAAAAACGCCATAAATCAATTCTCATAGCTTGTAAACACGATAATGTTTGCGCAAACCAATCAATAAACGCTTTTTGAGATTTTATTTACCAAAAATATGTATAGTACATTTTGGCCTAAACTGATGAATACATTTTTTTTTTATATTTTTTTTTAATATGAATTATAGCAAAAATTAAAAATATTGTTTTTGTTTTTTTTTTCAAAATTGTCGCTGTTTTTTGTTTATAGCACAAAAAATAAAAACTGCAGAGGTGATAAAATACCACCAAAAGGAAGCTCTATTTGTGGGGAAAAAAAGGACGTCAATTTTGATTGGGTTCAGCGTCGCACGACCACACAATTGTCCGTTAAAGCAATGCAGTGCCGAATAGCAAAAAGTGCTCCGGTCAGGAAACGGGTAAATCCTTCCGGGGCTGAAGTGGTTAAAAATTAAAACCAAGTTCATAAACAAACAAAAATATTGTTTTTTGACAAACCGAATTGCAACTTTAAAATATAAAAAAAAAAAACAAAAAACTGTAAACTCTTTTGACTAATGCCAAGCTGCTAGTGGGGTGGGGAAGTGCACAGGGTAGGGTACATTATACTTTGGGGATGGGAAGTGACCTGCAAGTGGGGATGGGTAAGTAAATGGGAGTAAGGGAGTGCACAGGGCAGGGTACATTATACTTTGGGGATGGGAAGTGACCTGCAAGTGGGGGTGGGTAAGTAAATGGGAGTGAGGGGGCGTGGCCTGGAGAGCAATGGAGTAAGCCGCATGTAGAGAGAGCTCCGCTCCACGATACCCCTTCTACTAAGATCCTGACCTCCTTGTCTGGGCAAGAAACACTTAGCAGGGTTCCCTATCTTCCCTGACTACCGAGGATCATGTCGCCACCAAAAAAGTCACAGAAGCTAGCAGCCAGCTAGCTAAATATCGGAGGCAAGATACGGAACAGCAGGCCGCAGACAACGCCGGGCCCTCTGGTGCGCGGGTGCGGCGGACACTGAGAAGATCCTAGAGGCGGTCTCCCTCTGTCAAAGTACTTTGACGACGAAAATTGAGGAGAGGAAAATAGACATCACCAAAATTAGAGAACAGGTCACAGAAACGGAAACCCATATAAGTACAGCAGAAGACATTCTTCACCCACTGCAGCACTCCATGGAAGAAATGCAACGCCAAATACAACAACTGGTTGCAAAACAAGATGATATGGAGAATCGATTGCGACGCTGCAACCTTAGATTCGTAGGGCTCCCTGAGAAGGTGGAAGGTGCGGACCCGGCTGGATTCTTGGAGGAACATCTCACTAAAACCTATGGCAGGGAGGCGTTTTCCGCCATGTTTGCGGGCGCACAGAATCCCCGCTCGCTCCTCGCCGGTTGGTGCCCCACCACGTACATTTATAGCAAAATTCCTCAACTTTCGTGACCGTGATAAGATTCTCCGCCTTACCAGGGAAAAAGGAAATATTCCCCACACCAACACCCATCTGCCAGTATTTCCAGATTTTTCTGGAGAGGTCCAACGACAGAGATCCCGCTTTTCAAGTGAAGAGGAGACTACGCACTCAAAATCTGAAATACGCCATGTTGTTCCCCGCGCGCCTCAGAGTAGAGGTAGATGGCTGTGTGCAATTCTTTGAGGATCCAGTCGAGGCTTCCTCCTGGCTGGATAAGCATGGCATAAATTCTGAAAAGGCCTGATCACCATAAAAACAACGTAAGTGCCTGTACGTTCTTGCCCCAGATGGCCGCATGTTACCCTTGATGCGGGGAAAGGGACATGTTCCGCTTTGGCAGATATACTGTGGACGCTATCCTGTAAGCCCCGGCGGCACATGTTTGCCCTGGCCCAGAGAACAATTATTCTGTGTACACCTCACCTAACTCCTTGTACTTAGCCATGGGAGCGAGCTCCACGCATCACCCACCGTGGTGTGCGAGCTGCATGGGGCTGTTTCTCCATGCACTGTGCAGTCTGGTTCTTTCTCCCCCCACCGGGTGTGTGATCGGTTCCCCTACCGGGGAAACCACACCACTCACCACAAGTCTGACACCCCCGCCACAGATGGGCGGCTGGATGACTGTTCTTTTATACCTGTTTGGGACAAGTAAGCTCGTGCCAAGTTTGGGCGGCGTGGAGCTGGTTACACAAGTTGGTGCTACTGTTGGGCACCCTAAAAGTTTATTGTTTTTGGATAAATGGGAGTAAGGGAGTGCAAAGGGCAGGGTACATTATACTTTGGGGATGGGAAGTGACCTGCAAGTGGGGATGGGTAAGTAAATGGGAGTGAGGGAGTGCACACGGCAGGATACATTATACTTTGGGGATGGGAAGGTGACCTGCAAGTGGGGATGGGTAAGTAAATGGGAGTGAGAGAGTGCACAGGGCAGGGTACATTATACTTTGGGGATAGGGATGGGGAGATGACCTGCAAGTAGGGGTGGGGAAGTAAATGGGAGTGCACAGGGCAGGGTGCATTATACTTTAGGGATGGGAAGGTGACCTGCAAGTGGGAATGGGGAAGTAAATGGGAGAGAGGGAGTGCACATGACAGGGTGCATTATACTTAGGGGGGAGGTTATCTGCAAGTGGGAATGGGAAGTAAATGGGAGTGAGGGTGTGCACAGGGCAAAGAAACACTCACCACGTCACATGCAGTCAGATACAAATCCAAAGGAGGAGTTTCTCTTCTGTGGTTTTCAGGGCATTGGTCCAGAACTCCCAGGTAGCAGGCAGACAGAGGGAGCCTGCATCTTTCAGCCAATACAGTTTGAAGATAGAGTCAGGGGGCTAGGAATTTAACAGACAGGCGGAGCTCCGAAGAAAGTGGAAGTTCAGGGGGGTACTGGAGATTTTAGTCGACTAAAATGTACTGGAGATTTTAGACGGCTAAAATTAAAACTATTCAGATGACTAAAATATGGATGTAACATGCTCATAAAGATGAACTTATCCTTTTGTATGCAAATTTTTATTTGTTTAACACCTTCCTGTCTGCAATTATTATATGACTACTCCCATGTCAATACCCTATGTAGAGTTTACATTAATATAAATTCTCCACTTTGAAGACCAGCAGCTGACACTTCTGGTTCTCAGGACCAGCTGACAATGAGAGCTGAGGTTCCCACTGATGATCAGGAGCCAATCAGATTGGTTCCTGATCATGTGCTCAAATGCTGGCTGAAAAGCTCAACTGGCAAAAATGGAAGTCTTCAGCCTGCAGATGAGCACTGCTAACATCTAGCTGTAGTGTTTTATCTGTGGTGCCATCTATTAATATTGTAGTTTTGCTATTAAAAAAAATAATTATTTAAAAACAATTCAGAAAGCAATATAAAAACTTGTCAGCCTATAATAAAATAGGAGCACATTTTTTGCGATTCTAAATAATCCTATATCTCATTATAAATATGTATTTTACTTATTAAGCAATGCAAATTAGTCACAGAGGTATTGTTAAGTTAATTAACTCGTGCTGATGCTGTTAAATTCAGCCTGGTCATCTAGACATCAACGACCTCTGGTCACAAAAGATTAATTTCCACTAAAGGCAAAAAAGTAGGAAGGGATTAGAACACTGGTCAGATTTTATTGCGGTCTGTGCCCCATTAGGTAGATTCACCCTCTCTATTTGTCATGTCATATAGACTGGTCACAAGATTAGGGAAGGATGAAAAAACGGAAATCACCTTTAATTAGAAAACACTGGTCTCCAGCAACTACAGATCTACTGGTCCGACTTAAATTGTCGTAGTCGTGCTCAATTAATTGAATTGTTATGGAGACACTGATTAAACGTAACGAATTATTCATTTTATGTATAAATATTACTCTATATCCTAATAAATCTTAGCGTTTTTTACACGAGGATAAAATAATATCCGACTGTTCAAAAATATAACGAAAGACTTAACAAAAATTTATTAATAAAAAAAATTATCGTT
>BLSH010402357.1:1117356-1169775 GCA_018402905.1 Glandirana rugosa | reverse complement strand
TCTTCACAGTACAGCTCCATTTATAATGAGATGAAATTACACACAGGTGGACTGTAATTTGACTCCCTTTGAGGATGCCCCACAGATGCTCAATACGGTTTAGGTCCTTGCGGGCTTTCTTGTGCATCATCTTTAGAAGAGGCTTACTTCTGGGATGACAGCCATGCAGACCAATTTGATGAAGTGTGCAGCGTATGGTCTGAGCACTGACAGGCTGACCCCCCCACCCCTTCAACCTCTGCAGCAATGCTGGCAGCACTCATTCGTCTATTTCCCAAAGACAAACTCTGGATATGATGCCGAGTACGTGCACTCAACTTCTTTGGTCAACCATGGTGAGGCCTGTTCTGAGTGGAACCTGTCCTGGTAAACTGCTGCATGGTCTTGACCACCGTGCTGCAGCTCAGTTTCAAGGTCTTGGCAACCTTCTTATAGCCTAGGCCATCTTTATGTAGAGCAACAATTCTTTTTTTCAGCTCCTCAGAGTTCTTTGCCATGAGGTGCCATGTTGAACTTCCAGTGACCAGTATGAGAGAATGAGAGCAATAACACCAAATTTAACACAACTGCTCCCCATTCACACCTGAGACCTTGTAACATCAACAAGTCACATGACACTGGGGAGGGAAAATGGCTAATTGGGCCCAATTTGGACATTTTCATGGCAAAGAACTCTCTGGGTATCTAAAAAAAAGAATTGCTCTACATAAAGACGGCCTAGGCTATAAGAAGATTGCCAAGACCCTGAAACTGAGCTGCAGCATGGTGGCCAAGACCATACAACGGTTTACCAGGACAGGTTCCACTAACATGCCTCGCCATGGTCGACCAAAGCAGTTGAGTGCACATACTCAGTGGCATATCCCAGAGGTTGTCTTTGGGAAATAGATGTATGAGTGCTGCCAGCATTGCTGCAGAGGTTGAAAGGGTTGGAGGTCAGCCTGTCAGTGCTCAGACCATACACCGCACACTGCATCAAATTGGTCTGCATTGCTATCATCCCAGAAGGAAGCCTCTTATAAAGATGATGCACAAGAAAGCCTGCAAACAGTTTGCTGAAGACAAGCAGACTAACGACATGGATTACTTGAACCATGTTCTGTGGTCTGATGAGACCAAGATAAACTTATTTGGTTCAGATGGTGTCAAGCGTGTGTGGCGGCAACCAGGTGAGAAGTACAAAGACAAGTATGTCTTGCCTACATTTAAGCATGGTGGTGGGAGTGTCATGGTCTGGGGCTGCATGAGTGCTGCCAGCACTGGGGAGCTACAGTTCATTGAGGGAACCATGAATGCCAACATGTACTGTGACATACTGAAACAGAGCATGATCCCCTCCCTTCGGAGACTGGGCCGCAGGGCAGTATTCCAACATGATAACGACCCCAAACACAACTCCAAGACAACCAAAAGAAGCTAGAGAAGCTGAGGGTAAAGGCGATGGACTGGCCAAGCATGTCTCCAGACCTAAAGCCTATTGAGCATCTGTGGGGCATCCTCAAATGGAAGGTGGAGGAGCGCAAGGTTTCTAACACCCACCAGCTCAGTGATGTCGTTATGGAGGAGAGAAAGAGGACTCCAATGACAACCTGTGAAGCTCTGGTGAACTCCATGCCCAAGAGAGTTAAGGCAGTTCTGGACACTAATGGTGGCCACACAAAATATTGACACTTTGAGCCCAATTTGGACATTTTCAATTAGGGGTGTACTCACTTTTGTTGCCAGCGGTTTAGACATTAATGGTTGTGTGTTGAGTTATTTTGAGGGGACAGCTAATTTACACTGTTATACAAGCTTTACATTCACTACTTTACATTACAGCAAAGTGTCATTTCTTCAGTGTTGTCACATGAAAAGATATAATAAAATATCTACAAAAATGTGAGGGGCGTAGTCACTTTTGTGAGATACTGTATATTAACACTGTATATTCTGACACCTTTCTATCGGAATCAGCATTAACTTTTTCAGAAAACAGAGCAACAGTAGCTTTTTTTTATAGGATCAGGCTACACAGGCCAGGCTTTACTTTCCATATGCAACAAAGATCACCGGTTTTTCTTCCGTGGACCACTTTTGGTAAGCCTGACCACTGCAGACTGGAACATCTGACAACAGCTGCAGTTTTGGTGCTGCTGCCGCCTAAAATAGCCCGCCCACTTTCAAATACCATTTTAACAAAATAATCAAATATACAGTATAGTGCACAAACACACACACACACATACATAACATACACTTTGTATTAAAGTACTGTAGATAACATACAATAGTTGTTAATAGTTCAAGGTTTCACCTATAACAGGGTTTCTCAACCAGGGTTCCGTGGAACCCTAGGGTTCCGTGGAACCCTAGGGTTCCTCCAGAGGTTGCTAGGGGTTCTTTGAGCAATGGTCAATTTCTACCTCTCAGATAAATTCCCAATGACATCATTGATCTTTTTAACTATCTGTAAGGGGGTAATTCTTCCCAGTGACCACAAGTGTAAGGAGCATCCTTCCCATTGACCATCACACTAATGTATCATGAGTTGTAGATGTTTAGTTTTTAGCAGGGGTTCCTTGAGACCGGAGAGTTATTTCAAGGGTTCATCTGTGTTGAAAAGGTTGAGAAAGGCTGACCTATAATGAATATACTGTAAATAAACACATACTTTGTATCAGATAACATAGTGGTTCAAGGTAGCGTCACTTCTAATGATGTATATACTTTGTACTGAAGGAGATAACATGGTCGTTCAAGGTGGTTTCACCTATAATGAATATACTATATACACACACATACACACACTTTGTACTAAATAACATAGTGGTTCAAGGTAAAGTCACTTCTAATGATATATATACTTTGTACTGAAGGAGATAGCATGTTAGTTCAAGGTGGTTTCACCTATAAAATGTTCGCTTGATGATAAGACTTTTGATGGCAGTGTCTTCACGCTCTATACAATTGTGCTTTTTAATTACAGAAGTGATCAGAACTGATCAACATATCTTAATAGGATATTTGCTAATTGGAAATTGTCTACTCGCAAATGTAAAAAGAAATGACATATACAAGAAAGACATGATTTCTGACTGCTTTGTGAACACGCCTCTCCATATTGCTGGCACACAGAATAAAAAAAGCTGCCAAACCCTGTAATCTACTTTAGAGGTTACCCGTCGCAGGGTACATTTGGGTGTATATGGTGAGACTGCACAGTCATAAAATCTCTTTGGACCCAAGTATATTAGACATTACATAAGATATGAAGATACCAGTTCCAGATGACCCCATTAGTGGCCCTTCTCTGTAAGAAACCTTATACTGCCAAAATAGCTGAGGACTCATTTTTACAGCAGCAAAAAGAAAAAAATTGCCAATGTATGGAGAACCCCAACACTACAATATATTAGTATTTCAAAACCGAGTTTCTCAAAGCATATTTTTAAAAAACAATTCACTGCCTTGAAGAAGACAAACTGGACAAGTCCCAAAGAGTTTGGACCCCATGGATGGAGTTTCAATCCTCCCCTCCCATAGGGCTCATTCACACCATACGTCTATGAAAACTGATGGGAACTGACGAGAAAACCACACAGATTTCACTTGCAGAGACATCAGTTTACATCAGTTTCACATTAGTTTCCCTCAGTCTTCATGCACATGGACATCAGTTTTCATGTACGTCAGTTATGTGCCCTATTCACACCATGGTTGATGTCATGTCAGTTTTTTCCCACGCAGAAAACTGTATACACCTTGCAGATTCCTGTGCAGAAAAAATCTGCACATTGTGGTGTGAACAGGGCACATAGAGAGCCATTGTTTTTTTTTTTTTTGTTGAGCCCTTGCAGAACACATGCAGACAAACTGATGTCTCTGCACCATGGTGTGAAAGAGGCCTTAATCACACTTCATTCTCTACTTAGGCTTAATGCACCATTATATGTCATAGCCTCCCCTTTGGATACAACTCTCCAGTCTGGCATATTTCCCTTTTTCCCCACTCACCTTTTCACCTAGCCCCCCCCCCCCCTCCTCCACTTCCTCTATATGTGATCCTACAACTAACCCCCCCCCCCCCCTTTTTTTTTCTTATTGTCTCTCACTTTTTTCTTCCTATGCTGTATGCACTCTTTTAGACACTTTGGCTTGTATTTATAAATCATTTGCAGAGATATTTGTGTGGAGAATCTGGAGGTAAATTTGTTCAATTTGTTTTGTGAATATGGACATAAACAAATTTTATTAGGCTATCAGAGTCCCTGTCTGAGTTCCCCTTATATCAGTGTCCCCATCACAGAACCATCTTATATCACTGTCTCAATCAGAATGCCCTCTTACATCAGTGTGCTCATCAGAATCCCCCTTGCATCACAGTCCCCCCTTATATCAGGGTCCTCATCAGAGTCCTCTCTTACATCAGCGTCCCCATCAAAGAACCCTCTTACTTCACTGTCTCCATCAGAGTCCTCCCTTATATCACGGTCTCCATCAGAGTGCCCTCTTACATCAGTGTCCTCATCAGAGTCACCTCTTACATCAGTGTACCCATCAGAGTACTCCTTACATCAGTGTCCCAATCAAATAATCCTCTTACATCAGTGTCCCTATCAGAGTACCCCTTACATCCGTGTTCCCATCAAATAATCCTCTTACATCAGTGTCTCCATTAGAGTCCTCCCTTATATTAGTGTCCCCATCAGAGTCCTCTTACATCAGTGTCCTCATCAGAATCCCCCTTGCATCACAGTCCCTCCTTACAGTGTCCTCATCACCGTCCCCCTTACATTAGTGTCCTCATCAGAGTCTACTCGTACATTAGTGTCCCCATCCGAATGCCCCACGGCAGCAGGGTAAGATGCAGAAGGCAGAACAGATCCTCCTGTGAATGCTGGGGCAAGCATATTATTGGTGGCTAGGATGCCAGCAGGTTGGGGAGGGGGTTGAAGTGAAGAGTACTTACTGACCTTAATCTTCAATCTATTCACATTGAGGATTTGTCAATGACCCAAGTGGCAGTGGTCTGTGGCTATAGTTTGGAGACCCCTGATCTAACCCAACAAAATGTAGGAGAATTGGTTGAAAGAAAACATTGTAAGGTATGATGAACATTAATAAAATCTACTTAGCACTACCAAAAAATACAACCTATCCAATAAATGTTTCATACAATGGCATCCAAAATTTTGCGATTGTAGAGGATCTTTTGTCACCTCCCCATTTACTTAATGTACTGGTGACAGTGACCAGAGGACCCGGAAGTGATGAGAAATCTCCCTAATTATACCACAGAGCAATAAAAAAAAATGAAAAGTTTCAAGCCATTCTCCACTCCATACAAAACT
This sequence comes from Glandirana rugosa, assembly GCA_018402905.1. Lineage (NCBI taxonomy): Eukaryota > Metazoa > Chordata > Amphibia > Anura > Ranidae > Glandirana > Glandirana rugosa. The sequence continues at coordinate 1,164,442 of BLSH010402357.1, read as the reverse complement.
GAAAAAAAATGTTTTGCCTGTAGCTGTACTTTATATTTTTCTAAAGAGAGTCTACCTTATCACTGTCTTCAGATGGTTTGATTTCTTCTTCTTTGGGTACAATGTTTTTAAACATCTTTAGCAGCCACTGTTTGGACATAGACCAGTCTCTGCAAGACAGAATAGGAGAGATCAGATTATACAGTTTACACCAATTGTGTTCTTTATACTTTGATGTGAAGTAGATACACTGAAAAGTAGTTACTCAGATTTATAGGTGTGCACAGCCTATAGCATTAGGGTGTGCACCTCAAAGCTTAAACACACGTGTGTACCCAGGTATAAATATACTAACGGTGTCAGTAGGGCAGTGGATGGCGTCAGTGGTTTCTATTTGTATTTTTATTTTTTATTATTTTGTACAATTTTGTTTTATTTTTTTTTTTTACAAAATGCTTTATGAGACCCATGAAGGGGCTTTGGTGAAATATCAGGGGTTTAAGCATGAAGAATCTGCGCTACACGGTTATTAGGGTTTGCTCAGGCACAACTAGCACACCCTGTGTGCACGTCTATGCTCAGATTAATGCTCTACATGATCAAACACTCTGAATTAATAATGCTTTATTTATCAAAGACAATTGTTGTATTGTATATTACCAGGTAAGGTAAACCAAGAGCAAACTCATAAGCTGTTTTTATTTTTCAGGTAAGCAGAAATGTTGTCTTTGGTAAATATGAGATTTGGAAATACTAGGATTAATTTTCACTTTGCAAAGTTTGGTTGTGCGGAGAAGGGCCAAGTAAAAACAAATGAGAAATAAATTCAGAGCTCACTTCAGATTCCTCACATGTCTATTCTGGCAGCCTGAATAGTCAGTGCTCTGGCTCCAAGTGTGCTCCAAACACCTAAACTGAATGCAACCTGTACATCCGTATCAAAGTCTTTATTTGCAGATCAGAGAGGATCCCAAACAATGCCTGCTAGGTATAGAGGACATCCCTGTTGAGGATACCCCTAAACAAGCCATAGCTAGAGCTCTTTTTCAGGCCCGTAAGTTAATTTTGAGGCACTGGAAGTAGGGTTGCCACATCATCCCTTTAATCCAGGACACATATGAATTACACAGGTTCCATGGCTGATTAAGGTGGTAATTAAACTCATTTGGTGCCTTATCTACATTCAATTAGCCTCAGAACCTGTGTAATTTATATGTGTCCTAGATTAAAGGGATGATTTGGCAACCCTAACTGGAAGGTTACAGAGCCTCCCACAGTGAAGGAATGGATTGCCAAATGGGAAACGCTAAGACTAGAAAAATATACTTATCAGCACAGGGGTAGTTTTGGTAAATTCAACAAACTTTGGACCCCTTGGTTAGATGTTTCAGGTTTAGCTCCGGTACTGGATCTTATTCTGGACCGAATATTAAAAAAGAGGTAATGCTATTATGTCTCATATATTGAGGATCCTTAGGGGAGAGAGAGGTTTTGTATTTGCATAAATGCCTGGGCATTTTGATTTCCATGTTCAGTGACTGAGACCATGTTTAGTACTGCTGTCTATTGACTCAAAGGTGAAGATGTTATTCTCTGTAACCATTTAACAGGATGGTTCACCTTTACAAAAAATCTGCCTATGCAGGTAAGGGACGTTCGCAGATTAAAACAAACTGTGCAGCTCTGACTAAAGATGAATAATACCCTTGCTATAGGTCTAGGCCATCTACATACCTTATGAAGCCTGACTAGAATATTCCCAGGACGTTGCTAAGTACTCCCAGGACATTGCTAAGTGAGGCCTAGTACTGCTCACCTCCACCATCACAGGAGAGAGCTCTTTCTCTGATTCAAATTCCCTTAATACTCTTTCTCTCCCCTGATGCAGTAGCTCTGAGCTTAGAATTTGAGAGCTCTCTCCTGTGATGGTGAAGGTGAGCAGTGATGACTAGGCCTCACTCAGCAACGTCCTGAGAGTATTCTAGTCAGGCTTCATAAGGTATGTAAATGCCTAAACCTATAGCAATGAATTTATTCAACTTTAATCACATGTGTCTGTCCTTCACCACTTGCCTTTTACACAGAGATTTCACTATCAGCTAGGTGCTGGGTTTTATGTCAGGTAGAGCACAGTTTGCTTTTATCTACAGATGCCCCTTATCTGCATAGTCAGTTTAGTGGTAAAATGTGAACTATCCCTTTAGGCCCCTTTTACACGAACGGATACATTCCAGCTTTTAGCTGCGGATAGATGAAGTTATCTACCGCAGCTATACTGTGACAATGCTTTCCTATGGCCCCTTTCACACTCTGCATTTAGCAATGGTTTTGTTACAGACGATTTCGAACGTTTAGAAAAAATGGATTGGAATGCGTTCAGGAACGATGTAACGATGCTAACCACACGTATCTGCACGAATTCGCAGCTGAACTGTGTCAGCTACGGATAGCAACGGCAACAAGCATAGAAATCAATAGGAAGCACTTCAGGAATGTCAAGAATGTTAACAATGTTTCCACCGCAGCAGCATGTATCCGTAGCTAATCGGAATGTAACAAATGCAAGTAATCGTTGTGCTTTATCTGACTAACGGATAGCAATGGCAGATCAGCTGTTTCTATCCGTTCGTGTGAAAGGGGCCTTAATGATAGGCAATGACTAAGACCAGCCATACACGGTTTGAATCTGATTCCTGCTGAACCGGCCGAGATTCGAATCATTAATGGGCAGGATGAATGTATAAAGTTGATTGTACAATCATCCTGCCATATTTTCTTGCGATTATGGCTAGCGGCTGCTATAACGGCTAGTGATAATCATTGCCTTCTGCACCCCAGCTGGGAGAAGACAATTGCCAATTCCCCTGCCAGCACTGTCTGTGTTGATGGGGGAATTGTGCAAATTTCTTTCCTGCAACTCATCGTTGCAGGAAAGAAATTTGCACCGTGTAAGGCCTGACTAAGGTTATTTGCAGAGACATATAAGCTGTTCTTATCTTCACTAGTAGACTGTTTGAATCCTGCTGAACCGGCCGAGATTTGAACTGTGTATGGTGCAGCCATGAATGCACCAAGTTAATCGATTGATCGACTTGGGTACAACCAGCCTGCCAGATTTTACGTGAAATTATCGCTAGCAGTGGGTATAGCCGCTAGCAATAATTACTGTCTTCTCCCCACCAGGAGAATACTATGTCTCAGCAGGAGGGATTCCCCTGTCAGCACTGCTTGTGTTGATGAGAGTATCATGCAAATGTCTTTCCTGCAACCACGGGATATTCGCACCATCTATGGACTGCCTCAGAAACAGATGCGTGAGATGCCGGCTCTCCTTATCTATCTGCAAGTGAAAACAAAACAAGGCTTTTCAAGTGTTGTATTTTGCAAAAATAATGAACTGAGGACAGTTCACACTAGAACATGGTTCAGGAAAGGAGTGTTCTGTGCATGTTTTTGCTATATACGTTTAGATGCTAGATTTAAACAGCCTGGCAGTTAGTATCATGTGTGCACTGTAATATGTATTTTTTTGTCTATTGGTCTTACAAGCAGCACCGTGCATTAGGTAGGGTGCCCCCCCCCCCCCAAATATGTATCTTTTTGTATGTTGAGGTCCTGACCAGACCTTTTGGGCAGGTGAACCCCATCCTCCTTAATTACCCCCAATCAGTGTCCACCTGATCTCTGGGATGAGTCCTCTGGTCTCCCATAAAGAGAAGGGTTTGCTTCCATGGTTTAAGAGATAGGATCATTTACTCTAATGCCTCGTACACACGGGACGACGATCGTGTTCAACACGTCGTACTCACGACCGTTGCATGCAGAATTGACCGTCTGTGGCGGTGCTTTCAACAGTTGAACGTACGACGGTCGTTCGTGGGAGTTGTATGTGCAGACTAGAAAACTTGGTCGTGTCAACAAGCTTGCATACGACTGTTGAGTCGTGTGTAGAGCAGCTGTGTTCAACAAAGTTGTATTGTGCTAAACACGCATGCGCCAAGTCCACTTTCAACTAACATGAAATTAGAAAGGAGCCCAAAAGGTTACGCTACTTCCTCATTATACGCTCGTTCGCGTCATCACGTTCGGCCGGCCGCAAGTTGTAGGTACGACCGTCGTGTGCATGTCAGTAGGCTACATACGACCGTCAACGTACGATTCAACACGGTCGTAAGCACGATCGTCGTCCCGTGTGTACGAGGCTTAAGGTTAGTGTAGGAACCCACTGTTAAAATGGGGTACTTTGCAGCAGTCAGTGGGCGTAAGCACTTCATGGCCATTCAGTGTGACCAAACCCCCGTATTTCTGCTATATACATTTAGATGCTTTTAAACAGCCTGGCAGGAGTAAGTATCATGTGTGCGCTGTAATTTCCTTTTTTTTTTGTTTGTGCGTGTTTCCCACACCGCACGTGAACATGTTGCCCTTGAAAGACACATGCAGGTGCCATTAATTGTTAATGGCACCCAAAATGTATCTTACAAATGCAGCGTGTCTGTGGCCACTAAACTGCATGGTACTGCTTTTTTCAGCATAAGCGTATTTTTTTCACAAACACTCCCCTCAGCTCATTTTTCCTTTTTTTGTGTGCATTTTCATGCCTTTTCGGGCACTTAGGCGTCTTTCCTGCTCAAAAGCCCCTCTCAAAAATGTGAGATTGGTGGGAGGGGGTTTCTGCCTGTAATATCATATGCCTTTAAACTCCTGAAAAAGCCATAGTGTGCATGGACACATTGGCTAACATGGAGGGGAGTTTCCAGGCGGAAAGAATAAGCCTGTAGGAGCAGCTTCTTTGAGCGTTGAGATGCAGTGTGCATGAGCCCTAACACTGTATTAATGGCAGTAGAAGTTCTTACTTGAAAAACCACTCTGGAAGCTGGGAGCCATACTCAAATCCTTCATCAAATGTGCGGAAATGCTCTTCAAATTCCTTTATTGTGTCCTTGGTAGTAGGGCACACTCCTTTACCAAACAGGTTGTCCACCACGGCGGGGTACATGACTTGCCTGTCAATGAGAACAAGATACAACTGGGTTTTCTAATGTTTCTCCTTCATCTTGTTGATATGTTCAATAAACCGTTAAAGAAACAAAGTACATTACCCACACTTAGCAATCAGAACTCACTCTACTAAAGTCAGACCAGCACAACATGGACACCGAACTGGTTACTAAGGACTAGTTCACACTAGCAGTTGAGGGGCAGTAAAAGCCCATTGGAGCTTTGTGTTTTTCCTGCCCCACTAGCCGCTCCAGCTGCAGAGGCAACCAATGGGGGTATACACATGCTGTGGCCATGATGCTTTGCTTCGCAACTGCGGCAGGAATTATACCCCCCCGTCACTTTCAGCAGGCGTAGCACCCACCAAATGCAACCCATCCAAATGAATAGGGAAGCGTTGCAAGCTCCCCGCAGCCACGAGCAATGCATACTTTTGCAAAGTGCTAGTGCGAGCTTCAAGGGTTTAAAGCAGGAGGATAGGAGGCCACACAATGCTTCCTCGCCTCCTGCCAAATGCTATCTGAACAGCGATCCAAACACGCATTGCTCTGCATAGATTAAAGCGAGCGTGAACGAACCCTGAATTTTCCATTGATGGCCTCTGCCTCATTACCACCTAAGAGACTGGAGAGTCTAATAACTGAGGAGCTGCTGAAATCCCTAAATACAACAAAAATGCACATTTCGTTTTGCCTTTCACTGAGAGAGGGATTGAGTTGAACACAGAGTACTTGAATCCCTTACAAACCATGTGTCTGTCCACACAAGTCCACACTAGCCTTTCTCAAACTTTCTACCTCTGGAGAACCCATGCCATAGTTTTCAGGTCTCAGGAAACCCCAACTAAAATGTTTATATTTACAACTCGAACAGCAGAGAATTAAATAAAAAGAATACTGCCCCCTCAACAACTCTAGTTCACAAAATTATCTTCATTAATTATCATGAAATGAATGATACAATAATGGCCAGAAAAAAAACCCACCCTTGCATTGGTGGTCAGTGGAGAAGTGACCCCCTTGCATTGGTGGTCAGTGGAGAAGCAACCCCCTTGCATTGGTGGTCAGTGGAGAAGCATCCCCCTTGCATTGGAGGTCAGTGGAGAAGTGGCCCCTTGCACTGGTGGTCACTAGAGAAGCAACCCCCTTGCATTGGTGGTCAGAGGAGAAGTGGCCCCTTGCATTGGTGGTCACTAGAGAAGTGACCCCATGGGGGGGTGGGGCGTGGCCAACTTTCGGGATGTAAGCAGCTGATCTCCGGAGCTCCATCCTGCCTGCTGAGATCCTGACTTGATCATGTACTCACAGACAGCCTGCATTTACCTCCTCAGCCTCCCTCTACACACAGTGCCAGTGGAAAGATGGTCAATGCCGGCACGTCTGAGCCGGGTTTCAAGGCTTCTCTCCCTCCCTGTGTGCAGCTGCAAGATGGCGCCGGCCCTCCTCGTGGTGGATGCCCTAGGATTGCCTGCATCCTCTCGCACCAACCGCCAAACACCGCCTCGCTGAGTATGCCTGCACAAATGGTACCTTTCTAAATCATTCTTATACCAGACTTGTTTGACCAGCTGTTTGCTTGATTTACTCCTGCTTGGGGCTGGCCTGTGTCCCTGACTTTCAAGGCTGCCAGGAAGCTTTGCCCCTACAAAGCTTTGCAGAATTATATACCATGTTCTCTATGTACAGTTGTGCTCATGAGTTTACATACCCTGGCAGAATTTATAATTTCTTAGCCATTTTTCAGAGAATATGAATGATAACACAAAAACATTTCTTTCACTCGTGGTTAGTGTTGAAGCCATGTATTATCAATCAACTGTGTTTACTCTTTTTAAATCATAAGGACAACAGAAACTACCCAAATTACCCTGATCAAACGTTTACATACCCTGGTGATTTTGGCCTGATAACATGCACACAAGTTGACACAAAGGGGTTTGAATGGCTATTAAAGATAACCATCCTCACCTGTGATCTGTTTGCTTGTAATTAGTGTGTGCGTGTGTATATAAAAGGTCAATGAGTTTCTGGAATCCTGACAGACCCTTACATCTTTCATCCAGTGCTACACTGACATTTCTGGATTCTGAGTCATGGGAAAAGAAAAACAATTGTCAACGGATCTCTGCGGGAAAAGGTAGTTGAACTGTATAAAACAGGAAAGGGATATAAAAAGATATACAAGGAATTGAGAATGCCAATCAGCAGTGTTCAAACTCTAATCAAGAAGTGGAAAATAAGGGGTTCTGTTGAAACTAAACCACGATCAGGTAAACCAACTAAAATTTAAGCCAAAACTGCCAGGAAAATAGTTTGGGATGCAAAGAAAAATCCACAAATAACTTCAGGACTCTCTGAAAACATGTAGTGTGGCTGTTTCAAGAAACACAATAAGGAGGCACTTGAAGAAAGATGGGCTGCATGGTCAAGTCGCCAGAAGAAAGCCATTACTACGCAAATGTCATAAAGTATTCTGCTTACAATACACCAGAGACAAGCCTCAAACCTTCTGGCACAAAGTAATTTGGAGTCATGAGACCAAAATTGAGCTTTTTGGCCACCACCATAAACCTTACATTTGGAGAGGAGTCAACAAGGCCTGAGAAACATGGAGGTGGATCACTGATGTTTTGGGGATGTGTGAGCTACAAAGGCATAGGAAATTTGGTCAAAATTGATGGCAAGATGAATGCAGTATGTTATCAAAAAATACTGGAGGAACATTTGCATTTGTCAGCAAGGAAGCTGTGCATGGGACGTACTTGGACATTCCAACATGACAATGATCCAAAACGCAAGGCCAAGTCGACCTGTCATTGGCTACAGCAGAATAAAGTGAAGGTTCTGGAGTGGCCATCTCAGTCTCCTGACCTCAATATCATTGAGCCACTCTGGGGAAATCTCAAACATGTAGTTCACGCAAGACAGCCCAGGAATTTCCAGGAACTGGGGGCTTTTTGCCAAGAGGAATGGGCAGCTTTACCATCTGAGAAGATAAAGAGCCTCATCCACAAATACCACAAAAGACTTCAAGCTGTCATTGATGTTAAAGGGGGCAATACACAGTATTAAGAACTGGGGTATGTAAACTTTTGATTAGGGTCATTTTGATAGTTTCTCTTGTCATTATGATTTAAAAAGAGTAAACACAGTTGATTGATAATAAATGACTTCAGCCAAACACTAACCATGAGTGAAAGAAAAGTTTGTGTTCTCATTCATATTCTCTGAAAAATGTAAAAAAAAATCATAAATTCTGCCAGGGTATGTAAACTTATAAGCACAACTGTATGTCTGCTGTGCTAACCGAGGCCTGAATTTCCACATATCTTTTGTTCTTTTAAGTACCCTTACCTCAGTGCATCAGGCTGGCCAAGACTCTGCAAGGTATTGTTGTGAATACCATGCTACATTGCATCTCACTTGCAGGATTACTCATGAGGTGGGTCCGGACAGAACTATGCTTCTAGCTCCTTTCTCCCAATTACACCTACCTCTTGCAATTCTTTACAGGTGTCTCAAACAATTGCAACTGAGTTTTTGTTACTGGAATGAAGCTCCCAAGTGTTTTGGTGTGGGGGCCAGGTGGCCTAGAGTTGTTCTGGTTCTATGGAGGCTTTTGTTCTTATTACTTTGTTCTTGTTGCAATTATTGACCATTTCTAATGCGTGCATACATACTTCTGGTGTATACATCAGGACCGTACAATCATATCTTCTCCTGTAGTGCTCCGGTTGGGGGTCTTAATGGCATGGTTGCCTTTTACACCATTTGTTATTCTTCCAAAATATGGTTACTGCTATTTTGTCTATGAACACGTTACGTCTGATTTCTCGGGATGTTAGAAGGTTCAACTCTAAGGTGAAATGCTCTTTGATGTTTGAGTATTTGGCTAGGCATAACCCACATGTCATCCTTCTCCACTTGCAGGGCTCTAGAGTTATGGCGCTCAAATGTGCCAAAATAGCTTATGCTATCCAATCCACTTACTCTACATACTCTTGGAGTACTTCTATACTAATCACTAAGCTGGCCCAGATTACCCTTAAACATATTAAAACAGATCCCAGAGGATGCTTTGTTATCTTTGTTCTTGAAGTTCTAGGTAAAATGTACACCTTAGTTAATCTATATATGCCACCACCATTTACCAAAAATCTGTCTGAACGCATTATGAGCTCTGTCCTAGAAATAGCTGACGGTCCCCTCCTATTGGTTGGCGATTTTAACACAGTCTTGGATAATCCCCTTAACAGATTTGATGGATCTACCCAGCCCCCTACTCCTTTACGATCTTAGTTGGATAAATTTGATTTAGTAGATGCTCTGAAATGGAGAATATTCCTGTTATTCAGATACATATGGTACGCTATCCCATATTAATTTATGCTTAATATCTCACGACTTGCTTAGTATGGTGTCTGCAGTTAGATACTTGCCCAAAGTGGTATCTGATCATTCTCCTCTGCTACTAGATCTCACTCTGGCCATGTTTAGCTCCTATAGAATATGGAGATTAAGCCCCCTCTGGCTAGCTGATCCGGCTGTAACAGATCAGGGCTTGGTCAAAATGAACTCTTTTTGGGTTATTAATGGGTGGAGTGCTTCAATGCCCATGGTTTGGGATGCCTTTAAAACCACCATACGTGGTACCTTTGCTGATGCTATTGGGAGGGCCTGTAAGGCCATCAAATCTAGATTGAGGGAAGCGGAACAAGAGCATTACCATGAAGAGACTCATTACTCTACCTATCCTGCTCCTCTTAATTACTCCACATGGAGGCATAAAGCCACGGAATTAGACTTGGTCCTGCTGGAACGTACCCAGAAAAATTGCTATGTCAGAACCATAGAATTTTCGAATTTGGGGATAAAAATAGCCATCTCCTAGCGTATCTCTCACAACCTGACTTTCAGCCCTGTAATGTTCCTAGAAGCAAAAACTCTGCTGGTATTGTGATTGAGCAAACTACAGATGTAGTAGATGCATTTGTAGCCTTTTATTCCACTTTATATACCACTAGAGCACACTACACTATTGTAGACCTAGACGATTATCTATATGATTATACAACTTTCCAAGTTATCCGCAGACCAGGTCTCAATGTTAGATGCTCCCTTGACATCCGAGGAAATAGGTGTAGCCATGCAGTCTTTTGCATGTAATAAAACACCAGGATTGGATGGCATCCCTATAGAGTGGTACCTGCAGTATAGGGAAATCATGATCCCACATTTATTGCTGGTATTTAATGGTGCACTTGAGGACGGGTAGTTACCGCCTTCTATGTCTGAAGCTTTAATTGTGCTTATACCAAAACTTCATGAAGATCGTGTTCATTGTGAGTCCTACCATCCCATCTTCCTAATCAACTCAGACGTCAAAATTCTAGTCAAAGTCCTTGATCGTAGGTTGAACAAAGTCATTCCCACTATGATAATATCAGATCAAATAGGGTTTATCCATGGTCCTTCCACCTCCATTAATCTACGTAGACTTTTCACTAATTTGCAGGCCAAACATGACAATATGGGCTCTAGAGCTGTATTGTCATTACATACACATAAAGCTTTTGATTAGGTCGAATGGCCGTATTTACAGGAAGTACTGGCAAAGTTCGGCTTTGGTGATACCTTACTATGGTGGATTCGGCTGCTGTACTGTAGGCCAGACTATAGGTGAATAACTGTATTTCTGAATCATTTCCCATCGCAAGAGGTACTAGACAGGGTTGCCCCCTGTCACCAATATTATTTGCCATGGCAATAGAACCACTGGCTGTGCTTATAAGAGCCAATTTATCTATCAAAGAGCTGGAGGAAAAAGTGTATCTTTACGCAGAAGACATGCTTACAATCCTCCTTATCTACTCTATTGCAGATTATCCAAAGATTTGGTAATTTCTCGGGATTCCTAGTAAACTGGGAAAAATCTCTCCTGTTTCCAATAGACGAGGATGTTACGATTTCCCTTCCATCCTCATGCCCGCTCAAAATTGTAGCTTTCGTTACTTGGGTATTGTGGTGCAGTGGCCGATATCACTATATCTTAAAAATAACCTTGACCCTCTCATCTATAGAGTTAAAAATACCTTGAAAGTTTGGTCTAAACTCCCCTTGAACCTATTAGGTAGGGTAAATATATTTAAGATGATCTTCCTCCCACGCTTCCTCTATATACTAGTATATAGTAAATCTCCGGTGTATATTCCTAAACACCGATTTTAGTGGGATTGATGATATCCTTACATCTTTTATTTGGGAAGGTAGAGCAGTTAGAATTTCGAGAGATATGCTCCAGTTACCAGTATTGGAGGGCGGTCTTGCAGCTCCCAATTTACAGACTTACTATGTCGCCTCTCAATTAGTCCATTGGTGGTTTAACCCTGACACTAATAATGCTGCAACTATCCTGGCATCCTATGAATCCCTTCAAACAGTAATCCACCTTCAATCTACACTGGGCAGAGACAGTATGAATATTTTATCTATGACGCTGCAAATTTTCAAACTCACCAATTTGCTCCCATCTACCGGTACACCAGTATACTCTCCTAATGCTCTTTTATGGAATAATCCGTGTCTTTGTAAATTTTTTTGGAGGACAGATGGAGCGTTTTGGTCGAGACGGAGAGTGAAATTGATTTCTAGACTAGACTCAGTCTCACCAAATCTAGATGGCAGGCGGATATACCAGAACTTACGGAGGAGATGTGGCAGGAGATTCTCCCTTTACAAGTCCCTACAGTTATTTATTCTAGAGACAAAGTTATTCAGACAAAATTTTTATATAGGGCTGATTGTACCCCATGTCTCTGCCATGTGCTCTAGATGTTCTGTAACAGATGGCACGTTTTATCACATGGTATGGGAATGTCTACCAATTAGAGCATTTTGGTCAGAAGTCACCGCTTTTATCAGCTCAATTTCCCTTATACCCAAAAATCTGCAATCCTTTAAAGGTGCCTTCTGGGCTATATTGATGATGAGACCCTCTCCAAAAACTAACTCTCATCTCTTTTTACACCTAGCTTTATTTTATGCCAAAAAACTATAACCATGCATTGGAAGTCTTCAGCCCCACCGACTATAGCCTTTTGGCATACCCTTGTTAATCAAGCACTCCCGTTTTACAAATTAACTTATGAAGCTAGAGGATGCCCTCGTAAATTTCATAAGATATGGGACCTGTGGGTCCATTCTGATCGCATTATACCACTTAGTACTTAGAATAATGCCCAGAAATGCCAATTTTTTGCTGAATCTCACATTTATATTATTATTTCCTTCTCGTTTTTTTTTTTGGAATGTTATACTTGTATACAAGTTTTTGCTGTTGATATTCATGACACGCTTGTAGGAGATTTTAAGTGATAGGTTTGGTTCTTTGTTTCATGATCCATGTATAGAGAATGGATATTATACATATGATGTATGGTGATATGTGAGCACTGTTTGCTTGATCTTTTCTTCATAACAGTTCTTCTTTATTTTGTAACCAGATCAATGTTATGTACACATTTCTTTATATATGTACAATAAACGTTACCTTTAAAAAAAGAAGCATCCCCCTTGCATTGGTAGTCAGTGGAGAATCAACCCTTTTGCATTGGTGGTCAGTGTAGAAGTGACCCCACAAATTCATGCCCAATATAGAAGTGGCCCCTTCACTGATGGTCAGAATTGAAAAGATTTCATGTACAAATACGGAAAGGTTTCTTCACAGTAAGAGCTGTGAAAATGTGGAATAGACTCCCTCCAGAGATGGGTGGGTGTAACTATGTAATTGGTAGGAGGTTTTTATTATCATAATGTCCCCGACAGAGAATTTCCTCTTATTTTCTGTCCTGGTGACACTCCTCCAGAATCTTTTATCCTGCCTTTCCTACTTAAATGGGAGAAAGGAGATACCACCTTCACAGCTGAGCAATGTGAGCTGTCCTCCACAAAATGTTTCTGAAGACCTCCAGATTATGCTGGTGATGTGGGGATGCTGAAGGTACTTTTCATTGCATCATCTGGTGATGTATTACCCACTTCAGCCCTGGAAGGATTTCCCAAATTAGGACCAGACGACTTTTTGTGATTCGGCACTGCTTCGTTTTAACTGACAATTGCGCGGTTGTGCAACGTTGTACCCAAACAAAATTAGTGTCCCTTTTTTCCCACAAATAGACCTTTCTTTGGGTGGCATTTGATTACCTCTGCGGTTTTTATTTTTTGCGCTATAAACAAAAAAAAAAGAGTGACAATTTTGAAAAAAACACAATATTTTTTACTTTTTGCTAACCATGATAATGCATTTATGCATTTTGAATTTTTTTTTTTACTAATAATGGCAGCGATCTGCGATTTTTATCAGGACTGCGACATTGCAGCGGACATGCCGGACATTTTTGACACTTTTTTGGGACCAATGACATTTATACAGCGATCAGAAATGTAAATAGCCACTGATTACTGTATAAATGCCATTGGCAGGGAAGGGGTTAACCTGCAGGGGGCAATCTAGGGCTTAACTGTGTTCCCTCACTGTGTTCTAACTGTATGGGGGCTGGGCGGCCAGGGGCATGAGAAATCTAACTGATCCCGAGTACAGGGATCAGTAGATCTCTGTCATGCCGCCTGACAGAGGTGGGAACCGCCGTGTTTACATAGGCGGTTCCCCACTTTTCTTCTCTAACAGACGATCGCGGGTCGCCGGCGGACATCCGCCCGACCCGGGGTCCTGGTCAGGGAGTGTGCGGCGTGCGCCCCCTAGCTGTGCGTGTGCAGATCGCCGTTTATAGACCGTGATTCGCACTACGCTGCCACTCTCTAGCAGTAACTGTACGCGACACTGTAGTGGTTAAGCTGCAAGACTTCTGGAATAGAGTTGGAGATATGACTGATAAATTAACGAAGATTAACCTTGGGGAGAATTCAGCTTCCTACTTTCTTCACCTCTCTAGGCTGTCCAGGAACAGGTAACCAATCCCTCTTATACCATTTACTTAATGCGGCCAAGATTTGCATTCCCATCCTCTGAAAGCAGGAGAAGGCCCCACATCACAAGCTATGTTTTCCAAAATCAATGACATGAACAAGGAGAAAAGTTTCCAAACAAATGGTACTATTGGATAGACCATGGTTTTTCAACCGGGGTGCCGCCTTAGGGTCCCGTGGCAAAATTACACAAAGCCATGTGCAGTCTGACCATTAAAGGGTTACTGTGTTAAGTTCTGCGTACAGAGAGGAGGGAGAGCACATCCCACACATAGCTTTGTGTACTGGTGCCCAGTCATGTTAAAACAGGAAGGGGCCATCCCCATACTGTTCCAACGAAGTTGGGAGCATGAAATTGTCCAAAATGTCTTGGTATGCCGACGCCTTAGGAGTTCCCTTCACCGAAAAACAACCCCACACCATAATCCCCCCTCCACCAAATGATTTGGACCAGTGCACAAAGCAAGGTCCATAAAGACATGGAACTTGACTGGCCTGCACATAGTCCTCACCTCAACCGATAGAACACCTTTGGGATAAACTAGATGATCATCATGCCGCAGCTTCTCTAAGTCCTACACAATACCCCTATGGTAATTCCCCTAAAAATATTTTGGACTATAAACTTGATGTTCAGGTCCCTTATCTTGTTAAATAGGCCCCCAAGAATCAAGCTAGAGCAATTACACAAACCAAAGGAGGCAGGGGGGATGGCATTGCCGAACCCCTGGCTGTACTACCTGGCTGGGCAGTTACAGCATATTACTAGGGTAATTCCCGGGAAGGAGGTGGAGCTGACTGACAGAGTGGACCCTACAATCCCGTTACTCTGCCGGGTTACCGGAACTATGGAAATAGCACAGGGACTAGAAGCCCTGGCGTTTGCCAAATCCAATAAAAGATTCCCTACCTATGCCCTGATGCAGAAGGTGTGGAATAGAGCAAGGCAACTGCAGGGTGTTACAGGTTTTACTAGCTTTAGCCCTGTTTGGGATAATGGACGCTATGCAGAACTTAAACTCTTACAAACAGTGCGGAGGTGGAAGGCACATGGGGTCATATACTTGAAACATATTTTCCTCCAGGGCAAACTGTGCTCTTTCACGGAACTACAACATAAATTTGGTCTACCGCAATCTATGTGGTTCAATTATATGCAGCTGAAACATGCCATTAGGCAGCAAACAGATGGAGAGCCGTGGGTTCTCTCTCCCTCACCCGTCTTTCACTTCATGGCTGAGGTTTCCTAACTTAACGACTTTATCTCAAATTGTTATCGCATGCTGGCATCCATTTACCTAAAGGGTTTGGTATTGAGCAAATGGGAAGGGGATGTGGGTCCTTTTGAAGATACGCAGTGGGAGGAGGTTCCAGAAGCAGTCCACTCATGTTCCCTCAGTGTTACCCAATGACTGTCTCAATTGTATGTAGTGTTACAAGCACACTACACACCCGCCAGATTACACAAAATGGGGATAAGAGATGACCCACTGTGCACCAGATGCTCCAGGGATCGGGGGACCTGATTAATTTCCTCTGGAGATGTCCAAAGCTGCATCGCTACTGGACGGGGTGGTGAACACCATTAACAGGGTGTTCCAGCTTGATATCTCCGTTGACCCCAGGCCATGTATATTGGGAATACTGGATGATGCCCTTACTGATGAAAGACATAAACAGGCCATAGCCAGGGCACTATTCCAGGCCCGAAAGCTTATTCTAAAGCATTGGAAATCGGTGGAACCCCCTACGCTCAAAGAAGATCGGTCAAATAGGAGACACACTGCGATTGGAAAAATATATTTTCCAACACAGGGGAAGGCCCCATGAATTTAATGTTCTGTGGGATCTATGGCTAGGTACTCCGGGGCTTTCCCCGGTGGACTTAATACTGGATAGACTGCTGCAGTAGGCTAAATGTTCCGCTTACTATATGGAGTTACCCAAGGGGTAGGTAAAAAGAAGAAAGTCGCTGGAGTGGTTTTGGACATGTACTGTGAAGGTGAAAAGAGGTACTGGATTAATGGGCAATGTAACTGTGTATTTTGATTGGATACTGTACTCTGCATATGTCAGATGCTCATGATTCTATCCATGTAATATTGTTACCTGAGAAATCGGTTTGTTTGTTTCAATAAACTTCTTTCTGATTAAAAAAATAAATAGAAGAAAAGTTTGATGCAAAGAACAACAAAAAAAAGAAAAAGAAATCCCCATTAAAAAGAATCTTATGTATTATTCCAGATAAGGCAGAGTCCAGTCACTGGCTTAGATTTATTGGAAAAGTCACCTCGCAGTTGTGTGACTATATAAACACAATCAGTTTGCAGTGTTCAACATTTATACAGGTCACAGGTCAGAAGGTGCATGAATCCTCCATACCAGGAACCTTGGTTTACTTCTCTTACCTCACCATGTTGGAGAGTTCCATGGTGCCCTGTGAGCTCAGCTGGTCCAGATGAGAGGAAAACGCTCTGCACAATCGGGTTACATGCGTGTTCAGTCTGTTACCTGACAGCCTAAATGTCATCATTTTCGTGATGTCACCATGTAACTTGTAGAAGCTCTCTTGTTCAACGGATGCTGTTTAAATTGGATAAAAAGGTAAATGATGCAAACAATTATTTCCTTGTACAGTTAAACAGCTTATGAGAGTCTCAGTGGCAGGAAATGGTACTTCAACTCTAACTCTTATTACTAAAGTGGACCCAAGCTGTAAATTGTGGAACTCCGACCAAAACTTCCTTTTTACATTGGATTAACAGGTGAAAAAACTGGAACTTTTGCCAAGCACTTATTGCGGTCTGTGCCCAATTAATGAGATTTACCTTTACTTCCTGCATTGGAGACAAGGCAGAAAGTGAACTGGAAATATCCCTTACTCCAACCTATCTATAATTGTTAAACTGGGAAATGTTCCAGTAATGAAAGTCATTGCTGTGAGCTGGACTTCCTGTTTCTCCTCTCTGGAGTCCAATCTTTAAAGATCCCTATGGACAATGCACTAGAGAGCCAGGTAGAAGCATCTAGAAGATTCCCTGAACACTCTCCACAGGCATGAACCACTGGACTGAAGACCAGCTCACATTGATAACCCATGTGTCACTGGGACAGGAAAGTAAAGGGAGATCTACTCAACAGGGACACATACTGCAATCAAATCTGAAAAGAGTATCTAAGCTTCCTCCAGTCTTCACAAAATGAATGAAATGTCTTTTGATGGAGTTCCACTTGAGGCCATATTTAGTAAAACCATCCCTGTGTGCTGTGTAAAAAAAAAAAAAGGTACAGGTGACTCACATATACCTTTTCCCTGAAATGCTTGATTTTTATTTTATTTTTTTTAATTACCAATTTACTCCATCACAGTGAACAGTCAGTGGGTGGGCAAGAAAACACATACGATCTGAGCATCCTGACCTGTATATCTGGTCCTGATCTAAGCATTTTAACCTGCATATCTGGACCCAATTGGGAATTCTGACATGTACCTGAACTACTGTACAAAAGTTTAAGGCAAGTGTGTACACTAAGAATTCTTTCAGAAATACAAGTGTTAATGGTTTATTTTTTATCAACTAACAAAATGGAGCGTAAATGAACAGAAGAGAAATCCAAATCAAATCAATATTTGGCGTGACCACCCTTTCCCTTCAAAACAGCATCAATTCTCCTAGGTAAATTTGCACACAGTGTTTGAAGGAACATGGCAGGTAGGCTCTTCCAAACATTTTGGAGAACTAACCACAGATCTTTTGTGGATGTAAGCTGGCTCATATCCTTCTGTCTCTTCATGTAATCCTAGACAAACTCGATGAGGTAGAGCAGCCTTTTTCAACCAGGGTGCCCAGGCACCCTGCCTTGAGGTTCAGTCAGGAGTGCCTAGGAAAAATGCCCCAAAATTGCCCAAAAATTGTACACAAGCCAGTGGGTGGATCATGACTGCCTTCCAGTTACACAAAGCCATAGTTTTTCATTGTGCACCATTAGAAACGTCTACAACCTTCTAGCCGCCAGCATCCTAATAAACAATGATGTCAATTGATAAAGAGGATGCCGGGCTCCTGGACAGCATCCTTGTTTGCCCCTCCCTGTCCCTCTTCATCAGCCCTGGGGTCACATTAGCTGAGTGAGGGAGAGACAATGAGGGAGAAGAGAAACACTGGATAGCTTGTCAGTACCAGTGTGCAAAGGTGTGTTGGGTGTTGTCGATAGCCTGCATTTTTAAATGGGGTGCCTCGAGATTTTACATACTTTTAAAGGGGGCCTTGAATGAAGGCAAAACCATCACTTCCAGGACTTCTTGTTCTTCTCTATTCTGAAGATAGTTCTTCATGATGTTGGCTGTATGTTTGGGATCGTTGTCCTGCTATAGTATACATTTGAGGCCAATCATACACCTCCCCGATGGTACAATATGATATAATGGATCTGCCAATATTTCTCAGCATTGAGGACACATTGATCCTGACCAAATCTCTAACTCCATTTGCAGAAATGCAGCCCCAAACTTGCAAGGAACATCCACCATGCTTCGCTGTTGCCTGCAGACACTCATTATTGTATGGCTCTCCAACCCTTCTGTGAACAGACTACCTCCTGCTACAGCCAAATATTTCACATTTTGACTTATCAGTCCAGAGTACCAGCTGCCAGTTCCTATGTTTTCATACATAGTTAAATCGCTTAGCCTTGTTTCCACATCATGAGGCTTTTGGGCCACAATTCTTCCATAAAGAACACTTCTGGCCAGACCTCTCTGGACAGTAGATGGGTGTACCTAGGTCCCACTGGTTTCTGTGCTGATAGCATAGCTGGACATCTTCCAATGTGGAAGGGAAGTAAACATCATGTGCCTTTCATCCTAAAATTATTTTTTAAACATGTGTGCCAAAAACAACTCTGGCAGCAAAAGGGTTAAAGGATAAGTTCACCTTCGGGAACATGTTCTACTTGTTAGTTAAAAACAACTAGCTTCTAATTTTTTTTAGCTAGCTTCTAGATCCAAAGCAAATTTGTCAAGCCCTGGTCTACGGTCATCATTGCCTGTTTCTTTGTGATTCATCAAAAGAACTTGAACAGCACATCTTGAAACCTCAGTCTGTTTTGAAATCTTTGCTTGGGAGAGACCTTGCTGATGCCGTATAACTACCTTGTGGCTTGTTGCTGTGCTCAGTCATGCCATGGTATATGCATTGTTACATGAAACGGTCTTCCACAACCTTAGTAGCAGAGTTTGGCTGTTCCTCACACAGTTTTAAGCCTCCTACACAGCTATTTCAGTTAACAGCCATTTCAACCAACATATAAAACTCACAATTAGCATTTACTTGGTGTACTTGGTTAATAATACACCTGACTCTAATCCTACAAAATACCCGACTCTGGCTTCAACCCAGAATCAGTTCTTACACTTCCACAAAGAGTAGTCACAACAAATATTGATTTGATTTAGATGTTTCTTCTGTTTGCTCACTTTGCATTTTGTAAATTGATAAAAGCAAACAATTCAAATATATATTTTTAGAGCATTCTTCGTTTACAGCATTTCTTCACACCTGGATAAAACTTTGGCACGGTTTTGTACATCTGGACCTGATTTAAGAATTCTGATCTATGTAGCTGGACTTGATCTGAGCTTCATGACCTGTATATGTCTTGTGCTCCCTGAGTCATACACAATACCTGTATATCCATACCTGTGGATCCTGCCTGTGTGATCTATTTATGAGGCTGGTTTGATCTTAGGTTCTTGTGTTTGTTTGCCACTCGCATGAACATTTGCCTTTGGTGCAACTTTCACCAAACCCTGTTTGCCCTAACCCAAACTTTGCTCTCTATGTGGAAGAAGTGGCCTGTCCACAGAGGTCCTAGAGCTCTGCAAACAGAAAGGAGCATGAGATTTGTTGAGTGCAAGGCTATAGATCCAATTCAGCAGGACATCTACAGAGAGACCACTGCTTCCACACAGAGCAAGGGCCCTTATCTACAGCATGCTGGTGGGTACGGGGTTTCCTACTTAAGATATGACTATTTATAAATTGTGTCAACATGGTTTTGATGATGTCATATAGGGTAGCAAATTCAGGCGAAAAAAAAGGGGGGGTTTGGTAAAGTGTGGGTGTAGTACGCTAGAGGAGGGATGGAGAAGCCAGTTACCTCACTGGGCACAAGGGTTAAGAAGGGTCTTACCCTCATCTGAGAAAGGGATCATTTCCCAATGGATCCAAGTCAGGTTGGCAATTTAATGCAAGTCTATAGGAATGCAAAACCAATTGAGGTCAGCTGCAGTTCAATGCACCCGTCAGTGAATTCTTAATGAACTCAGAAGCATCTAAAACTGTTGTCACACTGATCCATCTACACAAGACTGAAGCCTTTCATCACAGGCCCCAAGGCCCCCTTTTGTTTTATGCACCTAGATTGTTCTCTGGAAATGCATGGTATAACCCAAAAAAGTTATAAAGAAGGTTTTGTCTGTGTTTACCTGTGTGCTGGACAGGTTTCTGCACAGCCTGTAGAAAGTTCACTTGCTTGGATTTGAAGAAGGCAGACACTCCTTCATCTCCACTGACAAAGGTCAATCTGTTGCCTGCAGCCAAAACAGTAAAGACTGGTCCATGCTGAAAGACATTGTGGAGATGCTTCATGAAATGTGTGATACTCTTATTGACTGATAATACACAAATGTACCTAACAGCGTACTACTATATCAGACTGTATGGACTAGGCCAGGGATATGCAATTAGCGGACCTCCAGCTGTTGCAGAACTACGAGTCCCATGAGGCATAGCAAGACTCTGACAGCCACAAGCATGACACCCAGAGGCAGAGGCGTGATGGGACTTGTAGTTTTGCAACAGCTGGAGGTCCGCTAATTGCATATCCCTGGACTAGGCAATATGCTTCCTCTGCATGTACTAAACTTATCCTACTACCTGAACCTTTTCTTGATTAAAAATCGATTAGCAGCTTGAAGTGTTTGTTTTTTCACTGACTGGTACATGCCCATGAGTCGTCTACTTTCCTGTCTTCTGATCGGTTCTTGTATCTTCATGAAGGACTAGTCTACTAGCTGATGCTTTGGGATCAGTCATTTCTACATACACGTTCCAAACTTTCATGGGACACAGAAATGCAGCTCTATTACTCAGCCAGAATGAACTTGTTAATGCTGGAAAAGTTGGGAAAAAAGGAGCCATAACCGAATATCAAAAGTAAGTGATGAATTAACTTGTTTGCCCATGCCAGATGAATTCATGGCAATCAGGCCTTCCAAACAGATTAGGTATATACAGGCAGTCCCCTAGTTACAAACATCCGACTTACAAATGACTCCTACTTACAAACGGAGGGAGACAACAGGAAGTGAGAGGAAATCTCCCCCTAGGAAGAGAAATTCACTCCTGTAAGAGTTATTATGGAATAAAGGTGTCTCCACTGGAGCTTTATCACCAATCCTGGTCTCCACAACAACCCAAATTTTTCAAAATCCAATTATCATTGGGACAGGAAGTGAGGTGAAATCTTCTGAATAGGGGCACAGACAGCAAAACAAACATTACAGTGATGTTAACCCTTCCCTATGCTATCCAAAAAACATAAAAATGATTCCTTTGGCTGGAGCTACTTTTAAAAAATGTAGCTGTTCCGACTTACAAACAAATTCAACTTAAGAACGAACCTACAGACCCTATCTTGTTTGTAACCCGGGGACCGCCTGTATATATATATATATATATATATATGTTACTATTAGTGTGAACATATATGTATAGCATCTTCTTAAGTTGCAGCTCATTCTCTTATGGCTCTCAGATTGACACTGTGAAAGAACTGTCAATAGGAGAACCTACCATGGTGTAGATACCATTATATAGCCTTAGTAATTGCAAAAGGTGCTCTTTGTCTGAGGGGATATTGGGGATGCAGTCATTTTTTAATGCCTCCAGAACAACATACAAAGAAGTGCTGGGAACTTCTAGACCAGGGGTCTTCAAATTGTCGCCCGTCTGCTTGACGTGGCCCTTTGTTTGGCTTTATCTAGTCCTTCGGGCACTATTCCTCCCACTGACACCAACAATGTGGTAGTATTCCTCCCACTGACACCAGAGATGAGGAACTCACTTGAGAAGCAGCATACAAAGTCCTAAGATGGTACTATTTCAAAGCCCATAGTGCAGGATCGAACCCATCTTACAGCGATAGGTACTTTAGAGGCTGCGGCCAATATGGTGATGTAGTTCATATCTGGTGGTCCTGCCCCCGCGTTTAACAGGGTTCTGGTCCAGGGTTTTTGGGTTCCTCTACACTCTATTCCATGTGTCCATTCATGAAGATGCTAAACTTGACCTATTACATTGCCCAATTCAGGGCCTATTGTAGTACCAACAGAAGCTCTCAACTTATCTGTTCATTGCCACCAATCGCGTTATAGCTACGGCCTGGAGGTAATCTTATGTATCGTTTGTGACAATGAAGAGCAATTTGACCACCCTGATGATTAATGAAAAAATGACCAGTATTTTACATGATTCCCACACTATGCTCCTTAAAGGGGTTGTAAGGTCATAAGGTTTTGTATCTTAATGCAATCTATGCAGCAGCCCCCCTAATATTTACCTGAGCCCCCACACGCTGTCCAGCAATGCCCATGAGTCCCTCGTCTGTTCGGGACTCTCCCTCCTGATTGGCTGAGACATAGCAGTGGTGCCATTGGCTCCCGCTGCTGTCAAAGTCAGTTAGCCAATCAGGAGAGAGAGGGCGGGGCCGAACCACAGGTCTGTGTCTGAATGGACACATGGAGCTGCAGCTCGGCTGCCCCATAGCAAGCTGCTTGCTGTGGGGGCACTCGACAGGAGGGAGGGGCCAGGAGCAGCGAAGAGGGACCCAAGAAGAGGAGGATCGGTGCAGCTCTGTACAAATACATTGCACAGAGCAGGTAACTATAACATGTTTCTTATTTTTTTTAAACAAGACTTTACAATCACTTTAAAGTGTGGGCCCCCATGGTGGTTGTATGCTCTCCCACCCCTGCACTCGACCAACCTAGAACGGACATTGTTTCTACCCAAGCCTGCAGGAACCCATTCTTCCGCCTTTCCCTCCTCTCCCCATTCCCTTACCCCCCTCCCCCCATCTCCATTCTTCCCCCTCCCCTTTTTTCCAGTTCTTGTTTCTTTCCTTCCCCCTCTTTTCTTTCCCTCCTTCGGCAATCAGTTTGCCAGTTCCCCTTTCTGTCTCTCAATAGTATGTACCTAGGCCTTTGGTCATCTAGTTGACATTTTGTGTTCTGTAATTGTTAAATTGCACAAGATATTACTTTGATGCCTTTATAATACACTCTTTTGTTGCAATCTGCCTGCATCAATAAAAATGTATTGTACAACAGAGATGGGGAACTAATTCTTCCACTGACACCAACGATGGGGAACATCTCTTCTCACTGACAGCAATTATCTAATGTTTTACTCCAACTGACCACCAAGCCTATGGCATAGTTTACTTCCATCTATAAGAAACAAAAAAACAATCCTCCTGCGCTCAGGTCTATTGTCCCAAATGGAGATGTGATATAAACAATTATTGCTGATAGATGGATGTGAGTATTCCTCAACACACAAAAGGTCTTCCCCCCCCCCATGACCATGGGCATCCAAAGGTGCTAAAAAACGAGAAAACAAAAGAAGGGCAAACCGACCTAGTGTAATTCCGTTTAAAATATTTATTAAAGTAAAAATAAAAAAATAGATGTATACTCACAAACATAGAAGATAAAAAAGCATGTCAAAGTCATAAAATGACAAGAATGCCTCCAGGATGACTGAGATGCTCCAACTCTGCAAGGAGACCAGAAAGCGCCCATAGTAGCCAGGCTAATGCGTTTCCAGGGAGAACCCTCTTCTTCAGTGGCTCTGAAGAGGGTTCGCCCTGGAAACGCGTTAACCTGGTCACTATGGACGCTTTCTTCCAGAGTTGGAACACCCAGTAGTCCTTGAGGCGTTCTATTCAGTTTATGACTTTGACATGAATGTTTATCTTCTAGGTTTGTGAGTATACAGCTATTTTTATTTTTACTTTAATACATATTTTAACGGAATTGAACTAGGTTGGTGCGTCCTTCTCTTGTTTTCTTGTTTTTCTCCTCCCATCTATGCCAGGGCATTTCCTACTCCCACTGGCTACAGTCCAGCCCCTCTAAAGCTTGAAGGGCAGTAAACTGGCCCTTTGTTTCCAAAAGTTTGAAGACCCCTGTTCTAGACTTTCACCTGTAGTCAGATGAAGGAAATCTTAAACAAGCTCAATCGCATTGGTGAGGAGTTTCCCACAAAGTAAGGATTCCCTTGATGGGCACCCAACAGTAGCTCAAACCACAGAAATACAGGAAGAAGTGCCAGACCAAAACTGGATGGAAATGCTTAAGTTCATTTTAATTGTTGCTGCTCAGCAACTGCTATCAAGTTGTTACTCCGTGTGGAGAGTTCAATATTGGTTCAAAATATACATCTGGGAAGTCACCGTTTTACAGTTCTGTTTTTTTATACCA
This sequence comes from Glandirana rugosa, assembly GCA_018402905.1. Lineage (NCBI taxonomy): Eukaryota > Metazoa > Chordata > Amphibia > Anura > Ranidae > Glandirana > Glandirana rugosa. Next base: position 1,139,932 of record BLSH010402357.1, on the reverse strand, counting down.
AGCGTTTTCCTGTGTTGAGCCCTGATGAAGGGGGAGTGGTGCTGCGCCCAAAACGCATTTGCTGTTTTATATAACTTTTTTATGAACATTTAAAATTATCTTGGACTCTTTCATCTGGTTTTGGTCTGGCTCTCCTTCCTGTATTTCTAAATTTTGAAAATAGCAGCAGTGCTAGAATGGCCTCAGCATTTATAGATGGTAAAAAATGCAACAGCTGGTATACTTCCAATGCATGCTGTTAACATGGAAAGGCATTTATTTTTGCGCAATGACTGGAATTTTAATATATAGCTAATCATGCATCATCTGGCCCCTGTCCCACAATATAATGTTCAGCACCTGCATGATCATAAAAAATGTTCAGAATGGGAAGGAAGGAGCATGCATATGCCTATGCAAACAGCGACCATCAAAAAATGGAAATTTGGATATTTTCTTTGGAAGGACTCTGCTTGTTGAAGGAGGGAAGAATGTTCGGATAGAAGGTATGTGCTTTTGCAATCAGCTTCCCGGCCCTGCTACTAGTTTTTTTATTCCAGCCCCTCTTCCCCAATAGGTTTGCTTAACCACTTCACCCCTGGAAGGATTTCCCATGTAAAGACCAGAGCACTTTTTGCGATTTGGCACTGCGATGCTTTAACTGACAATTGCGCGGTCGTGCGACGTTGTACCCAAACAAAATTTGCGTCCTTTTTTCCCCACCAATAGAGTTTTCTTTTGGTGGTATTTGATCACCTCTGCGTCATTTCTGATCACTGCTATAAACAAAAAAAGAGCGACAATTTTGCAAAAAAACAATATTTCTTACTTTTTGCTAAAATACAAATAAAAAAAAAAAAATGTATTCATCAGTTTTGGCCAATTTATATTCTTCCTCATATTTTTGGAAAAAAAAACCGCAATCAGCGTTTATTGATTGGTTTCGTAAAAGTTGCCGCGTTTACAAACCATGAGAATTAATTTCTGGCGTTTCTACAATTTTTAATTTTTTTTACTGGTACTGGTGGCGATCTGCGATTTTTATCGGGTCTTAGATATTGGGACGGGCATGTCGGACATTTTTCTTGGGACCAATGACATATATACAGCGAACAGAAATTTAAATATCCACTGATTACTGTATAAATGTCATTGAGAGTGAAGGGGTTAACCTGCAGGGGGTGATCTAGGGGTTAACTGTGTTCCCTAGAAGGAACATTCTAAATTACCTAATGCTGAGTTCATTCTGCCCTTGTGCCTCTGCTGCTGTGTCCACATCCTCCTCGGTTAATGTATGTGTTATTGACACTTTAGGCCCAATTTGGACATTTTCACTTAGGGGTGTACTCACTTTTGTTGCCAGCGGTTTAAACATCAATGGCTGTGTGTTGAGTTATTTTGAGGGGACAACAAATTTACAGTTATACAAGCTGTACACTCTCTAATTTACATTGTAGCAAATTGTAATTTCTTCAGTGTTGTCACATGAAAAGATAGAATAAAATATTTACAAAATTGTGAGGGGTGTACTCACTTTTGTGATATACTGTGTGTATATATATCAATCATAAAAGTTGACACACCAGCTCAAATCTGCTCAAAAGCCTACCCATAATACAGAAGCTCAACTTTATAGGTGATAGCACAACTTGATGTATTAGAAGCTACAGAAAGGAAGAACACTGGGTTTTGCAGAAAAAAAATATAGAAAAATGTTTTGAATGCGTAACCCCGGGACACAAACTATGAACTTTTACACTGTTATTTTATTATAAGCAGTATCGTGGCCTTGAGCGCCTGGCACAAGTCCAATAAAATCAGAGATATTAGTCAACTCAAATAAAGATAAAGGATAACGTTGCTTACTTTGGCCCAGATTCGTGCATCAGCTAGTGGGAGGCCGATCCATTCATAGAATGGAAGATAGAAGAGTGACAGTTGGAAAAAGACCAAGTGCTCAGTCGTGTCTGCACCATTTTATTTATTAATTGTCTGACTGTAAATCCACGTTTGTCCCAAACATGTTTGAACCCACATAGGATACTTGTACACGGTCTAATGTTTGAACATCAGAATTTCTGGCCAAAATTTCTTGCATTTATTGTGAGCAAATTTGTGCATATACAAATACAATACAAATAAATTCTAGCTCTCAGAATGGAATTTTAACCCCTTCAAATTAAAATTTTACATGCATATGTGCATAAAATACTGACTGGCTACATTTCTCACCGAAGCACTTTTTGCTCCACATCCCCCCATCCCCCTCTCTCACTATTAACATATTGCTCTCCCTCACCTCCTCAATGCTGCAAACCGCCTGATCTCAATGCATTGGAAGAGCCCACGCGTACCGAGCAAGCTGGACTGGCTTGGGAAGGTGACAGAGATCGTGGAAGCAGAGGAATGGGTAGCCATGTGCAAGGGCACTCGTGAGTGCTTTGATTCTAATTGGACCTCATAGCAGAATCATACAGTGCTTTGAAAAAGTATTCATACCCCTTGAAATGTTCCACGTTTTGTAATGTTATAACTAAAAACGTAAATGTATTTTATTGGGATTTTATGTAATAGACCAACACAAAGTGGCACATAATTGTGAAGTGGAAGGAAAATGATAAATAGTTTTCAAAATTTTTTACAAATAAATATGTGAACAGTGTGGCGTGCATTTGTATTCAGCCCCCCTGAGTCAATACTTTGTAGAACCCCCTTTCTCTGCAATTACAGCTGCAAGTCTTTTTGGGGATGTCTCTACCAGCTTTGCCCAATCTAGAGAGGACATTTCTGCCCATTCTTCTTTGCAAAATAGCTCAAGCTCTGTCAGATTGGATGGAGAGCGTCTGTGAACAGCAATTTTCAAGTCTTGCCACAGATTCTCAATTGGATTTAGGTCTGGACTTTGACTGGGCCATTCTAACACATGAATGTGCTTTGATCTAAGCCATTCCATTGTAGCTCTGGTTGTATGTTTAGGGTTGTTGTCCTGCTGGAAGGTGAACCTTTGCCCCTTTTGCAGTCTCTAACAGGTTTTCTTCTAAGATTGCCCTGCATTTGGTTCCCTCAATCTTCCCATCAACTCTGACCAGTTTCCCTGTCCCTGCTGAAGAAAATCATCCCCACAATATGATGTTGCCACCACTTTTCAAGGTGGGGATGGTGTGTTCAGGGTGATGTGCGGTGTTAGTTTTCTGCCACACATTGTGTTTTGCTTTAAGGGCCAAAAAGTTACATTGTGGTCTCATCTGACCAGAGCACCTTCTTCCACGTTTGCTGCGTCCTTCACATGGTTTCCTGCAAACTGCAAACAGGACTTCTTATGGCTTTCTTCTTGCCACTCTTCCAAAAAGGCCAGATTTGTGGAATGCACAACTAATAGTTGTCCTGCCACACTTTTATATTTATTTGTAAAATATTTTGAAAACTACTTATCATTTTCCTTCCACTTCACACTTACCTGCCACTTTGTGTTGGTCTGTCACATAAAATCCCAATAAATACATTTATGTTTTTGGTTGTAACATGACAAAATATGGAAAATTTCAAGGGGTATGAATACTTTTTCAAAGCACTGTACCTCTGACCAGGCCCCAGTCTCCTCTAGTTTGGATATTGCTCTGATAGCCTAGGCGGATCCTGCATCTTGTCAAGGTGAACCAAAATCAGAATCAGGACCAGAACCAGATACAGAACTAGAATTAGTACTCTTAGTCTAGGCCAGTGGTTCTCAACTCCGGTCCTCGGGACCCACCAACAGGCCAGATTTTAAGTATTACCTTGGGGAGATGCAGACTAGAATACTGCAATCACTGAGCAGCAAATGATATCACCTGTGATGTATTTCAGTTATCCTGCAAACCTGGCCTGTTAGTGGGTCCCGAGGACCGGAGTTGAGAACCACTGGTCTAGGCATACCTCATTAGCCAACAAATTAGTATTGTATACTTTTCATGTCCTTATATGTTCCTATTTTAGTTTATGTATGCCTGAGATACTGTAAGTTTCTTTCTTTGTTTTTCCAAATGAGCCCTCTCTTTCTTCCCCTAAGTTTGAGGGGAATGTCGCAATGGTTAGAATGTAACGACTTACTGAGCTACCTGTTACCGGTGTTTCTTTATTGATGCAAACTTTGCTTTCATTCTCCCCATCCCTTTTTTCACTGTTTTGTATGGCTGTAACCACTGACGTCACATCTGCCCCGGGGGGAACGCACGCCGTGGACAGTAAATCTCTGTTTCCTTTGTTTGGAATTTTGCCCTAAAGAGCTTTTCTCTTTTAAGTAAAATTTTAGCTTGTGCAATAAACTATTTTTTTTAGCTTTTTGCACTTTTATTGAGCTTGGCGGAGATCTGAATTGGTCCACATAGAGGTCATCTAAGGAGTATGTGTACCCACATTGGATGAAATCTGCCTATCCCTGGCACCACTATCACTAGATTATGCTTATTTGACTTCAAGGTTGAAAAGCTGAGGGGAGTTTTCTCTGATGAGTGGGGAAACGAGAGGTGTGTGGCACATCTCACTTTACCATCACTGGATTTACTATTTGGAGCATGTTTGCACTTTAATTACTCACTTTAAGCACAAGAGCACTTTTGAACTTTGGATTATATTCATACATTTATCGACTTGATATTTATATTTATTTATATAAACGTTCACCTATATTAGCTGCTGGCGCTGTTATTTGTGCTTTATATCTAGGTGGGTGATTACACCCAGTGCACAGCAGCCTTTAGCACTTTTTTCACACTATTCATTTATTTTGTTTTTCGTGGGATACTTGTTTATATATATATACCATGCCCCATCCATGCCTCATCAGTGCTCATCCGTGCCACATCACTGCTCATCCGTGCTCATTTGTGCCACATCAGTGCTCATCCGTGCCACATCACTGCTCATCCATGCTCATTTGTGCCACATCAGTGCTCATTTGTGCCACATCAGTGTTCATCCGTGCCCATACATCTCTCATCAGTGCTCATCTTTGCCAAATCAGTGCTCATCCGTGCCCATAAATACCACATCCATACCGCATCAGTGCTCACCCATGCCACATCAGTGCTCATCTGTGCCTCATCAGTGCTCATCCATGCCATATCAGTGCTCATCCATGCCACATCAGTGCTCATCCATGCCACATCGGTGCTCATCCGTACCTCATCCATGCCACATCAGTGCTCATCTGTACCTCATCCATGCCACAACAGTGTTCATCAGAGCCACTACATTGCCTCACAAAAGTGTAATAGGTAGTCAGGAAATTATATATGTAAAATTAGATATGTAAAATAGTAAAATTATAAAAATTAAAATTAAAAAATTGGAACAAAATTGTATTTTGAATGAATATTAATAATCCGTCAGGAAACATTGAAGATCAATGTCCTTATTCAGTCCCAAGGCTGGCAAACTTTGTATTCTATGGATCCCGCGAGTTTCCATTTGGGATACTGCTTTCACCATATCTATGCCCCTCCAGTGAGGCTGTACTTTATCAATGCCCCAAAATCTAAGTAGAGTGGGATCCCTATTATGAACCAATCTAAAGTGATTGGATACACTATGGAACTTGTATCCCTTCTTGATGTTATCTATATGTTCCCCCACTCTTTTGGCAAGGGTTCTAGTGGTTCTCCCAATATATTGGTAGTTGCACGGACACATCAAAAGGTAAGTTACATACCTGGAGTCACAGGTTATGTATCTCTTGATTTGAAATTCCTCACCTGTCACTCCTGAGGAAAATTTGGTAATATTTTGTCTATCCCTTAATGTTCTGCACCCTTTACACCTTTTACATCTATAGAAACCTAACCGATCCAAGAAAGTGGGTTTTTTTCTTGGAGGTTTTTGGAACATTTTTTGCCACCATATTACTCAGAGCGGGAGCCCTCCTGTAAATACATTTTGGCTTGGAGGGTATGACCGACCTAAGGATGGGAACAATTTTGTTCCTATTTTTTAATTTTAATTTTTATAATTTTACTATTTTATTCTATGTGGACCATCAAGGAAATTGCAGCATTTAGGTGGATCCAACTAAGAGGTTTAATTTTAATTCCTAGTTTGATGGTTTGTCATAACAAACATTCCCCTGCTCCCTTAGGGAGTTTGCTATTTAAGGTATAGTTCTTTAATTAAAAGCATAACCAAAAAACACCACTAGATGGTGCTGGTTTACTATCCTTGTTCTGTTGAAAACCATTTAGACATTGGATTTTATGATATATCTTTATTATATATGTTTAATATTCTATCTAAGTGGGCTTGATATTTGTAAAATAGCGGTATGGGAATTGTTTTAAGAGGCACTGGGTGTAAACAGCGTGAGCCAAGCTTATGTTACATTTTAAGGTCCTTATGTCCTCCATTTTGGGGGAGTTAGCCAACCAATACAGAGTATTCCCTTATTAAAGTGGACCGGAAGATGAATGACATCACTTCCTGAAGACGCCAAGACGGCGAAACGTACGTAGAAGACGTTCCCATGTGATTTCCGGGTCTTGCATACAAGCTTGTGCTGTATACAAGTGGCGGCTTGGCACGCACATTTGAGCAACATCAGCTGTTTGCCCCACGGGCTCACAAGCTACATGCCGGCTACACCTAGTGCCAGGAATGGGCACAGGAAAATGTGAGTGTAACACTTTTTAACGTTTTATATCTTTTTTGAATAAATTACTACACTATGAAATTTTTTCACCTTGTCCCTGGTGGAGTCATTTTACCTATTTAGCCGGCTCAGATGGAAACCAAGGGGGTGAAGACTTATTATCTTTAAGGAAACATTGGTTTTCAAAGGCGTTTTTGACCATCCTGTGAAAAGGGGGACAGTTGCCACCTTATTCCTAGCTGCACATTGGTGGAATAATGTCATAAGGAATGGATTAGAAGAATCCTTTTGTGCACTGGTTGTGGGGTCATTTTGCTTTATGGACTTTTGTTTGATGGACTCATCACATGAATTATTTTATGTTGCACACATTTATGTTCAATATATTATTTTGGAGTTAGGTCTGCGCCTTACCTTTACATTTTATCCTATTGTCTAGGAGTGGTTTTAAAGGGGCAGCGACCATTGATTTTTTCGTTTTTTTTGCTTTTATTCACGTCATAGGGCGCCGGTTCTCTATATTTGATATATCATATGTGCCGTCATATATGTAGAGAGAAAAACCTCATAGCGCAAATAACATTTTTTTTATTTATTTGGCTTTAAAATCAATAAAAATAAACTCACATTTGTAGGTGCCCACAAGTCCTGGCAACGGACGTAAAGGCAGCCAATTTTCTTATGGGGAAGTCAGCCCTGAAAGGTTAATCTGGCTGGTCGTACCGGCTCCTAATCATTTTCCCCGTACTCGGCGCAAGCGGAAGTGCATCGCGATGACTCAATCAAACCTCAACGCGTTTCAGCCAATGGGTAACGACCATCACCAGGAAGTTATTTTGCGCTATGAGGTTTTTCTCTCTACATATATGATGGTACATATGAGGGAGTAATCTCTGGAGGTGTGGAATGCCGGGATCAACCACAGGGGACACCCCCCATACGCTTTATCTGACCACACTAAAGATAGGTGGTCACTGGAGGAGGGGTGAGTGGACATCCATGTGGGGCACACAGAGCACGGCTGGAGCACCAATGTCTATTTAAGCACAAGCACTTTTTGTCACCTTTTGGGATGGTTTATATATGCACAAATCTGAGGACATTTGATTACTTAGGACTTACATCAAGGACTATATATACTTTATTTATAACCATATATATTGTTTATTATTCTAGTACGGCTATTAGCCATTTTATCACCGCAGCTGGTTGCACCTGGAAGTAGCACTCTGGTAGTCCTAGGCGCTGAAGTAATTTAATATTCCTTTTTTTATTTATAACGCAAAAAATAAAAAACCCAACGGTGATTAAATATCACCAAATAAAGCTCTATTTGTGTGGAAAAAAAAACTCAAATTTCATATGGGTGCAGTGTTGCAAGGCTGAGTAATTGTCATTCAAAGTGTGAGTGCTGAAAGCTGAAAATTGGCCTGGTTAAAGGGTAAGTTCACCTTTACAGAAAAATCTGTAAGGTGAACTTACCCAGGGCGCCCTCTTTACCCCCCCCCCCCCAGTCCCACTGACCTGGTGTGCGGGGATCTTCTGTTATGAGCCGCGGTATAGCCGCCTCAGCAATCCGGAGCTCAGAAATCCCCACAGCTGAATCTCTAAAACCTACCCCTGTTAGGCGGTACGTTTCGGAGCATTACAATTGGTTGGTGCCGCCACATGGGCGGCGCCAACCACTCAGGAGCCACATAGCCCGTCCTGTCGGGGGACAAAAAGACGTATGGATGCCAAGGGCATTTCTAAGCCCCGGTCCCCTGAGGCGGCTATACCGGGGCTCAGAACGGAAGATTCCTGCACTCCAGGTCAGCGGGACTGGGTGGCGTAAGGAGGGTGTCCTGGGTAAGTTCACCTTACAGATTTTTCTGTAAAGGTGAACTTACCCTTTAAGAAGGGGGTATAAGTGCCCAGTGGGCAAGTGGTTGAAATATAAATGAAAGGCGAAACATTTTTAGATAAAAACAATATAAAAAAACACACCCTCTGATCTCAGCTGCATAAGAGCTAGGGGGAGGAGAAGAAGCAGCAAACTGAGCTTCCCAGTGAATGGCTGTGCAGTGGGGGGGTGTCAGGACAAGCCTGATCATTGGAGGAGAGCAGCCTGAGTTCTCAGCATAGCTAGAGAACTGACTATGGTGTGCTCTCCTGCTTAGTATGGTCAATTTTTTTAGAAAATTGTTTTTAATTGTACTTTTCCAAACGCAAGGTACAAAACAGAGCCTATTGGACATACCCAGGCTCGCACATACAATACAACAGACCTTAAGCTACTATACAAGGGGGACAAAAAAAAAAAAATATAGGGAGGAATAAACGAAACTTAGAATGCTCTAACCACCTATGCAAGATGAGAAACACATTTTTCCTATTTGATCTCAAGGGGGTTTTCAGGGGGGCCTATATCACTACAGAGATGATTGCTCCCTCAAAGCCTGTGTACCCAGTGAATGGCTTGTCCATGTTGCATAAGGTCAAAGTTCCATTAACCAAGAGTCATTGAAGTTCTAAAAAAGGAACATCCTACTCGTCTACATTTGTGGACGGGGATTCTACCCATATGTCCCATATTTTGTCAAATTTCTGCTTTCCAAAAATTCACTGGTGGCGCAGCAGGACATTTCCACTGAAGTACAATGGCTTTACGTGAATAGTAGAGTAGCAACACCAGGAGTGTCCTGGCTGCTCGGCTATGAGCCAGGGGGTCAACCAGACCCAGCAGGCACACCTCCACCGACAGTGGGATCTGGATGGTAGTAAGAGCGTAGATAAACGTAGCGACCTCGTTCCAAAATATTTTTATCTGGGAACATGTCCAGAATACATGAATAAAGTCCGCTGCCAGTGCAACAAACCTCCAGCAGGAATCTGGGACAGATGAGTATATTGTTTGTAGACGTGCGGGCATGTAATACACTCTATGTATGGTTTTAAACTGTATTAGTCCATCCCTTGCGGAAACTAGTTGTGCGAATGAGCACTCCCATGCCTCTTCCCATTCTTCCACATCTAGGGTGGGAATATCCACCACCCATTTTGCTTTGAGAGTCTCAAGGCCCATGTGTATGTTAGGTAACAATGCTTTATATATATTGGAGAGAGGCTTGGTCATGGCTGCGTGTCTGAGTTGGTCCTCAAGAGTTGAGGTGTAAAAATCTACTCGTGAGTTTTCAAATTCAGCTGCAGAAACCTGAACAAATGAGAATTAGGCAGATCAAATTTTTGTTTTAATTCGTCTAAGGTGCACAATCGACCCCCAATACAAATCTGAGCTACATATTTGATGCCCTTTTGTGCCCAGATACTAGGATCCGGTATGGAGAAGAACTCAGACAGCGACGGATTGAGCCAGAGGGGAGCATGTGGTGAGATATGTCCAGGAGGCATAGGGCGCAGGGAAAGAGCTGCCGACCACGCCTTCAGAAGTTCGCATGGTCATTGATGAACTGGCCAAATTTCGATCCATGTATGGACAGCTTAAGAGGAAACAATATATACCTCTTTCTATATTGAATGGGGTATATAAAATATACACAATAAAAATAGTAAAAGAATAAAAATGAGAGATATTTAATATGGATGATATTTAAATGGTTCATAATTGAAAGTATTTTTTTTAATACTCTAAGGCTCCATGCACACTGGACGCTTTCTCAACCTCCCCTGAACAATTTTTTGACAGCTAGAAACCGATGCTTAAAACGGCTGTTTAGCCGCGTTTTACATGCAGCGTCTAGCCGCATTCACGTCTATAATAGTTTTTTTTATTCAATGGATCAAAAACAATCAAAAACACTGGTGAGCCAGTGTTTTGAGCGTTTCAGCGTTTTTAAGCTTTCAACATTTTTTGTGGTCAGAAGAATGACTCTTAAAAACGATTTAAGGGCGTTCAGACAACAGCCCATAAACGACACTGCTCCTAAACAACCATGTGCATCTGCATTTGTGTTTAGTGGCAAAAAATACATTGTGCATTGGTGTTTAGTGACTAAAAGTACTGCTGTGTATTCTGTACTGCACTGCAGGGTATGTTAGCACTATAGAAATACAGGTGGTAAATAATGGAGATCTCAGGCACGGTGTATTTTACCTATTATGATATAACGCTATTATTATAATTGTGACATAAACGATAATGGGAGTAATGCTGGTTACTTGCTATCCAGTAACCGCCTAGGCCTAGAGAAATCTCCATACTATCATTATTATTGTCATCCTGGTCCTTTGGCTGCCACATTAAGCCCAGTGGGGGGTGCATAAAGAACATATAATGAACCTCCTGCTCTAAACAGGCAGGCATACAGTGGCAGTAAGTGCCTCTTTGTCTCTGCAGACTATAGGCACATGTCTACTGTGTCTAATGGTAAATCTACCCCTACCTAGGCCCCTTATCTCTGTCATATTAAAAAAAAAAAAAAAACAGGAATTGTGACTTACCGTAAAATCTTTTTCTCTGAGTCCATTGACAGACACGGCGTTTGCTTAGACATCACCATTGTGTTATACCGCCCCCTACAGGAATAGGACACTAGGCAGACAAAAGGCTTGGCTACACCCAGGGGCAGTCTTAGGTGGTATACAACCTCCCCTTTCTGCTATAGGACTTCAGTTTAGTAACAAGCAGTGTCAGAAGTATTAAAAACTCCTTAGAGGGGTGGGTGCTGTGTCTGTCAATGAACTCAGAGGAAAGGATGTTAAGGTAAGTCAAAAATCAAAAACATGAGGGGAGGGACAGCCATCCATTTACTAGGCTTCAAAGCCAACCAAAACAACAGGAGCTTAACAGGAACAACTGGAGGCAACCTCATAAGAAAAAAACCCTCAGGAGGGTAAAACCCTCTTAAACAGCGGCCTGCAAAACCTTGCGGGCAAAAGAGGCATCCGCAGACGCCAGCACACCCACTTTGTAAAATTTTGTGAAAAGGTGTGTACAACAACCAGGTGGCCGCCTTGCAAACCTGTGTCACTGACGCCTGATGACGGAAAGCCAAGAAGGCACTCAGTGCCCAGGTAAAGTGTGTCTTGATCAGGGAGGGTGGAACCTTGCTTGCCCCTTATGGAAATGGACGCAGACGCAGGCCCGTGACCACGAACAATGAGTCTGACTTCCCAAAGGACTTGGTAGCAGCCAAATACACCCTGATCGCCCGAACCACATCCAAGGTGTGTAAAACACATTCCTTCGGATGCTGTGGTCTGGGGCACAGGGAGGACAACACAATATCCTCAGTCAGATGGAAATCAGAAACCACCTTGGGAAGGAAAGAAGGACAAGGGAGAAGAACCACCTTATCCTTGTGAATTACTGGGTAGGGAATACGGCAGGATAAGGCCGCCAATTCCGACAACCTGCGAGCAGAAGTAATCACCACTAAGAAGGCTACCTTCTGTGATAGAGTGAGCAGGGGAATCTCCCGAAATTTTCTTAAAGGAAGGAGCACCAAATTCAAGTTTATACAGGATATGCCATAAGGTCACACACGCACACATACATGTGAGGGATGTATAGATATCTACTTATTACATGTATGTATACATACATGTACTTGCACTAGGTGTGGTCATATATTTGACCAGGTATTCGCTACATCCCTTTATACCCAGACCTGTCTTCATACCTTAGGATATATTGCACCCCTTTTCTTGATGCAAATAATATCAGCATTTAGATCTATAATAATTATTTATTACTATTTTATTTTCCCTCTATTATATAGAGTTTTAATCCTTAGGGAGCGCTTGACTTGCATGATTGGTAGCACATAGGGGACTGTCATTCCTCTCCCTCCTGGATGGTCCTTCTATATAGGGGAGCGTCGTCATGGTACTGGCAATAGAGGTGGATTATTGCCCTCGATATGGATTGGGCTTCCTTCCTCGGTTGCCTTAGGGACTCTGTGACCCGCCCCCGTATGTTGGCCATCCAGAGCGGAGTTCACGGCGACCCGGATATGATGTAAGTGGAACGCACAAGCGCTCCACTTCCCGTCGTTTGCATCCCAGCCATCATGGACGCTCGGACTGCAGCACGGATATTCACTGTAACCCCTAACAGAGCGCTGCTGGTGACCACTACAAGCCATCAAGGGTAAGGAGAGTGTGCAAACTTCTCTCCCCCCTCTCTTGCTTTTTACATGTACCTTTGTACACTGTCCCCATAGCCTCCCACGGTTATTACTGTCAGGATCACCTCTTGTCAGTCTCCTTACATCAGTGTAGGGAGGTGTTAAATTGCGAAATGGGGAGGTATGGCTGCTACAATTAGGATTGTGAATACAAGAGTGCCCCTTAAAGTTCTAATCTGACTATGTTTTTGACACAAGAGAGGCATATGTGTATTAATGCACATCACCAATCATGGCTTGATAAGGGTTTATGTGTATAGTATATTATATTATTTGATTTTATTATTGTATTTGTGTATTTCATACATCATTTATGAGTTGATAGTAATGCTGTTTGATTTTATATGCCATCATCTATAATGGTTTAGGGGCTAGAGGGTGTAGATAATGATGTAATGATACACCGCTCCAGGAAGGGGCGGGCCAATCAGACTGAGTTAAGCCCGCCCATAGTCATGTGGTGATTTAGTGTGTGTATATTTATGGAGGGGCATGTTGCATGATAAATTAGGCTCTGATGAAGAGGGTTTGCCCTAGAAACGCATCAGCCTTGCCTTATGGATAACATCCAGTCCCTCTGCTGAGGTCCTGTCATCGGTTCCATTGGATGTATTTTCGAATTTTAAAGTTTCATTATCAGCTCAGTTTGTGAGTATATGGATTTTATCTTCACAATTTTATTAAACTTTTTAATGGTACGGCACAAGGTCGGCGCACCTCTTGTTTGTTTTTCCTTTGCACCAAATTCAAGTCCCACAGTGGTAAAGGGGACCGCACCGGTGGAACCATATGGCGGACCACCTAGATAAATATACACACCAGGGAGTGCGAAGCCAAGGGCCGTTGGAAGAAAACCGCCAGGGCCGACACTTGTCCCTTGATCATACTCAAGGTTAATTTCTGGTTAACCCCTCGTTGAAGGAAGGCCAAAATCCTTGCCACCGAGAAGGAACGGGGGTGAATATCCACCGACTCACACCAGAAAAGATAAGCTTTCCATGTTCAATGATAGATCTTTCTAGAAGTCGATTTTCTAGCCTTAAGCAGAGTCTGAATCACCGATGCAGGTAAACCCCTGTCCTTCAGCACCTGACTTTCAACAGCCAGGCTGTCAAAGCCAGCGACGGTAAAGCAGGATGGAAGATTGGCCCTTGTGATAACAGATCCTCTCAGAGAGGCAACTGCCAAGGGACATCTGCGACTAGGCGCATTAGGTCGGCATACCAAGACTGGCGAGGCCAATCCGGAGCCACCAGAATGACTGGAATTCCCTTGGACTCGATCCAGCGTAACAGCCGCGGCAGAAGTTTCAGAGGAGGAAAGGTGTAAATCAGATGGTACTGACCCCACAGGGCCACTAGAGAGTCTGTGGCATCCGCTAGAGGGTCCCAAACTCTCGCCACTAACCTCTGCATCTTTCTGTTGAGCCAAGACGCCAACAGATCCACCTCGGGAGTGCCCCAGCGCCGACAAATCTGTAGAAACAAATCTTGATGAAGGGACCATTCCCCTTGATCCAAGGTCTGGCGAATGAGATAATCTGCCTGTCAGTTGTCCACCCCTGGAATGTGGATGGCGGAGATGGCCGGAACGGAGCGCTCTACCCACCGGAGGATGCCAGCTACTTCCAGAGCCACCAGCCCACTCTTTTTTCTGACTGGATCCGCACCTGCAGCCCCCGCAGACGGTCCGTACAGTGATCCAGACAGAGCCTGATTGCCTGGAGCTCCAAGATGTTGATGGGTAACCCTGATTCTTCCAGCATTCAGCGACCCTGAGCGGAGCTCAGCCCCAGGACCCTTCCCCACCCCGATAGGCTGGCAACAGTCGTGACCACCATCCAGTACAGGGGTAGGAAGGATTTTCCCCGTTGAAGGGCTAGAGATCAGAGCCACCAGATTAGGGAACCCTTGGATTCCCGGCTCAGTTGAATCTGGTTGTCCAGAGAACCTGGGTATTTGTCCCATTTTGACAGGATCTCCTTTTGCAGGATTCTGGTATGGAACTGTGAAAACGGCACTGCCTTGAAGGTCGAAACCATCAGGCCCAGCACCCGCATGCAAGTCCGTATGGTGACCCACCTGCCGGATAGCAAAAGGCGAATTGCCACCAGCAGCTTCTGGAGCTTTTCCAGTGGGAGAAATACCCTGGCCTGAGCAGAATCCAGTGTTAGGCCCAGATAGTTCAGTTTCAGGGCTGGCTGCATTGCGGATTTTTGAAGGTTTAGGAGCCAACCAAACTCCTTCAGGGTTTGGCTAGCAATCTCCACGTTGCCATGCAGAGTGGCAGGATCTTCCATTCGCAGAAGGAGGTCGTCCAAATAACCCAGGACAGCAATCCCTCGTTGGCACAGTAATGCCAGGACTGGGGCCAACACTTTTGTGAAAACCCACGGCGCGGAAGCTAGACCAAAGGGTAACACCGTGAATTGATAGTGCTCCCCTCCCACAGCAAAGCGGAGGAAGTGCTGATGTTGTGCACAGATCGGGATGTGCAGGTAGACATCTTTGATGTCGATAGAGGCAAGAAAATCCCCCTGATGCAGCGACGCCACCACTGAGCGAATGGACTCTATTCTGAACTTACCGATCCTCAGAAAGCAATTTAGAGCCTTGAAGTCCAGAATCGGCCGTATCGTACCCTCTTGCTTGGGTACCGTGAACTGGTTCAAATAGAACCCCTGAAAACTCTCCACTTTCAGAACCGGGACAATCACCCCTTGAAGCAACAAGTCCCGCACCGCACCCCAGAGGGCTAGTAGGCGTTCCGGGGCCAGGTGCACATTGGAAGGGAAAAACCTGTTTGGGGGCCAAGACTGGAACTCTTGTACCCAGACAGGATCACTTCGTGGACCCACTTGTCGGTAATCAATGAGGTCCACGGGCCCTGAAATCATCAAAGACGTCCCCCCACCCCAGAATCGGGTGAGGGCGCCCCTTCAGCCTGAAGGGGTCTTATCCACGGAGCTAGAAAACCCAGCTCTTGGTTTACCGGACCAGGATCCCTTGGAGTCTACCGAAGCGGGTTTGACAGGCTTTGAACCCTTGTCAGGGGACCCTGAGGACGAAAAAAATTCTTATGAGCCGAAAAAGAGGGGCCCCACTTATGGTGAGGTTCTTTTCCCTTTTTTGTCTGCGGCAAGAAAGTAATCTTCCCTCCTGTGTCATTCTTTATGATGTCGCCCAGAGTGGCCCCAAACAGACGATCACCTTGAAAAGGCAAGTCAGTTAGAGCTTTTTTAGGAGTCTGGTCAGCCGACCAGCACTTAAGCCACAATACCCGCCTAAGCACCACCGCCGACACGGACAGCTTAGAGAGCAAGGGAGCTGTGTCTAAAGAAGCATCGCAGACAAACTGCAACCCCTGGACCAACTGGTCCACTAATTCAGCGAAGGCAGGGGGGAACTGCTCTCTCTCCAAATCATGGCGCAACAGTTTTGCCCACTCGGTTAAGGTCTGAGACACCAGAGCCACGGCCAGCACCGGCCTAAGCACTGAGGCCGCAATAGTGAACATAGTGCGGCCCAGAGCCTCCACCTTCTGGTCAGCCGGATCTTTAAAGGGGGGGTCCACTACAGGAGGAGTAGTCCATTTTTTGAGAAGACTCTCCTCAAAGGGAAAGCGCACTGCAAAGCATTTTGGGACTGTAAAAGGGCGCTTTGGGCGTTACCATTCTTTATAGACAAATTTGTCAAAATAGGCGGGGTAAGGAAACACCTTTGCAGTGCGAGACGGCTTGTGAGTGCCAAATTGAACGGGGCACCTCCGCTGCAACTGCATCCTCCATTTTTAGAGTTTCCCGCACAGATGTAATCAGTGCGTCCACCAGGGGACTGTCTGAAATGTTAGGGACCGCGGCCACAAACCCCACAGGGTGGGCCCCGTCCACAGCGATTCGGGATCTGACGAGACAGACGAAGCAGGGGACGGCGGGGTCAATTTTGCTAGGCTGCCGCCCACAAGCCACTTCCACCTGGGACACAAAGGACTCGAAGACCGCACCGATGTACCGCTTGCTGCCTCAGAGGTAGAGCTGCAACCATGCGGCGTCCAGGGGAGAAAATCCCTGTGTCAAACACTGGGATAAAGAGGAGGGGCTTGTCTCTGCCAAAAAACACTGTCTCAGGCTCCACAGTATTGGCTGCCACTGCTAAGCACCAGAGGCACCTGTATAATGGCCGCTGAGCTACACGAAAATGGCCGCCTACCATAGGAAACTGCATGTCTTCAGTTCCAGAGGCTCCGGCTACAAGAAAATGGCCGCCTGTCATGAAAACGTGGCTCCACAGGATCCAAGGGGGACCCTGACACTCAGCCAGCATGTCTCCTGCAAGGAGAGGGAACAGGGCCCTCAGCCCCCCGGGGGAAACCAGGAGCTCCCCCCCCGCATGGTAAGCCAGTGCCAGCTGAGCGCCCACCCCCTACCAGTACCGCAGTACTGTCCCCACAGGCCAGAGACCTATCCCACATAGCAGGGGAGAGGAGGGGGGGAGGGAGGGGAGCTTCACTAGAAGGTCCATGGGGACCAGCCGCCCCAGGGAGTGGGGGTGCACAGGTAGGAGGTGAACTCGCAGGACCAACCGACCCAGGGAGGGGCCCGTGTCTGCCGCACAATCCAAGGGGGAAAATGGGGGGACCTGTACTCATCATACCTGGACATCGCAGGCACTGCCCCAGACAGGACCACCTCGCCAACGAAGTGAGGGGGGCTGTCGGGCATGAGAGACGCTGCAACACGGGCCTGGACCCGGTCGTATGCGACCTAGCGCGCCATTTCATTTGCAGGGCCAGCCCCCGTCCAGTGGGGCTATTTCGCGGCCAACCTAGTGCGTAGCTGCGGTCTGCATGTGCTCGCTGACCAGACTGGGGAGACCAGTGGATACTTAGTGACCAGCCTATCGCCCAGCAGTTGCTTGTAGATCTCACCAGGAAAAAAATCCTCCAAAAGAAAATAACAAACAAAAAATTGCCAGGACTAGAGATCCCAGCAGAGAACTAGGTCCTTACTCCTAACTAGGCAGAAAAAACTGAAGTCCTATAACAGAGAGGGGGTGTATTCCACCTAGGACTAGTCGCCCCTGGGTGTAGCCAAGTCTTTTGTCTGCCTAGTGTCCTACTCCTGTAGGGGGTGGTATAACCCAATGGTGATGTCTAAGGAAGCGCTGTGTCTGTCAATGAACGTAAGACAAATACAGATCTTTTCCTATGCATATAACAGGGACACAGGTAAGCCAGTGAAGTGAACCCTATTATCTCAGGTATAACCCACAACGTTGTAGTATTAATGGCATTAATACACAGAAACCTACCAGGAACCATATCTGGTTTGAATGAGCATTTACTCTAATCAGAATCCCAGCATGTATAAAAACAGCTCACAAATATAAAATGGCTCTGAAACTGCCAGTATGAGATGCTGGCAGCCAAACAGTCACCCAGGTCACACGCTACCCCACTTTCTCTGGCCAAATTTGTGTCTCAAGATAACTCTCTCTACTCGACCCCACGTCCAACTAACTAACCTAAGGACCTCAGGTGAGAATGAGTTTAGGGACTGGAACATGGCCATTATCTTGCAGATTCAGTGATGCTCCTTTAAAAGATAGGCTCATTCCCCTGCTGTGTAGGTTTAGTGACCACATGGTTGCTAGAGCACCATGGAATCCCGTTGCTTTGCATGCTAATCTGTAATGTCCAAATTTGCAGCCCTGAATGTAGAAAGCCTTGAGAATCCAGTTAGCTGGTAAACAAGCTATTCATTTATTTCCTTCCCTCACATCAGGGAACTGCTGACCTATTTTACAAGTTTGTGTCTACAGCCTGGTCTTTAGCCAACTTAGACGTGGATATTGTGGGAACCTATTTATCCCTGCTCAGTGTAGTCCAATTTGGGTCTCTAACTTTTCCTGATTTTGTGTTGCTTCTGTTTGAATTCTGTCTTCAGATGTCAGTTTGTATACGGTCTATTTTCCAAGTCCACTCACCTACAGTATCTCACAAAAGTGAGTACACCCCTCACATTTTTGTAAATATTTTATTATATCTTTTCATGTGACAACACTGAAGAAATGACACTTTGCTACAATGTAAAGTAGTGAGTGTACAACTTGTATAACTGTGTAAATTTGCTGTCCCCTTAAAATAACTCAACACACAGCCATTAATGTCTAAACCGCTGGCAACAAAAGTGAGTACACCCCTAAGTGAAAATGTTAAAATTGGGCCCAATTAGCCATTTTCCCTCCCAGTGTCATGTGACTCCTTAGTGTTACAAGGTCTCAGGTGTAAATGGGGAGCAGGTGTGTTAAATTTGGTGTTATCACTCTCACTCTCTCATACTGGTCACTGGAAGTTCAACCTCATGGCAAAGAACTCTCTGAGGATCTGAAAAAAGAACTGTTGTTCTACATAAAGATGACCTAGGCTATGGACCCTGACACTGAGCTGCAGCACGGTGGCCAAGACCATACAGCGGTTTAACAGGACAGGTTCCACTCAGAACAGGCCTCGCTATGATTGACCAATGAAGTTGGGTGCACGTGCTCAGCATCATATCCAGAGGTTGTCTTTGGGAAATAGACGTATGAGTGCTGCCAGCATTGCTGCAGAGTTTGAAGGGGTTGGGGGT
This sequence comes from Glandirana rugosa, assembly GCA_018402905.1. Lineage (NCBI taxonomy): Eukaryota > Metazoa > Chordata > Amphibia > Anura > Ranidae > Glandirana > Glandirana rugosa. The sequence continues at coordinate 1,120,578 of BLSH010402357.1, read as the reverse complement.
CAGCCTGTCAGTGTTCAGACCATACGCCGCACACTGCATCCAATTGGTCTGCATGGCTGTTGTCCCAGAATGAAGCCTCTTCTAAAGATGATGCACAAGAAAGCCCGCAAACAGTTTGCTGAAGACAAGCAGACTAAGGAGGTGGATTACTGGAACCATGTCCTGTGGTCTGATGAGACCAAGATAAACTTATTTGGTTCAGATGGTGTCAAGCGCGTGTTGTGGCAACCAGGTGAGGAGTACAAAAACAAGTGTGTCTTGCCTACAGTCAAGCATGGTGGTAGGAGTGTCATGGTCTGAGGCTGCATGGGTGCTGCCAGCACTGGGGAGCTACAGTTCATTGTACATGTACATGTACTGTGACATACTGAGGCAGAGCATGATCCCCTCCCTTCAGAGACTGGGCCACAGGGCAGTATTCCAACATAACGACCCCAAACACACCTCCAAGACGACCAATGCCTTGCTAAAGAAGCTGAGGGTAAAGGTGATGGACGGATAGATCTTAAAAGAGGAGTGCAGGATTTAAACAAAACAATCATACTCATCTAGGGGGATGCAGCATCAGTACCCCCACCGTCTCTAGACAGAGAACTGAGCAATCAAAGACCGCAGATCTTTCAGTCCTCGGTCTCAGTGAGCAGAGAGACAGTGACTGTTTCTCCAGCGCTCACTGGAGTGCCGGGCTGTGGAAGAGTGGCAGTGGCCGGTAGTGGCCGGCTCAGGCTCAAGAGGCTGAACCAGCTCCCGGTCAGGCATCTGGGTGGATCCTTTTATTTTGCCTCTCGAGAACTCTGTTGGTGAGGTCTCTTCACGTTAGCTTCAAAATTTGCATAACTTCTGATGCCATTATGAAGAGTCCCCAATCTTCCTTTTATATCTAGTAGTAGTTAGTCACATTTAAGTGGGCTTATTCTGTAATGTTGAAGATATTTCGTAGTTTCTCCAAGCCACTTTTTTTTTTTGTGGTGGTGCAAAAACCTGAAACGGAAAAGCCATTAAGTGAACAAAAAACCTGCATGTGAAACCCACACTAAAAAGTGCACTTAAAGCGGTTGTATCATCAAAAATGTAACTTTTACCTACAGGTAAGCCTATAATAAGGCTTACCTGTAGGTTGAATATCTCCTAAACATGTACAGTTTAGGAAATATTCCCAATGCAAGCAGCCACATGGCGCATGCGCAGTGGTGTGCCGGCGAAAGGCCCAGCACATAGCGATGGACCTTGCCGGAAAGTCTACAGTAAAGACCGGCTCCCCCACACATGCGCGGGAGTGATGTCTAGTGGCTCCGGCCACTCACAGCGCCGGAGCCACAAACCCGGAAGGATCCACGGAGGGAAGATGGAAGCTCCCTCTTCAGGGACCGGGCGGACCTGTCTGAGCTTCGTTCTGAGGTAAGTATTTCATAATGATCTAGTATGCGATGCATACTAGCTCACTATGCCTTTGCCTTGCAGTTTTTTTTTTTAGGGGATACAACCGCCTTAAGGGTGTGCTTTAGTCCACCCCCCGAAGGGGTAGGACCTCTATCCTAATCCCCCGGGGTGCAAGGCTCCTGACAGGGACAAAGTGTTTCTATGGTCTGCCTAGCCAGAAGGCCTGGCAGAACCTGTTCTTCTAAGTCAGCCGAAGCTGACCATCAAATACTTGGTCTAGGGGTTCTCCCGAAGACGGAACCCCCAGGGGAAGGGGAGGAAGGAACCTGAGGGCCACACATCCTCCCCCTAGATGTAAGGGCAAGCCTGAGGACTCACACCCTTTATCCAGTGAGAAAACACACACAAAAGTGAAAATGAGACAAAATGTGGGAGAAAGATAAATAAGTGGCCGTGCAATAGTGCACTGGCCGGGCCCTGAGGCTTGGAAGACAAAAATTACCTCGGACTTAGCCAAAAGGCCAAGCTTTAAAAGGCACAGTGCGGAAAATAAGAATTTGGTGACTGTCATCATGTGCCTGTTTACACAGTGGGGGTCCCACACCCAAATGTTACTAAGAGCACACCTAGGGCAACCAAACCCAGGGGGCACAGAGACCGTGGACTCTGTGCCTTCCCCGCCAATGGCCAGACAAGGTAGATCCACTCAAATCAGGAGGTACTGAGCTCTTCCAGTTTTCCCAGGGGGGATTACTATTGTGCCCCAACTGCCTGTGGGCGCCCTGATTTCTGTCCCAAACTATACTAACCTTCCAAGCCCCCATCACTCCAGCAGAAGTATAATCACTATAATTTTTTTTACACACATAACAGCGGCTCCCACGTGCATGCGAGGGAGTGACGGCATCACAGCTTAAGCCACTCACACAGCCGAAGTCCGTGAACCCGGAAGGAAGAACGGGTGAGGATGGCGGTGCCTTCAGCAGTGACAGCGCGCAACTGGAGGGCTTCGTTCTAAGGTAAGTTTCACATAATGTGTTAGTATGTGATGCATGCTATACTAGCACATTATGGCATTGCCTTGCAGGATTACAAAAACAACAAAAAAACACAAAAAAAAACAGCGGTTTACTGCTGCTTTAAATGGGGACACACAATGAAGTTGGAAGTTGGAGAAGAAGTGGTTCAGTCTTAAACTGCCTAAGGGGTTCTTTACTGTTAGAGTGGTAAGGATGTTGAACTCCTTTCCACAGTTGGTGGTCTCAGCGTAGATAAATTCAAAAACTTTTAATTGTGTTTCTTAGTGAACACAATGTACAAGGATACTGAAAATGGTGGTGACATAAACACACAAAAACACACTGAACTGGATGGACCAGTGTCTTTCTTCAACCGTACCAACTATGTATGTAACTATATATACACATATACAGTAAACATGGAGGTTTTTAAAATATACAGCATGTGAAGGGAACAACACCAAATAAAAGAAAGGTATTGATCTGCTGACCTCGAGACCAGACCACATATAAAATTTTTGGAGGTACAAATGACATATACACATATATATCAATGTATGTATCAACCATGCCAACTTCTTTCTGTGACCAGGTAGGTCAAGTCACACAAAAACACACAAATACAGTGGTGGTAAAAGTCATAGGAACATGTAACACAAGTGATTCTTTGTGTTAATTTTCAAAAACTTAAATAGATGCGACTCTGGTGGTTGACACCTTTCCTCAAGTTGTAGGAATGGTGAGATTGTCATTTCTTGGGGAATCCGTCAAATTCTGACTTGGTGAAGAAGAGGTTGAAGGTTGAAGTAACACACAGGGGTAA
>BLSH010402357.1:988904-1001324 GCA_018402905.1 Glandirana rugosa | reverse complement strand
CTTCCCCCCCCCCCCCCCCCCTTTTCAGGGGCGGAAGGGGGACCGACGACCCTTAAAGAAAAAAAATAAATAAATAATTTTTCTGGGTAGCCGCCGGCAGGGGTGCGTGGAGCTCCTGCCCCCCCTTCACACCCCCCCTTCCCCCACGCACCGCACCCCTTCGTCTGCCGTGTTCATTTTTGTTTTTGATCGGCCGCCATTTGGCGATTGGCTGACATTTTGCCATAGCCGCAGACATATTTGGCCTATGGGGCTTTCCCTCTAGCTCTCGGAGCGTCCGTTTGCGGTACTGCAAGTCCCTGTACAGTGGGTTTCGGCCTCTAGTGTCTAACGGTGGCCATTTTGACCACATGCCTCTGCAAAAAGGTGTATGCACCGTTTTCCCTTCTCTGTGGATCGGTGGTGATCGGACGGCACGGCTCTTCTGCCGATCCTCCAGGGTTACTGGCAGTAAACAGGAAGTACAGCTGGGCTCCCCTGTGGGTACTGGTGGCGGCGGGTACAGTCCTCCTGGGTTCCCTGGTGCGCTGTGGGGCAGTGGTGTGCCTCATCCTCTGTAGTACCACCTGTGTGTCACTGAGAGGGTTCAGGGGGCAAAACGATGGCAGATTATAATGCCATACCTGCTGAGGAGGCATCAGCGCCGCCGCAATCTGCGCAAGGGGCATTTTTGGACCAGCTGCGGGCGGTTTTTAGTGAATTTCTTTCCCGGGTGGAGGTCGCCCAAGAGGCTCCCAAGAAGCGTCCTCCTCCTTATTCATCAGGGGAGGATTCTGATCCGGAAGTGGCCTCCGGGGTCTCAGGGACCCCAGTGGACCTATCTGATGGGGAACTGGACCCATCAGACAGTGAAGAGGATCAGGGGGCGGCGGCTGCACGCGAAAAATCGGTGGTCGCCGCCATTATCACTGGCATTCGCACTCTGCTGCGATTGAGCCAGGATGGTGAATCGCAGTCTTCTGCGTATGTGTGTGGGTCCTCTAGGGCCCCCAAGGCTTACCCCTATGATACATTTTTTGATAATTTTCTTTATCGTGTATGGCAACGTCCGCAGCATTCCTTTTCGCTGTCAAGACGGTTCGCTGCTCGCTATCCTTTTGAGGAATTCTTTTTGAAAAAGTGGGAATCGCCTGTGGTGGACCCACCGATAGCCCGCCTTAGTAAGGCGACGACCATTCCTCTGGAAGGGACTCCTTCTTTTAAGGATCCCGCTGATAGAAAAACAGAGGCGCTTTTAAAGTCGCTATTCCTGGTGGCAGGTTCTGTCGTGCGGCCAGCCCTGGCGTCCGCCATGGTAGCTCAACATCTGTATGAGCGTATGGCGGACCTCCAGTCTGATCTGGAATGTGGCCGTCTGATGGATGCGCCGCAGAGGGCTGAGTTTTTGCTCCAAGGGTTCAAGTACCTTTGTGATGCGGCCGTTTACTGCCGATGTTATCCAGGATAGCGATTTTTGCTGTTATCCTCAGACGGATACTTTGGCTGCGTTCTTGGTCCGGCGACCATGCTTCCAAAAAAGGTCTTGCGGACCTCCCTTTTCAGGGTGGACGCTTATTTGGTCCATGTTTGGACGAGATTATAAAGGACTTCACGGGAGGTAAGAGTACCTTCCTTCCAGAGCACTGGAGGCGTGAGTTTCGCCGTAGACAGGGGCGAAGAGGTTTTTTCGCGCCTCCAGCGCAACAGGTAAGGGGACCCGTCCCGGTAAGGCCACTGCAGGGGCCGGAAAAAGGCAGTGGCAGCGCAAAACCGAAAAGACGGAAGACAAGTCCTCCTCAGCCTGATGGGCTGCCCCCACCTGTGTTTCGGGTGGGGGGGACGTCTTCTGGGGTTCGCAGACCGGTGGCTGGCTCTCATTCCCGATCGCTGGGTCCGGGAAGTAGTGTCCACCAGGAACAGGATAGAGTTCAACACTCTACCCCCAGACAGGTTCTTCCCATCAAACTTAGGGCTCCCGCAGGATTGCCGGGAGGCCCTTTTTGGGGCTGTTCAAGCACTTTCGGACCAGGGGGTGATCGTGCCAGTGCCTCCAGAGGAGAGGTTTCGAGCTTTTCATTCAAATCTATTCGTGGTTCCCAAAAAAGGGGGGGGGGTTTGGCCAGTACTGGACATCAGTGATGCGTACCTCCATGTACCCATTTGTCCACAACATCAGTGCTTCCTGCACTTTGCAGTGGGAGATCTCCATTTTCAATTTGTGGCACTCCCTTTCGGTCTGGCCTCAGCACCCCGACTTTTCACAAAACTGCTAGCCCCGGTGCTGGCGTTGCTGCAACAGAGAGGCATTGCGGTAGTGGCCTACCTCGACGACCTGCTCCTGCGAGCGCAGTCCGCCTCGGCTCTGGAGGAGAATGTGAGGATCACGATGACCTCGCTGCAGGACTTCGGCTGGTTACTCAACCTGCAGAAATCATCGGTGTCGCTTGGAGTACCTGGGTCTGATTCTGGACACAGTGCAGGCAAAGGTGTTCCTCCCTCCGGCCAAGTTGCTGTCATTGCAGTCGGCAGTGCGGACCCTTCTGACGCACCGTCGGTCTTCATTACAGTTCTGTATGCGGGTGCTGGGGTTCATGGTCTCGTCTTTCGAGGCGATACCCTTTGCCCAGAGTCACACTCGTCTCCTTCAGCGAGCAATTCTGGCTCGCTGGGACAGGTCACCTCGGTTCTTGGACCTTCTTATTCGTCTGAGCTCCCAGACCAGGGCGCCTCTGACCTGGTGGCTTCGGGACTCGGCCCTGACTCAGGGGAAGTCGTTCCTGCCCCTCCAGTGGGTGATCATCACCACGGATGCCAGTCTTTCAGGCTGGGGAGGGATCCTGGGGCAGCTGTCGGCACAGGAGTCTCGTCTCCCCATCAATGTACTGGAGCTGAGGGCAATCAGATTGTGCCTTTTTCACTGGACAGTGAGATTGCAGGGCCGTCCGGTCCAAATTCAGTCGGCCAATGCCACAGCAGTGGCATATGTGAACCATCAGGGCGGCACAAGGAGTCCAGCAGCTGTGGCGGAGGCAACTCTGATACTGCGTTGGGCGGAACGTCACGTTCCAGCAATCTCCGCCATTTACATCCCAGGTGTGGAAAACTGGCAGGTGGACTTTCTCAGTCGCCAGACGCTGGACCAGGGAGAGCGGTCTCCACCCGGAGGTGTTCAACCAGATTTGTTGCAGATGGGGGACGCCGGACGTGGATCTCATGGCGTCTTGTTTCAATCACAAGGTGGAGACCTTCGTGTCCAGAACAAAAGATCCGTTGGCAGTGGCCACGGACGCTCTGGTGGCCCCCTGGGGCCGTTACCGACTTCTGTACGCCTTTCCTCCGATAAGGCTGTTAGCGCGATTGATACGCAGGATAGTGGCGGAGGGAATACCAATAATCCTGGTGGCTCCAGATTGGCCTTGGCACACTTGGTACGCCGACGTGGTGCAAATGGTAGCAGACGCCCCTTGGCGGCTCCCGCTGAGAGACGATCTTCTGTCTCAGGGGCTCATCTTGCACCCTGCTTTACCCTCGCTGGCTTTGACGGCTTGGCTATTGAGTCCCAGGTGCTAAGAGACAGGGGAGTCGCTGACTCCGTGATCCCTACCTTGTTGAAGGCTTATATAGCTTGGTGCGAGGCGGAGGGTCATAACCCTCGCTCTTATGTTGTATCCAGGGTCCTGACCTTTTTTGCAGCAGGGCCTGAACAAAAAACTGGCCTTGAGTACTCTCAAGGGCCAGATATCGGCTCTGGCGATTCTTTTCCAGAGGCCTTTGGCTTCGCACTCATTGATTCGCACCTTTGTTCAAGGTGTACGACATGTGGTGCCTCGGGTGAAGGTTCCGATGGCCCAGTGGGACCTGAATTTGGTCCTTTCCGTACTTCAGAAACCACCATACGAGAATATTAGGGAGATTTCCTTACAACTGCTGTCGCAGAAGGTGGTTTTCTTAGTAGCCATCACTTGCGCCAGACGGGTGTCTGAATTAGCAGCACTGTCGTGCAAGTCTCACTACCTAGTCCTGCACAAGGACAAGGCGGTCTTGCGACCCTCTCCTTTCTTCCGAAGGTGGTTTCTTCCTTTCACATTAATGAAGATCTTGTTCTTCCTTTATTGTGCCCTCGCCCATCGCACCCAAAAGAAATTGAGTTGCATGCTTTGGACGTAGTAAGGGCCTTAAGAGTGTATTTAGCCGCTACGGCTTCTTTTCGAAAAGCTGATGCCTTGTTTGTACTGACAGAAGGTCCGCGCAAAGGTTTGGTGGCTTCGTCGGCTACGATTTCTCATTGGACCAGACAGACCGTGACCCATGCGTATTCTATTCAGGGCAAGGTTCCCACTTTTCCGGTCACGGCTCATTCTACCCGGGCTGTTAGCACTTCCTGGGCTTTCAGACACCAGGCTTCGGTGTCACAGGTGTGCAAGGCGGCCACTTGGGCCTCGGTTCACACTTTTACTAACTTTTATAAAGTTGATGTGTTTGCATCTTCGGATGCTGCCTTTGGCCGCAAAGTTTTGCAGGCGGCAGTGTAAGCGTGTCTGGCGTCTCCTTAGAGGTTCTGTTGGGTGCAGTTGTTATCGTTTACCCACCCCTCTTTTTGACACAGCTTGGGAACATCCCCACACGTCATGGAGAGCTGCATCTGTCAGTGAACGATAGGAGAAAAGGGGATTTTATTAAGAATTTACCGTAAAATCCTTTTCTCCGAGTTCACTGACAGACGCAGCACCCACCCCTCTGTGCTCTGTTCTATGTACGGCTTGTGTACGAACTGATGAGCTATGCTATAGAGGGGGTTTATGTGGGAAGAGAGGATGGCCCCATGCGAGGGGCCAGCTGTTTCTTTTCCCTGCCTAGTTAACTCCTAGTGAGACAAGCATAAACCCACACGTCATGGAGAGCTGCATCTGTCAGTGAACTCTGAGAAAAGGATTTTACGGTAAGTTCTTAATACCTTTTTTTTAATGTCCTGTGACAGTGGTACTACGCGTGGACTGTGGACAGAGCGAGGAGCACAGAGGAGAGCGGAGGGAGATCAGAGGGTACCAAGGAGCATTGAGGAGAGCGGAGGGGGATCAGAGGGAACCGAGGAGTGTGGGGGACAGGGGGTGATCGGTGAGGCGGGGGGAGTTATAATCACCAATCTCCATGTATACAGGATGTCAGCTGCTTTAATGAAATGTATACAGGGAGATCGGTGATTGTAACCGATGCCGCACTGATCATCCCTGACTACCCAAGTATCAGATTAGTCATCGGAGCATTTGGCCTGAGTACTCAGGCAAATCCTCGGTATTGGCGCTGATACCGATACTAGTATCGGTATGGGGACAACCCTACTTTTAGGTCAAAAAGTTCAATTTTGGTCTCCCCTGACCCAGAGCACCTTTTTCCACATGTTTTCGGTGTCCCCCACATGGCTTCTCGCAACTGCAAACGGGACTTCTTATGGCTTTCTTTCAACAATGACTTTCTTCTTGCCACTCTTCCATAAAGGCCAGATTTGTGGAGTGCACGACTAATTAGTTCTCCTGTGGACAGATTCTCCCACCTGAGCTTTGGAATTCTGCAGCTCCTCCAGAGTTACCATGGGCCCCTTGGCTGATTCTCTCATGTAATGCTCTCCTTACTTGGTCTGTCAATTTTAGATGAACGGCCATGTCTTGGTAGGTTTGCAGTTGTGCCATACTCGTTCCATTTTCGCATGAAGCATTTGCAGTTCCCTGCGAAATGTTCAAAGCTTGGGATTTTTTTTGATAGCCTAACCCTGCTTTAAACTTCTCTACAACTTTATCCCTGACCTGTCTGGTGTGTTCCTTGGCCTTCATGATGCTGGTTGTTCACGAAGGTTCTCTAACTTCTCTATACTTTAGAGATTAAATTACACACAGGTGGACTCTATTTACTAATTAGTTGACTTCTGAAGGCAATTGGTTCCACTAGATTTTAGTTAGGGGTATAAGAGCAAAGGGGGGTGAATACAAATGCGCGCCACACTTTTCACATATTTATTTGTAAAAAAAATTTGAAAACCATTTATCATTTTCCTTCCACTTCACAATTATGTCCCACTTTGTGTCGGTCTATCACATAAAATACATTTACATTTTTGGTTGTAACATAAAATGTGGAAAATTTCAAGGGGTATGAATACTTTTTCAAGGAACTGTATGTATGTATGTATGTATATAGAAACCATATGCAGTATATGTAACTTTCTTCTGTTCTGTGGAATGACAGGAATGGGATCACCAGCAGACAAAAGTGACACTGAAGCAGTATAAGAAGAGATATGCACACGTTTCCAATTACACCTCTGCGAAGCTGCAAAAATGGCCTCCTAAAATTACTGAGAATTTTTTAGTTATTTCTTTAATTTTTATATATTAAAAAAATAGTTAATGGATATAAATTATTTGCACTACATATAACTAATTTGTTGTGGCTTTTTTTTCCTGCTTTTGCATGTCTTAAATATATTGTAAACGGGTTGCTCCCAAGTCAGTCCGCAATATACAACCCCAATTCCAAAAAATTTGAGATGCTGTCTAAAATCTACATAAAAACAGAAAGCAATGGTTTTTCAAAGCAACAAAGAAATTGCTACAACCCCAAAAAACCCATAAGGATAGACAGGATGAGATCATGACATCTGTGCCCCTACTCGCTTAGTACTCAACATCCAAAATCCAATGAAGAGTGTAAAAATCTGGCACCAGGATGTCTTGACAATAAAAATGTATATTGTTATTTAATCCATTAAACCATATAAAGGAATAATTTCCTAATTGATGCATTTCAGCCTCCTACATAGGCCTTAGTCATAATAATGACTAAGGCCTATGTAGGAGGCTGAAACGCAGGACTGGTGCAAGGATTTTTTACACCTTAGGCGAAACCTCAGTTTTTGCGCACCACACCAGGTGACACAGTGACGGTCTTGGGCTCTGCAAACAAACTGCTTTGTATTAGACAACATGACCCACTGTGCTTGGTGTTACTTGCAACTCTGCTGTGCCTACCTCTGTTCTATCTTCCAGGCTCCACCTGTCACCAAGCCCAGAGCGCCGCCGCCAGGCGCCACGCTATGCCCATGAGCGACTTGGCCAGGCTCTGGTGACGCTGCCAGGACAGGCCAGGAATGATGGACAGCGGTCTCCACTATGGGGGAGTGGCTGGGCGGGGGGTGATCGCGTGACGCAGCCTGGGTAGAGCAGAGAGAGCGGCAAAACTGTGTACATGGTAGGATGGTCACAGTCACTCAGAGAGACTGCTGTCAGTGTGCGGTGAGACCCACAGATACAGTGACAGGTCACTGTTGATCAGAGGTGCGCAGCGGTGCAGGTCCTCCGCCGCGGCTGCACCTCAGGCTCTGACAGTGACAGACTGAGTGACACACACTACGGATGGACTCAGAGTCTGGAACGGCTGCCTGGCTGATAGTTGCTGGCTCTGTGGACAGGAGTAGAATGATGGATCACCTCACCAGCAGTGGCGGGGCGCCCTAGGCGGCTGCCTAGTGGTAGCACCGGCCCTGCTGAAATGCGTCAATTTTTAGAAATTGATTCCTTTTTATGGTTTGATGGATTAAATAACGATATCAATTTTTAATGCGACAACGTCCTGGTTACTCTCTGCAATAATTTTTCAAATCTTATAAACCGGTATTTATTTACAATAGAAAATAGAAAACATATTTAATGTTTAAATATAATCCCCACTTATTTCAGCCACTAGTGTGTAGAGGGGAAAAAATGGTAAGTGATATTTAAATTTACCTTGCAGCTACATTTAAAATACCCCTTTTTAAATACATTAATATCAGTAGACCATGTAATTGATTTCTACCAAACAGTGCTGTATATAAATGTGCAAAAAAAAAAAATCCTACTTATTCAAAACAAATCACTATAATCTTAAGAAAAAGTGTGTAGCACCACAAGTAAATGAACAGCGATGAAATGTGAATACTGTGTTATAAATGGACAACATGTTAAAGTGGAAAAAAAAAAAATATATATATATATATATATATATATATATATTATCCAATCTTGAATGGTAATCAACAATAAAAAAAACAATATGGGGAAAAATATAGATTTAAATGCACAGTCCCATGATAGGATCAGCAATATAAACTTATTGGTGAAAACACTACAGCAGCAAACACGCACTCAGTGTAGATCCGCCATCTATTGTGGGGAAGGCTGTTCAGCAACTCGCACCATCCAGATGTAGTATTTATTGGATTTGTATGTTAAAAGCCAAAGAAAATGAATCATAAAAACATGACAGTTGGTGCCACTGCCGACCCGGTATCGGACAGTGGCCTGACGTCAGCACTATTGTCTCCTCCCCGATGCATTAGTCCAATAGGATCTTATCAAGGGGTCCTCTAGTCAGATGTCAAACTAGTTCATATAGCCTCTCAAAACTGCTCAAATCACAGTGTCTCCTTAGAGAAATTGTAAACAGGAAGTGATCCATCGGCCATTTTGCTGGTCACCGTGATTTGAGCAGTTTTCACTTTAGCATTTTGATCACGTTAACACTTTTTTGGACTTTATCGCAATGTGCTGTCCATTTATAACACAATATCACATTTCATCACTGTTCATCTACTTTTGGCGCAATATACCAAACGTATAAATAATCTTATCTGTGTCAGCTGCCGCCCCACCACAGTGCAGAGATGCATTTTTTATTTCTATTTCTATTAAATCACTATATCCCATGTCCAAAAGTATGTGTAAAATCAGTCCTAATAGAATAATATGCTAAGTGCATTATATTTATACAAAATGTTTAATAGTGCAGAAGTTCTTTCAATCAGGTTCTATCCCAAGTGCCAAGTGTGCTGTATCTACATTCCACTTTGCAAAAGGTGCTCAAATCTGTGCACAGTGACCTCACTCGCCAAATCACCAGTTTTATTTCACTTTTAACAATCCAAAGAATTCCACTTCAGAAAGCATAGATTCTCCTCTCCACAAGATGGTTAATTTAGAGAAAAAGAAGGCAACACAATTGTGTAATGCTATACCCACCAAGGAAATTTTATTAAGCCAACACTATCTACTCAAAAGTACATAAGCTGAGAGAGCATTAACAACTAGTCACCAGGTCTTTACAAACACATCGTGGTGGTGGCCAGCTTCTGGTCTTTGGTAACAGGAAGTGCTTGACAAAGCCTGTGATGGGCGAAACATGTTGGGCGTACCTAAATAAGTGCGTGGTCCAGGCTGTCAAAGAGAGGAGCTTCTGCCTGGAGTTCAACACATAGCGGCAACTAGAGCCAGCAGCTAACTGCAATGTGATTTTAAAGACCTGGTGGCTCGTTAATGCTCTCTCAGTTTATGTCCATGTGAGTAGATAGTGTTGGTTAATAAAATTCCCTTGGTGGATACGGATTTACACTATTGTGCTGTCTGATTTTACCTGCTACATGCTTGTTCAAGGACAGTGACTGATCATTTTCTGAAACCAGAGAGAAAGACCGGTAACTAGTGAATTGTGCACACATTCGTACAGTCTATAAATACTTTTTTTTTTCCTGCATAAAAGGTTTGTGTGTATGTACACTCACCAGCCACTATATTAGGTACACCTTGCTAGTACCGGGTAGGACCCCCTTTTGCCTTCAGAACTGCCTTCATTTGTTGTGTGGCACAGATTCAACAAGGTGTTGGAAACATACCTCAGAGATTTTGGTCCATATTTACATGATAGCATCACACAGTTGCTGCAGATTTGTCGGCTGCACATCCATGATGCAAATCTCCCGTTCCACCACATCCCAAAGGTGCTCTATTGGATTGAGATCTGGTGACTGTGGAGGCCATTGGAGTACAGTGTCCTCATTGTCCAGTGGTGAGATGATTTGGAAACCATGTGACATGGTGCATTATCCTGCTGGAAGGCGCCATCAGAAGATGGGTACACTGTAGTCATATAGGGATGGACATCGTCAGCAACAACACTCAGGTTGAAAATTGTAGCCTCAGTTTCCTGTTCTTAGCTGACAGGAATAGCACCCGGTGTGGTCTTCTGCTGCTGTAGCCCATCTATTTCAATGTTCGATGTGTTGTGCTTTCGGAGATGGTATTCTGCAAACCTTGGATGCAACGAGTGGTTATTTGAGTTACTGTTGCCTTTCTATCATCTCAATCCAGTCTGCCTATTCTACTTTGACATCAGCTACTGCTCACTGGATATTTTCTCTTTTTCGGACCATTCTCTGTAAACCCTAGAGATAGTTGTGCGTTAAAATTCCAGTAGATCAGTGTTTTTTTAAATACTCAGACCAGCCCTGTCTGGCACCAACAACCATGCCACGTTCAAAGTCACTTAAATCCTCTTTCTTCCCCATTCTGATGCTTGGTTTGAACTTCAGCAAGTCATCTTCACCATGTCTAGATGCCTAAATGCATTGATTTGCTGCCATGTGATTGGCTGATTAGCAATTTGTGTTGCCAAGCAATTGAACAGATGTACCTAATAAAGTGACCGGTGAGTGTATATGTGTGTATCATATTTATGTATATATAAACCATATACAGTATATTTAACTGTTCTGTGGAATGACTGGAATTGGATCACTAGCAAACGTGACACAAGAAGTATATAAAAGATATGTACACTTATTTCCAATACACCCTCGAGAAGCTGCAAAAATGGCTGCCTGAAATTTATGAGACTTTCAAGCTATTTTTTAATTTTATACAGAAGAAAATTAGTTCACAGATATAAATTATTTACACTACATATAACTAATAATTTGTTGGGGCTTTTTTTTCCGCCGCTATGCTTGTCTTAAATATATTGTAAACTGGTTGCTCTCAAGTCAGTCTGCAATATACAACCCCAATTCCAAAAAAGCTGGGAAGCTCTGTAAAATCTACTTAAAAACAATGCAATGCTTTTCCAAATATCATAAATCTATATTTTATTCACAATAGAAAACATCAAATGTTTAAAAATAAATTAACCACTCTGCACCACTAGTGTATATAGGAAAAAAAAATTAGTAATTGATATTTAAATTTATCTAGCAGCTGCTGGTGTTATCGCTCTCACTCTCTCATACTGGTCACTGGAAGTTCAACATGGCACCTCATGGCAAAGAATTCTCTGAGGATCTGAAAAAAATAATTGTTACTCTACATAAATATGGCCTAGGCTATAAGAAGATTGCCAATACCCTGAAACTGAGTTGCAGCACGGTGGTCAAGACCATACAACATTTTAACAGGATACGTTCCACTCAGAACAGGCCTCGCCATGGTTGACGAAAGAAGTTGAGTGCACATGCTCAGCGTCATATCCAGAGGTTTTCTTTGGGAAATAGACATATGAGTGCTGCCAGCATTGCTGCAGAGGTTGAAGGGGTGGGGGGGGTCAGCCTGTCAGTGCTCAGACCATACACCACACACTGCATCAACTTGGTCTGCATGGCTGTCGTCCCAGAAGGAAGCCTCTTCTAAAGATGATGCACAAGAAAGCCCGCAAACAGTTTGCTGGAGGCAAGCAGACTAAGGACATGGATTACTGGAACTATGTCCTGTGGTCTGATGAGACCAAGATAAACTTATTTGGTTCAGATGGTGTCAAGCGTGTGTGGCAGCAACCAGGCGAGGAGTACAAAGACAAGTGTGTTTGCCTACAGTCAAGCATGGTGGTGGGGGTGTCCTGGTCTGGGGCTGCATGAGTGCTCTTGCCACTGGGGAGCTAAAGTTCATTGAGGGAACCATGAATGCCAACATGTAATGTGACATACTGAAGCAGAGCATGATCCCCTTCCTTCGGAGACTGGGCCGCAGGGCAGTATTCCAACATGATAACGACACCAAACACACCTCCAAGATGACCACTGCCTTGCTAAAGAAGCTGAGGCTAAAGGTGATGGACTGGCCAAGCATGTCTCCAGACCTAAACCCTATTGCGCATCTGTGGGGCATCCTCAAACAGAAGGTGGAGGAGCGCAAGATCTCTAACATCCACCAGCTCTGTGATGTCATCATGGAGGAGTGGAAGAGGACTCCAGTAGAAACCTGTGAAGCTCTGGTGAACTCCAGGCCCAAGAGGGTTAAGGCAGTGCTGGAAAATAATGGTGGCCACACAAAATATTGACACTTTGGTCCCCATTGGGACATTTTCACTTAGGGGTGTACTCACTTTTGTTGCAGCAGTTTAGACATTAATGGCTGTGTGTTGAGTTATTTTGAGGGGACAGCAAATTTACACTGTTATACAAGCTGTACACTCACTACTTTACATTGTAGCAAAGTCCAAAGATGACCTCAGGAGAAGGTGAGGAGGTACTACTGTAGTGTCTCGACCACCTACAATCTCTAGAACGCGAGGAGGTGGAAGACAAACTCCTACGGGGTGTCTACGCGTTATCCCAAATCCAGACCTCTGTACGAACCGGTCAGGTAG
>BLSH010402357.1:939776-974186 GCA_018402905.1 Glandirana rugosa | reverse complement strand
TTTTTACTTGATTTTAATTTATTTTCCCTATCCCCATTTTTTTGTAGGGCACTTGCCCTAGTTTGAAGATGATTTTAGAATAGTTATATGGCTTCTACCATTAATTAATACTTTTCAGACACAGTTTGAAGATGATCCACGTTCACCTCCATTTTTGCTTTTTTTATGTTTTTATTTTTTAAAAAATATTTAAAGTTATTTCCCTGTCCCCATTTTTTTGTAGGGCACTTGCCCTACCCTTACCCCCATTTTACTTCCTTTTGCAGCCCTCTAGGGCTTTCCAGGACTTTGTTACAGCCATTTTTGTGCATAAAAGTTCGGGCCCCCATTGATTTCAATGGGGTTCGTTGTCCGTGCGATCGTTCGGGTTCCGTCCGGACCCGGACCCGGACTTTGTCCCGAAGTTCGGACGGACCAGCAGAACCCGAACTTCCAGAGGTTCGCTCAACTCTAGTAACCATATTATTTTGTTTTTATATTTTTACTTCCATCCACCTAAAAGATGTCAGTTTGTTGTTCAACTGAGTTGTACAGTTTATAGGTCACTTTAAAGGTGGAAAAAGTTCTGAAATGATTTATCATGGTCTCATTTTTTTCACATCACAGAAACCTGACATTTAAACAGGGGTGTGGAGACTTTTTATATCCACTGTAGGTTTAAAAACAAGTCAAGGTTTAAAAACAAGTTAAGTTAGCAACAAATACTGTTAAAAAAAAGACACGTAAAAACGGTGGTGCCACATCTTTTGAATGCAGCGAAGGGTCTAATACCTAGGCACTGGCAAAAAACAGAAACCCCCACATTAAGAGAATGGTGTAATAAGGTGGAAGAGACATTTAATATGGAATATCTGAAAAGTAGTGGGGTAGAAGAAACAGTATTGGTTAGAGAAATGGGACGGCTGGGAAAAATGTAAAAAATCAAAGAGCTATATAGAAGAAGTTCGTAGTGGGTAGAACCAATGGATCAGGGTAAGAGGGGGAAAGGGGGAAGCGGGGGGTAGGGGAGGGGAAGGGGCTTGTGGGTAAAGTATGTGTTTCTTAACCACTTCCAAACCGCGCCAAGTTTATTTACTGTGGCAATGTGAACCAATGTGGACCGCGAATAACCGTAAATAAACGGCGATTTGCGGAGTGGCCTCTGGCACACCCCTGTATACCTCCCGCTTAAATATTTTAAAACTTTGGAGATCCTAATCAAACCTTTGGTAAGGAAAGACACAAAATAGCATGGAAATCTCTTAAAAACCCCACTAACTCAGGAGGAGCAGCCCTACCCGATTTTAACCTGTATTATATAGCCTCCCAGCTCTATCAACTATACCACATAGACAAAACAGATAGGACAAGATTTCTTGAGCTCCAGTGTTCACACTGGCGGAAACTGACATCAGACCCAATTTTTGTGATAGCATTGGACCCTGATGCAGATAGAATGGAACATCTATCGGCACCACTCCTTTCTCATTATAGGCATATATGGGATATAGCATTGGTTAAATTGGGAACACCCCAAATTAATGACTATACTCCAGTCTGGAAAAACAGAGACCTTCCGGAACTCCTTCAGATACCAGATGTTGAACTATGGGGTTCTAGGGGGCTTTTGTACCTGCATCAGTTTCTTAATGCTGGCACATTGAAAAGCTTCACTGAACTGCAAGAGGCTCACTCTCTTCCTGATCGCATGCTATTCCGATACCTACAGGTTAGACACGCTTTAACCACCCAGTTAGAACTACCATTACAGCAATCAGTCCCCAACACCATCATTGAAATCGTCAAGGGTACTGACCATAGGAAGCTAATCTCTGATTTCTATAATAGACTACTCACCCCAGTATACACAAAGCTGGCCTATAGACTAAAACCCAGATGGCAGCGGGAGGTTGGGACAATTGAGGATGAAGACTGGGAGGAGGCCCTGGAAAACTGTAAGGCAGTGTCCCCCAAACTCTCAGATAGATTGACTCAAATGTATATTATTCACCAGGCTTATCTCACCCCCTTGAGGACAGCCAGGATGCTTGAAAACGGCTCTATACACTGTCCGATGTGCACCCAAGAAGTGGGTACCTTCTTTCACCATATGGGCATGCTCACACATGCAAATATATTGGAAGCAGATAGTGGACTTTTTGCACGACACCATGGGCTCCCCACTGACCCTGGACCCGAGGCAATGCCTCTTGGGTCTTTACACAGACATTGACATAGACAAATTTACAAAAATCTTTTTACATGAGACCCTTTTTATAGCCAGGAAAGTAATAGCACGTAATTGGATGAGACAATGCCAATGGCATTTACACAGTAATTAGTGCATTTTTATAGCACTGATCGTTGTATAAAAGCCAATGGTCCCAAAAAAGTGTCAAAATGGTCTGACATGTCCGCCCCAATATCGCAGTACTGCTAAAAATCGCAGATCGCTGCCTGCAACTTTTGCGGAAACCAATCAATAAACGCAGATTACGATTTTTTTTTACCAAAAATATGAGGAAGAATATAAATTGGCCAAAACCGAAGAAAAAAATGTTTTTTTTTTATAATTTTTTTTGGATTTGTATTTTAGCAAAACGTAAGAAATATATATTTTTTTTGCAAAATTGACGCTCTTTTTTTGTTTATAGCGGTGATCAGAAATGACTCAGAGGCGATCAAATACCACCAAAAGAAAGCTCTATGTGTGGGAAAACAAGGACGCAAATTTTGTTTGAGTATAACGTCGCACGACCGCGCAATTGTCAGTTAAAATGATGCAGTGCCAAATCGCAAAAAGCGCTCTGGTCCTAACGTGGGAAATCCTTCTGGGGCTGAAGTGGTTAAAGCTGATGTAAAGGTTTTAATTATGTATATCTTTTGATATGGAAAACAATAAAGAAATAAAAAATAAAGGACACTTACTTGTCCAGGGATCCAGCACCATCCTCACCCGGGCCAGTTCTTCCCGAGCACCATCGTGTTTTTTTTTTTTTTTTAATATCTTTTTTTTATTAGCAGCATCATATTTAATGTGGGAAGCCAACTGTGACTCCTGCGATGCGCTTTGTGAATGGTCTTGCTGGGGGGGAGAACTTCCGGAAGAATCGCCTAGGCCAGTGGTTCTCAACTCCATTCCTCAGGACCCACCAATGGCCAGATTTTAAGTATTACCTTGGGGAGATGCAAACTAGAATACTGCAATCACTGAGCAGCAAATGATATCACCTGTGAGGCATTTCAGTTATCCTGCAAACCTGCCCTGTTAGTGGGTCCTGAGGACAGAAGTTGAGAACCACAGGCCTAGGCAATTCCTGCAGAAGAGGGAGCACGTACCTGAGAAAACTGGGCATATGCTACTACCCCCCCCCCCCCCCAAAAAAAAAAAATTACCAAAAAGAATAAGAGGAGGGGTGAATCAGGACATGAAGCAGAATTTCTTACATTGGGTTACATTCAGCTACAATGGATGGTCATTTTCCCGCACATAGGTATTTCAGGGCAGTGTTTCTCAACTTCAGTCCTCAAGGCGCACCAACAGGTCATGTTTTCATGATTTCCCTCAGATGAAACGGCTGTGGTAATTACTCAGGCAGTGAAACTGATCAAATCACCTGTGCAAAATAATGGAGAGCTTGAAAACATAACCTGTTATTATTATACAGGATTTATATAGCGCCAACAGTTTGCGCAGTGCGTGTTGGTGTGCATTGGGGACTGGAGTTGAGAAACACTGTTTCAAGGAGTAACTGCACCCAAATATATTTTATGCTTATCTGGGTCTTTCATTAGTGAGAGGCATCAGCATACCAAGACATTTTGGACAATTTCATGCTCCCAAATTTGTGGGAACAGTTTCAGGATGGCCCCTTCCTTCCAACATGACTGCGCACCAGTGCACAAAGCAAGGTTCATAAAGACATGAATGAGCAAGTTTGGGGTGGAGGAAATTGACTGAGCCCTGACCTCAACCCGATAAAACTCCTTTAGAATGAATTAGAGGGGAGACTTTGAGCCAGGTCTTCTCGTCCAACCTCAGTGCCTGACCTCACAAATGCACTTCCGGAAGAATGGTCAAACATTCCCATAGACACGCTCCTAAATCTTGTGGACAGCCTTCCCAGAAGAGTTGAAGCTGTTATAGCTACATAGGGTGAGCCAACTCAATATTGAACCCTACGGACTAAGACTTGGATGCCATTAAAGTTCATGTGCGTGTAAAGGCAGGCATCACAATACGTTTGGTAATATAGCGTATGTTTACTTGGCTGTTCTTGGATGCTTTGTTGAAATTTCATCCCCCGTGTAAATGCATGTAGGGGGCGCAGTGGCCAAGTGGTAAGGCGTTGGTCTCGTAAACCAAAGATTGTGGATTCAATCCCCATCTGTGCCTGCAGTCCAATACCTCAGGGCATCATCTGGTGGTGTCTTATTTATGATGTGCTACACATAAACTCGCTCATCTATGTCTTTATGAACCTTGCTTTGTGCACTGGTCCAAATAATTTGGTGGAGGGGGGATTATCATGTGGGGTTGTTTTTCAGGGGTTGTCCTTGGCCCCTTAGTTCCAGTGAAGGGAACTCCTAAGGCGCCAGCATACCAAGACATTTTGGACAATTTCATGTTCCCAACTTTGTGGGAAACATTTGAGAATGGCCCCTTCCTCTTCCAACATGACGGTGCACCTGTGCACAAACAAGGTCCATGAAGACATGGATGAGTGAGTTTGGGGTGGAGGAACTTGACTGGCCTGCACAGAGTACTGACCTAAACCCGATAGAACACCTTTGTGATAAATGAAAGCAGAGACTGCAAGCCAGGCATCATCCACATCAGGGTCTGACCTCACAAATGCACTTCTGGAAGATTTATTAAAAATTCCCATAGACACGCTCCTAAACCTTGTGAACAGCCTTTCCAGAAGAGTTGAAGCTGTTATAGCTGCAAAGGGTGTGCCAACTCAATATTGAAACTTATGGACTAATGGCTCATACACACGGGACGACGATCGTGTTCAACACGTCGTACTCACGACCATTGCATGCAGAATCGATCGTCTGTGGCGGCGCTTTCAACAGTTGAACATACGACGGTCGTTCGTGGGAGTTGTATGTGCAGACTAGAAAACTTGGTCGTGTCAACAAGCTCGCATACGACCGTTGGGTCGAGTGTAGAGCAGCTGTGTTCAACAAAGTTGTATTGTGCTAAACACGCATGCGCCAAGTCCACTTCAACTAACATGAAATTAGATGAAGGAGCCCAAAAGGTGACGCTGCTTCCTCATTATACGCTCGTTCGCGTCATCACGTTCGGTCGGCCGCAAGTTGTATGTACGACCGTCGGGTGCATGTCAGTATGCTATTTACATTATGCAACATACGATTCAACACGGTCGTACGTGCGATCGTCGTCCCGTGTGTACGAGGCTTAAGAGTGGGATGCCATTAAAGTGCATGTGCGTGTAAAGGCAGGTGTCCCAATACTTTTGGTAATACAGTGTATGTTTACTTGGCTGTTTGTGGATGCTTTGTTGAAATTGCATCCCCTATGTAGACACCTCTAGGGGGCGCAGTGGCCAAGTGGTAAGGCGTTGGTCTCGTAAACCAAAGATCATGGGTTCAACCCCCATCTGTGCTTGAAGTCCAATACCGCAGGGCATCATCTGGTGGTGTTGTCTTATTTATGATGTGCTACACATAAACTCGCTCATCTATGTCTTTATAAACCTTGCTTTGTGCACTGGTCCAAATTTTTTGGTGGAGGGGGGATTATCATGTGCAGTTGTGTTTCAGGGGTTGGCCTTGGCCCCTTACTTCCAGTTAAGGGAACACTTAAGGCATCAGCATACAAAGACATTTTGGACAATTTCATGCTCCAGACTTTGTGGGAACAGTTTTGGGATGGCCCCTTCCTGTTCCAACATGACTGAGCACCAGAGCACAAAGCAAGGTCCATAAAGACATGGATGAGCGAGTTTGGGGTGGAGGAACTTGACTGAGCCCTGACTTCAACCCGATAAAACTCCTTTAGGATGAATTAGAGGGGAGACTTCGAGCCAGGTCTTCTCGTCCACATCAGTGCCTGACCTCACAAATGCACTTCTGGAAGAATGGTGAAACATTCCCATAGACACGCTCCTAAACCTTGTGGACAGCCTTCCCAGAAGAGTTGAAGCTGTAAGGGCCGGTTCACACTGTAGCGAGGCGGAGCGGCGCGATGCGGCGCCTGAGGCGATCTCAAAGCGGCTTGCTAGGAGACTTCTATCATAGAAGTCTGAGATCGCCCTAAAAATAGTGCAGGGACCATTTTTCTAATGCGGAGCGAATCGATTCACTCCTGTTAGAATGGTCCCATTTGCACAGCATTGAGGCGAATTGTCAGGCGACTCAAGTCGCCTGACAATTCGCCTAGATGTGAACGAGCCGCGAAGTTGCGCCGCTCCGCCCCGCTGCAGTGTGAACCGGCCCTTATAGGTTCAAAGGGTGGGCCAACTCAATATTGAACCATACAGACTAAGACTGGGATGCCATTAAAGTTCATGTGCGTGTAAAGGTAGGCATCCCAATACTTTTGGTAATATAGTGTATGTTTACTTGGCTGTTCTTGGATGCTTTGTTGAAATTTCATCCCCCATGTGGCTACCAGTAGGGGCGCAGTGGCCAAGTGGTAAGGCGTTGGGCTCATAAACCAAAAATCATGGGTTCAAACCCCATCTGTGCCTCCAATACCTCAGGGCATCATCTCATGGTGTTGTCTTATTTATGATGTGCCACTTAAACTCGCTCATCTATGTCTTTATGGACCTTGCTTTGTGCAGTGGTCCAAATCATTTGGGGGGGGGATTATCATGTGGGGCTGTTTTTCAGGGGTTGTCCTTGGCCCCTTAGTTCCAGTGAAGGGAACACTTCATGCATGCACCAATCACAAACCCTGAATGCACCAATAATACACCATGCATACACTATGAATGCACCATGCAAGCAAGACCTCAAAAATATCCCTAATCCCTGAATGGGTCTCAATCTGCGCCAAATGAACTTAAATAATAAGAAAGGACATAAATATAAATGTATAAGCTGCTACTTTAACAAACAATAGATAGCAAAAAGGTATAAAGTCAGCGAACCAACAGTAGCGCTAATCAAGAACACAGTAATGAGAAGTGAAATTAATCATAGAAACTAAAAACAGTCCACTTTTTTAACCCTCAATGTGGAAAGGGTGAATCAATACAACGCCAACATAGGCATCCAATATGGGAACAAGAGAGAGATCTTCTGTCCAATGTCCACCACCATACACCGCGTGATCAATCAGATGTGCGATAACCCCCACAGGAGAGATTCTTACCAGAGGTATATGCTAGGCACTCTCATGCTCTAGCAAATATCGCCTGTTGTGCTTCCCTGTGCACCAGCTGATCCTGGGTCTCAGTCACTGAGATCAGATTCACGGTGTAAGGCAAAACTCCATATGTGGAATCATAGAAATGACAAGGATCGCAACATAGTGTAAAACCATTTAAAGATATTTATTTAGACATCTAAAATCATGAGAGGCAATCCCCCCAATGTAGAAAACTCTTACCAGAAGGTATGAGGGAACAGACACGTAATGACAATAGCAGCACACACTGCGGACGCCGACCATCCCAGGACCTCTTTCAGACCTACGGCGGCGTTCCTCCCCAGCACTCCACCCCCTCCGTCCAGCGGTGAGAAGCGAACGACAGGAGAGTTCGCAGATGGCTGAAGTGAGTGAAAGCCGTCCTAGCCAATCACTTCGGTGACTTTATACCTTTTTGCTATGAATGCACCATGCATACACTATGAATACACCATGCATACACTATGAATGCACCATGCATACACTATGAATACACCCTGCATGCACTATGAATGCACCATGCATACACTATGAATGCACCATGCATACACTATGAATGCACCCTGCATACACTATGAATGCACCCTGCATACACTATGAATGCACCATGCATGCACTATGAATGCACCATGCATGCACTATGAATGCACCATGCATACACTATGAATGCATCATGCATACACTATGAATGCACCATGCATACACTATGAATGCACCGGGCACACACTATGAATGCACCATGCATACACTATGAATGCATCATGCATACACTATGAATGCACCATGCATGCACTATGAATGCACCCTGCATACACTATGAATGCACCGGGCACACACTATGAATGCACCATGCATACACTATGAATGCATCATGCTTACACTATGAATGCACCATGCATGTACTATGAATGCACCCTGCATACACTATGAATGCACCGGGCACACACTATGAATGCACCATGCATACACTATGAATGCACCATGCATACACTATGAATGCATCATGCATACACTATGAATGCACCATGCATGCACTATGAATGCACAATGCATACACTATGAATGCACCCTGCATACACTATGAATGCACCCTGCATACACTATGAATGCGCCATGCATACACTATGAATGCGCCATGCATACACTATGAATGCACCCTGCATACACTATAAATGCACCCTGCATACACTATGAATGCGCCATGCATGCACTATGAATGCACCATGCATACACTATGAATGCACCATGCATACACTATGAATGCACCCTGCATACACTATGAATGCACCCTGCATACACTATGAATGCACCATGCATACACTATGAATACACCATGCATACACTATGAATACACCATGCATACACTATGAATGCACCCTGCATACACTATGAATACACCATGCATACACTATGAATGCACCATGCATACACTATGAATGCACCCTGCATACACTATGAATACACCATGCATACACTATGAATGCACCATGCATACACTATGAATGCACCCTGCATACACTATGAATACACCATGCATACACTATGAATGCACCATGCATACACTATGAATGCACCCTGCATACACTATGAATGCACCCTGCATACACTATGAATGCACCCTGCATACACTATGAATGCGCCATGCATACACTATGAATGCACCCTGCATACACTATGAATACACCATGCATACACTATGAATGCACCATGCATACACTATGAATGCACCCTGCATACACTATGAATACACCGGGCACACACCACTTAGAAGTACACTTTATTATTTGCATAAGAAGTTCAGACCAGGCAACTTTTCTTGCTCAAAGAATAACTTTACTTCAGAATATCACTTCACATGGGAGGTATCTTGCAATAGATGACAGAACGTCTCCTTATCGCTGATTTTCTGGCTGTGCATTATATTTACCTCCTCACATTAACAGCATGGTAACCTTAGAATAAAACGTTTCCCTTACTACAGAGACCAGTGGGCCGCGCTCTGCCCCCTCTCATGCTGCTACCCGGGAGCCACGTATAATATATGTTTTAATGAAAGAGATAAGTGTATGGTTGCCCACTATCCTACTTCCGCCCGGCCCAGGGAAGGTGTCAGTCGCCATGCTCCTGCGTAACCAGCGCGCCGCCCTCGCGTTGCGTAGCCTAGGAGCCTTGGGGCGTGGCCTTCCTGAGGCGTACGTCTCTCGGCGCGGGGAGAAGACATGGCGGTGGTGGCGGGCTGTTGTCTGCGTCTGCTTGTGTGTCGGGTGGAGGCCAGGCCTGAGGTAGCGGTGATAAAGCTGTGGGGGAGTCTGGAGGATAGAAAGGAGGAGCACTGCGGTCAGCAGCTGTCCCAGGCGGCGGTGTTTGAGGAGCCGCGTAGGCCTCAGTTAGGTGAGCTGTGCCTGGCTGAGGTTGGCGGCCAGTGGCAGCGCTGTAAAGTTTTACTGAAGAGAGGAGCCGACTATCAGGTATTCCTTCTGGAAGAGGGAACCGTCTCCACAGTGAGTCCCAGCAGGCTGAGCAAGGCCCAGGCCTCCCTTTTCTTCCCACTACCCCAGCACCTGGTGTCGTGTGCTCTTAGTGGCCTGGTGCCCCCTACAGGCCAGCATTGGAACTACAGCTCTCTGAACTTCTTCCACTCACTTCAAAACCAGGTCATCACAGGGCAGGTACAGGACCTCCTCCCCCAAGGACTGCTGCTCTTGGAGGTCACCGAAATCGCCCAACAGGCTCTGTTGTGTGGGCTGGCCAAAGCCATTCCAGGGCCATCGTTCCTCGCTCTTCTTGGCTGCGGCGGCGCCACACATCACTTGCCATTACCTGGAATGAACGGTGCAGGGAAGGGAGGTCCCTGGCAAGCAGAAAGCATGGACTACTACTACCTGCGCCTTCAGACCGGCGTGACAGAACAGGTGATAGTCACACAAGTGTGTAATCCGCACAGTATCTTCTGCCAGCTCCTTAGCATGGCCCAAGAATTTCATAGCTTTTCTGAGGGTATGCAGCATTTTTATATGGTGCAAACCGGTCCGGCTTACCAGAACCCTTTGAAACCAGGACAGCCATGTGCATCCCGTGGAGCCGACGGACGCTGGTACCGCTCGCTGCTGCAGGAGGTTTGCCAAGAACGTCAGCTGGCAACGGTCATCCACGTAGACTGGGGGCGCAAAGAGCTCGTCCCTTTGGCTTGCCTGCGTACACTGGCAGCGGAGTTCTTTCGGTTGCCGGTGATCACGTTTCGGTGTGCCATGTACGGGATTTCAGATGGAGGAAAGGGCTGGGAGCTGTCCTTGATCACTGAGCTGCGCTCCTTGCTACAGGGGAAGCAGATGAGCGCTACAATTCAGTTTTTCAACTCCTACGAACACTTGTATGTGGTCACCCTCCTGGCTGCAGATGGGCGTAACCTTAACTACTTCTTTAGCATGAAAATTCAAATCCGGAGCTCCAATTCTGACACCTCCATCATTCCTGGCATTGCTCAGACATCTCTTCATCCCATGGAAGATGGAGAGAAAATAGGTACCCATAAGTTACCTGAAGAAAACTTTTATGTCCCTAAATTGTCCACCGTAGAGCTAAAGCCTGGCACTTTTTATGACGCTATGGTGGAGTTTATTTTTGATCCTTCCAATTTTTATGTTCGCATCGAAGAGGACTCAGCAAAACACCACAAGATGGTGGATATCATAACCGACATGTATTCCAAGGTCTCCAGGTTAGAGGGCATCATAACTAAACCTAAGCCTGGTCAAATCTGCTGTGCCAAATTCAAAGATGGTATCTACTATCGGGCTGAAGTCATTGCCATTGAGAATAAGCTAGTTAAAGTTTACTTTTTGGACCACGGAAATGTTGAGTTGATCGACTGGTATAATGTAAAAGGATTGCCTGATGAATTTAAAGAGCTGCCAGCATTGGCCAACAGATGCTGCCTGGTTGACATCTACCCCTTGGGAGAGAGTTGGAGCCCAGAAACTATACTTGCCTTTAAAGTAGCAGTTGTTAATAAGAAGCTTGTAATGTATGTGATGGCCAAAGAGCTTAATAAGTACATGGTAGAAGTCCTTGATCAATACAGATCAGAAGAGCAAAATGTAGGGAAAATATTGTCATTGGCAGGGCATGCAAAATATGAAGAGCTTGAATCCATTACCGTTGTGCAAATGGGGGAAAGTGGACATAGTAAGACTATCCTGAGCCAGCCTGTATCTAATTCAGGTTTAAAGGAGACAGAACAGCAAGAGGCTACTTTAGAACTGTCAGATGACGAACGCATACACTATTCACCCTATGAAGACCAACTGTTTGAACCTGGTGCTACTATTGAAGTGATTGTCTCCCATATAGAAAATCCTGGGTTGTTTTGGTGTCAAAATGCAGCACAGGCCTCGGCTCTAAATAATTTGATGGATTCCATACAGATGTATTGTGTCCTTACAGACAAAGCTCCTGAACCTGATGCCAATGCTTGCTTTGCTAAAAGCCCAAAAAATGGAATATGGTACAGAGCCTTCATTACAGAGATCCCTGCGAGAGAAACCAAATCCGACAGTGTGGAAGTGTTGTATGTAGACTACGGGATGACAGAGATGGTTCCTGCTGTAAATCTCCGTGCAATGGAGAGTGCCTTTTTTAATGTAAAATCTCACGCTCTCAAGTGTAGTTTATACAACATGATTGCCCCGATAGGTAACAATCCTTTTCATTGGGACAGTAAAGCCACTGATGCATTTCGTGATTTTGCAGAAAAAGCGTCCAAAGGGTGCGAATTCCACTGCATGTTTTTTGCCACAGCATTTGTAGATCAAGAACTTATTAATATAGTAGATCTGTACACCCCGTTTGAAAGCATTTGTGCTAACTTGGCAAAGAGAGGATTTGCAACGCATCTGTTTCATAAGACCCTTGCGCCATCTGTGCACCTTCAGTCTTTTTACTATTCCCTGCATGACATTAAAACGGGAAGAGAGGAAGAGGTTTCCATAACACACGTCAATCCTTCTTTGGAGTTTTACTGCCAACTTTCAAGGAATACAGGCACTCTTGCAAAGATTTCAGAAGCGATTATGAAAGCTTTCAAGCAATCTCAGCGTTTGAAACTCTCTAGCTCCGTACCACTGTGTCTTGCAAAATTCACTGACCAACAGTGGTATCGTGGCTTTATCTGTTCAGGGACTGATGGTACAGAGGTGTTTTTTGTGGATTATGGAAACACTGAAAAAGTTGCAGCAGATGATCTTCGACCCATTGTGCATAGTGAGCATGATCTGTTACTTTTACCAATGCAGGCAATTAAATGTTCCTTGTCTGATATTCCATTGATTCTTCCAGAAGAAGTTGTGACTTGGTTTGAAGGCATCGTTTGGGACAAAACTTTGAGGGCACTAGTTGTTGCCAAGGAAGCTGATGGAAAGCTATTAGTGGAACTTTATGATGGTAAAGAACAAATCAATGCAACTCTCAAAAGCAAATTGGGATTAAATGTTCCTAAAATCGCACTAGCGTGCAAGCCAGCTTTTTGTCCCAGCAATCAGCCATCCTCAAAATTCAGCCAACAGGAAACAAAAACTGTAAATGGAGAGAGAAAAACATGTGCGTCAATTCAAGGGCAGAGTTCACAGACTAGGGGGTCTAATTTTACCAGCACAGACAGTAGTACTGCACTGCCAAAACGAGACCAATCCTACCCAGGGACTCAAATGCTCTTTGAACAGCAGGCAGATAGCGATTACAATGCAAAATATCAGGAGCCCAGTTCACAAAAAAGAGATGCTCTGCCTTTCCAGAGCAATTTGAAAAGGGCATTGTACCAAGACAAACAGGACTGTAGTGTGAGAAGGAAAGAGATGACTACAATTCAGAATTCACAAAGGTACTCTGAGCCCTCAAGTCAAAACTCAAAGCCAAATTTTGGTAAAGAGTTATATCCAAAACCAAATCCATTTGCAAAGCCTAGTGGCAGCATACCAAAGCACCCTATAACAAAGATAAGTGAAATTCCTACGAGACAAATCTCCCCAGGTGAAAAATTGTGTGTGTATGCTTCTCATGCAAAAAACATGTTTGACTTCTATGTACAGACTGCAGAGACTGGTTTACTGGACCAGATTTCAGATTTTTTGAACCGTGACAAGAGTACTTTTGAGGAGGTGTCTGAAAAGGATGTCAACCTTGGAGATGTAGTTTGTGCTTTGTTTGATGGAGATAAATTGTACTACAGAGGAGTTGTGGAACAGAAAAGTACTGCAGGTTTACATGTGCTGTACATAGACTATGGCAACGCTTCTGTGATTTCCAACTCCAAAATATACAAACTTCCCCAGAAGCTACGCTCCATTCCTGCTCAGAGTATTCACTGTTCTTTAAATTATACTAAAGGAGCTCCTTCTGTCTCCAACAGTTCAGAGATAATGGAACATTTTTATGAATGTGTATTTGACCAGCAACTAGAGTGTGAATTTGTAAAATTGGAAGGTGATAAATGGGATGTAGTTCTTTATGATAAGAAAGGCTGCGTCAATGATTTACTAAAATCCTTAGTAAAGGAGAAGGGTAAAGTAACGGCTGAATGGAAACCAAGACAGGAAGATGTGGAAGTCATTAAATCATTCACCTGGAACTTGCCAAAAACGGGAAAAACTGTAAAAGTCTTTGCAAGTTCTGTAGACAGCCCTGCTCACTTCTGGTGCCAGTTAAGCACAACCAATTTTGATATCCTAGCAAAGCAAGTTCAGAAAGCTGGGGAAAAGTCTGTCAGAGATGACCATTTTATTGCAACCATTGGGGTTGCCAGCCCCTGCAATGTTAAGTACAGTGAAGACCAAAACTGGTACCGGGCTCTCGTTTCCAAAATGGAGGCCGGTGCTGCTACTGTAAGGTTTGTTGACTATGGCAACGTAGAAAATGTTGTTAAAGAGGAAATTCGACAGCTTCCTACCACCCTCGCCAGTCTTCCAGCCCAAGCTTTCCCATGCTGCCTTGCTGGATTTAATGTTGCTGCCGGTACATGGACTTCAGAGGGGTGTGAGTATTTCTTTCAGCGTGCTACAGAAGACGTACTGGAGCTGACTGTTGAAGATATACAAAATTATGAAATGTGTAAAATTCCTCTGGCACTTGTAAGAATGAAATATAATGAAATGGACATTAATGAGGAAATGAAACGCTTTTGGCAAGTGGGCCAAAAAGAATCCTCACACCTTGCAGAGTCAGCATCTAGCAACTCAGACATGACTGAAGGAAAACAGACGGAAGATGGAAGTATGGAAGATGAAGCTAACCATAACATGGGTATGATTTTGTCTCTTTCATAATTTATCATAATGTTTTATATTGTTCAAGTGTGTATAAGTTATAAACTTTGTGTATAGAATAGGAACTTAAATGCATTTTATAATCTCAAGCTTTTTCACCTTAATGCATTCTATGCATTAAGGTGAAAAACCTGTGCTACAACAGCTCCCCAGAGCCCCCCTTTTACTTACCTGAGCCCGATTGTTCCAGCGTCGAGGATGAGCCCAGCAGCTCTAGCCGCTGTCTCGGGTCCTGATTGGATAGATTAATAGCAGCAGGATCCATTGGCTCCCGCTGCTGTCAATCAGACCCAGTAACACAGGGTACGGGGCCGAGTCCTGCTGTGTGTGTGTGTGTGTGTGTGTGTGTGTGTGTGTGTGTGTGTGTGTGTCAGTGGACGCAGCAGGACTTGGGAGCTTGTCCGCGCGGGTGCCCCCATGGAAAGCGCCTCTCTGAGGGGGCACCCGATGAAGAGGAGGAGCCATGAGCGCTGCCAGAGGATCAGGGCCATTTTGTGGAAAACCCTCGCACAGAGCAGGTAAGTATAGCATGTTTGTTTTAAAAGAGAATAAACCTTTACGATCAGTTGAAGTGAAAGTAAGGGGGGGGGCACTGGTTTTACCCATTTCCTATTCTGTCAAAATAAAAGGCTTTTGATGTACTTAAAGTGGTTGTCAACTCGTGACAACCACTTTCACTTAGAGGTAAGCCTATGATGAGGCTTACCTGTAGGTGCCCTGCATATCTCCAAAACTTGCACGGTTCAGGAGATAAACAGGGTAGTAAATGTGCCAATGTCATTTTGTCACATGCGCAGTGAAGAAACGGCCTCCGTTCCGTTTTTTCACTGATCGTGCCGTGACTGGCGGCTCCCGTGCCTCCGGCCAGTCACAGAGCCGGAGTCGCGGCCCCAGGAGGAAGGGGGCAGAAAATGGACACCGCCAGCACAGGGGACGGCGCTGGACCTCGCAGGCTTCATTTGCAGGTAAGTGGCACATAATGGGCTATTATGCGATGCACAGTAGCCCATTATGCTACTAGTTTACAGGGGAATTACTTCCTCTTTAAGGGAAAAATTTAAGTGTTAGAGGATTTTTATCGTAGGAGACATTCTGGGGTTGATTTATTAAAACTGGAGAGTGCAAAATCTGGTGCAACTCTGCATAGAAACCAATCGGCTTCTAACTGATTAAAATAAAAAAACTGGAACTTGTACACTGAAGTGCTGAACGTGCAGCTCCGTGTGCAATTGCGGTAATGCCGACATGGATAAATTCTTGCGCATCCACGGGAGTGATGTATTCTAGGCCTGGCCCATGAAAAAGAGTGATGATGTCAGTGACCTGCTGGGAACTCTTGGACAGTGCTGGAGAGAAGGTGAGTATAGTTCCACTCTAAAGTGGTTCTAAAAGCAGAAGGTTTTTTTTTTTACTTTAATGCATTCTGTGCATTAAAGCAGTTGTCTACCCAATTTATGGACTTTTTCTTACAGGTAAGCCTATAATAAGGCTTACCTATAGGTAAAATGAATATCTCCCCTCTAAGCTGTTGCGGCGCATACGCCGTGTATGTCCTGGCGCATGCACCGTGTATGGGCCGGATCTTGCCGGAAAGACGGGTCCCGGGCACATGCGCGGGAGCGAAGTCTCGCGACTCCGACCAGTCACAGCCCCGGAGCCGCGTACCCGGAAGCAAGATCCGAGGGAAGAGGTCTGCTCCCTCAGAGGGGAATGAGCAGCCCAGTCGGATCTTCGTTTCAAGGTGAGTATTTCAGAATGAGGTGCATACTAGCTCATTTTGCTATTGTCTTGCAG
Source organism: Glandirana rugosa (assembly GCA_018402905.1). Classification (NCBI taxonomy): domain Eukaryota; kingdom Metazoa; phylum Chordata; class Amphibia; order Anura; family Ranidae; genus Glandirana; species Glandirana rugosa. Next base: position 957,707 of record BLSH010402357.1, on the reverse strand, counting down.
GTTTTTTATTTATTTTTTTTAATGTGTAGACAACCGCATTAACATTAAAAAAACCTACTAGTGTACAACAGCCCCCTAATACTTACCTGAACCCCATCCATGTGCACAAGAGCCTGGCTCTCCGGGATCTGTCCCTCATTGTCTGAGACAGCAGTGGGCGCCATTGGCTCCTGCTGCTGTCAATCACAGCCATTGAGCCCCTGAGGGGGGAGAGGGTGCAGGGCCGAGCAGCGGCACCGTGTGTGAATGAAAAGACAAAGCAGTGGCTCGGGAGTAAGCCTGCTTTGGTGGCAGGAGGGAGGGGCCAAAAGCATTGGCGGGGGACCATAGAAGAGGATTGGGGCTGCTCTGTGACAAAACCATTACACAGAGCAGGCAAGCATTATATATAATATTTTTATATTTTTTTTAAAAGGACAAGCCTTTAACCACTTGCCGACCGCGTCGTATACTTTTACGGTGGCAGTGTGGCTCGTTATCGCAGATCGCCGTTTATAAATGGAGATTCGCGCATGCACGATTTGCGGGCGGTGTGCGCCGTGAGCGTGGCCGTGGGTCGGGCGGACTCTATGCCCACCAGCGACCCGTGATCGCCTGTGAGAGAGGAAGAACGGGGAGCCGCCTTTGCAAACAAGGCGGTTTTACGTTCTGACCGGCACCATGACAGCGATCTACTGATCCGTGTCATTGGAATCAGTTAGATCTGTTATGTCCCTGGCAGCCCAGCCCCCATGCAGTTAGAACACAGTTAACACCTTCATTGCCCCCTACAGGTTAACCCCTTCCCTGCCAGTGACATTTATACAGTAATCAGTGGCTAGTTTTAGCTCTGATCACTGTATAAATGTAATTGGTCCCAAAAAAGTGTCAAAAATGTCCGACATGTCCGTCGCAGTCCCGCTAAAAATTGCATATTGCCCCCATTACTAGTAAAAAAAATAGTAAAAACGCCATAAATTAATTCTAATGGTATGTAAATGCGGCAACTTTTGCGCAAACCAATCAATATATGTTGATTGCGATTTTACCACAAATATGTAGAAGAATATATCGGGCAAAACTGATGAATACATTTTTTTCATGTATGTATGTGTGTACACACACACACACACACACACACACACACACACACACACACGTGTGTGTGTGTATGTATGTGTATAATATATATATATATATATATTACAATATTTTTTTTTTTTTATTATTTTGGACTTGTATTATAGCAAAAAGTAAAAAATGTAGTTTTTTTTTTCAAAATTGGCACACTTTTTTTTGTTAATAACGGTAATTAGAAGTGATGCAAATACCACCAAAAGAAAGCTCTATTTGTGGGGAAAAAATGGACACCAATTTCATTTGGGTACAACGTTGCACAACCGCGCAATTGTCAGTTAAAGCGTCTCAGTGCCGAATCGCAAAAAGTGCTCTGGTCCTAAAGTGGGAATTCCTTCTGTGGCTGAAGTGGTTATAGGAGTTGTAAAAGCAGAAGGTTTTTTATCTTAATGCATGCATTAAGTTAAAAAAAAAACACCTGTGTGTAGCAGCCTCCCCAGCACCACCTAATTACTTACCTGAGCCTCATCTTTCTCCAGCGATGTCCACAACTGTCTTAGCCGTCCAGGACTCTCCTTCTGATTGACTGAGACACAGCAGTGGTGCCATTAGCCAATCGGGAGAGAGGGGACCGGGCTCCGTGTCTGAATGGATACACGGAGCTCTGACTCGGGTGCCCCCCATAGCTGCTGGCTGTGGAGGCACTCAATAGGGAAGGGCCAGGAGCAGTAAATGGGGACCCGAGAAGAGGATCCGGGCTGCTCTGTGCAAACCACCTGCACAGAAGAGGTAAGTATAACATGTTTTTTTTTGTAAAGAGACTTTACAGTCCCTTTAACCACTTGCCGACGGCTGATCTGCATTTGACGGCGACAAAGTGGCTCTGTAACGCGGATCGCCGTCATACGAGATCGCGCCTAGTGAGCGCGCGTGGCGCCGGTGTCCGGGGAGGGCCAGGGAGCGGGTGCCGCGGAGTCGACCTCCGCTGGCTACCCGCGATGCCCCCCCCCCCGGAGTGAAAGAACGGAGGTCCGTGTAAGTAAACACGGACCTCCGTTCTGTGAGGGTAAGGGCTGTGATCACAGCCTTCCTATACACGGAAGCTGTGTTCACTTCCCTTCCCCAGCTAGGGCAGTCCCCCCACAGTTAGAACACGCCCAGGGAACACAGTTAACCCTTAGAGCGCCCCCTGCAGGTTAACCCCTTCACTGCCAATGGCATTTACACAGTAATCAGTGCATTTTTACAGCACTGATCGCTGTAAAAATTCCAATGGTCCCAAAAAAGTTTCAAAATGTTCTGACATGTCCGCTGAAATATCGCAGTACCGCTAAAAATCGCAGATCGCCGCCGTTACCAGTAAAAAATTAATAAAAAATAAAAACCCCAAAAATGAATTCTCATCATCCGTAAACGCGGCCACTTTTGCGCAAACCAATCAATAAACGCCGATTGCAATTTTTTTTTTATCGCAAATACAGGCAGTCCCCTAGTTATGAACATCCGACTTATGAACGACTCCTACTTACAAACGGAGGGAGACAACAGGAAGTGAGAGGAAATCTCCCCCTAGGAAGGGAAATTTACTCCTGTAAGAGTTATTATGGGAAAAAGGAGTCTCCACTGATGCTTTATCACCAAGGTTTGTTTCCAAAACAACCCAAAATTTTCTAAATCCAATTATCATTGGGACAGGAAGTGAGGTGAAATCTTCTGAACAGAAACATAGACAGCAAAACAAACATTACAGGGGTGTTACCCCTTCCCTATGCTATCCAAAAAGCGTAAAAATATTTGTTTTGGCTGAAGCTACACTTAAAAAATGTATCTGTTCCGACTTACAAACAAATTCGACTTATGAACAAACCTACAGTCCCTATCTTGTTTGTAACCCGGGGACCGCCTGTATGAGGAAGAATATAAATTGGCCAAAACTGATGAAAAAAATTTTTTTTTATATTTTTTTTTTTGGATTTGTATTTTAGCAAAAAGTAAGAAATTTGGGTTTTTTTGCAAAATTGTCGCTCTTTTGTTTATAGCGGCGATCAGAAATGACGCAGAGGTGATCACATGCCACCAAAAGAAAGCTCTATTTGTGGGAAAAAAAGGACGCAAATTTCGTTTGGGTTCAACGTCGCACGACCGCGCAATTGTCAGTTAAAGCGACACAGCGCCGAATCACAAAAAGGGCTCCGGTCCTAAAGTGTGAAATGCTTCCGGGGCTGAAGTGGTTAATATCACTAAGTCCAGCTCCCTTTGCTCAAAAGGAAGGGTAGGCGGCACTCCATGAATACATTTTAGCAGCTTGAAATTTTATTCATCAAATAGCCATGTACAGGAAAGGAGGTAGACATGTTTCACTCGTACACCATGAGCTTAATCATTACCATGATTGGTAATGATTTAAGCTTGTGGCGAACGAGTGAAACGCGTCCACCTCCTTTCCTGTACATGGCTATTTAATGCATAAAATTTCAAGCTGCTAAAATGTATTCATGGAGTGCCGCCTACCCTTCCTTTTGAGTCTACATGCAATGCGGTGGTGAGCCGGGGCGTGCACCTACGTGGGTCTGGCTGTTGGCTTGAGCGGTGTGTTCCTACCTTTTAATTGGACTGTCAACTCCCTTTGCTACCTTTTACGGAGCAAATAAAAAATTGGACCATTCTTTTTTGCAGCCTGGACAGTTTCTTTTGTCTATAAATAATATTGAAAAAAATGTTTTATTCGCCTACCTTATTGGTTTCCAGTTTTAAATAGAAAGGACCTGTTAACTAGGATAACATTTACATGGTACATGCAAAGGTCCTTCAGTTATGCAGTTTTTGTTTAGCAACACAGGAATTCCTTCATCTTCTTTGTTTCAGTACATTTATTGAAGGTTTGCAATATAGGACTAGTGTAGGAACTTGTAACAAGTTACATTGAGCCATATATCTGCCAAAAATTAAAGTAGAAGTCCAGGCTAGAAATAACTTTTTGCCCAAAAACAGCTGAGATGGTAAAGCTGCCCATTCCTCTTGACAAAAAGCCCCGTTGTGGCTGGAATTTCGAGTTGGTCTACTTGGTTTGGTTTCAACAGAACCACTCATTTTCCCCTTCTTGATTAGAGTTTGAACACTGCCGATTGGCATTCTCAATTACTTGGATATCTTTTTATATCCCTTTCCTGTTTTATACAGTTCAACTACCTTTTCAGGTGCAGCACTGGATGAAGGATGCAAGGAGTCTGTCAGGAGTCCAGAAACTCATTGACCTTTTATACACACACACACACACGCGCGCGCTAATTACAAGCAAACAGATCACAGGTGAGAATGGTTACCTATTTAATAGCCGTTCAAATCCCTTTGTGTCAACTTGTGCGCATGCTATCAGGCCAAAATCACCAGGGTATGTAAACTTTTGATCAGGGTCATTTGGGTAGTTTCTGTTGTCATTATGATTTAACAAGAGTAAACACAGTTGGTTGATAATAAATGGCTTCAGCCAAACACTATAACCATGAGTGAAAAATGTTTTTGTGTTATTCATATTCTCTGAAAAATGGCTAAGAAATTATAAATTCTGCCAGGGTATGTAAACTTATGAGCACAACTGTACTTTCCTATTTTCAGCCCGCTCTTGTCTGATCATGTAACCCGGCTCCCCAGTGTCCGGGAGAGGAGGGAGTGCCGACAACAAATGGGCCATGGGAACCTATGGGTGATTTCACCAATCCTAGGCATTCCCAGCTGTTGTTGAGCCCTCACTACTCTAACCACCCCTGGCTGAAACAGGGGATATATACACACACAGGGTGGGCCATTTACATTTATATGGATACACCTTAATAAAATGGGAATGGTTGGTGATATTAACTTCCTGTTTGTGGCACATTAGTATATGTGGGGGGGGGAAACTTTTCAAGATAGGTGGTGACCATGGCGGCCATTTTGAAGTCGGACATTTTGAATCCAACTTTTGTTTTTTCAATAGGAAGGGGGTCATGTGACACATCAAACTTATTGGGAATTTCACAAGAAAAACAATGATGTGCTTGGTTTTAACGTAACTTTATTCTTTCATGAGTTATTTACAAGTTTCTGACCACTTATAAAATGTGTTCAATGTGCTGCCCATTGTGTTGGATTGTCAATGCAACCCTCTTCTCCCACTCTTCACACACTGATGGCAACACCGCAGGAGAAATGCTAGCACAGGCTTCCATTATCTGCAGTTTCAGGTGCTACACATCTCGTATCTTCACAGCATATGGTTTTTATGGTCAGTAAAAACCAATACCGGGTGAACTGCTCCTTCCAGGAGGTACCGCCATTCCTCCAAAGCCGACTTGATGGCCAGCAATTCCCCATCACCGACGACATAGTTCCAGCAAGATGGTGCACCACCACATTATGGGTGTCAGATCCGAGCATTCCTAGATGAACAGTTTCCTGGAAAGTGGATTGGTCGTCGTGGGCCAGTTGAATGGCCCCCAAGGTCTCCAGATCTGACCCCCTTAGACTTTTATCTTTGGGGTCATCTGAAGGCAGTTGTCTATGCTGTGAAGATACGAGATGTGCAGCACCTGAAACTACGGATACTGGAAGCCTGTGCTAGCATTTCTCCTGCGGTGTTGCTATCAGTGTGTGAAGAGTGGGAGAAGAGGGTTGCATTGACAATCCAACACAATGGGCAGCACATTGAACACATTTTATAAGTGGTCAGAAACTTGTAAATAACTCATGAAAGAATAAAGTTACGTTAAAGCCAAGCACACCATTGTGTTTTTTTTTTTGTGAAATTCCCAATAAGTTTGATGTGTCACATGACCCTCTTCCTATTGAAAAAACAAAAGTTGGATTCAAAATGTCCGACTTCAAAATGGCCGCCATGGTCACCACCCATCTTGAAAAGTTACCCCCCTCACATATACTAATGTGCCACAAACAGGAAGTTAATATCACCAACCATTCCCATTTTATTAAGGTGTATCCATATAAATGGCCCACCGTGTGTGTGTATGTGTATATATATATGTGTGTGTGTGTGTGTGTGTGTGTGTGTATATATATATATATACATACATACATACATACATACATTCTCTTGCACTCGTAAGTAGAGGTGCACGGAATGGAAATTTTGGTACCGAAAATGCAGGATGCACTTGGCCGAAACCGACAGTTTAACCACTTCAATACTGGGCACTTTCACCCCCTTCTTGCCCATGCCAGTTTTTAGCTTTCAGCGCTGTCGCACTTTGAATCACAATTGTTCGGCCATGCAACACTGTACCCAAATCCATTTTTCATCTTTTTCTTCACACAAATAGAGCTTTCTTTTGGTGGTATTAAATCACTGCTTGGGTTTTCTTTAAAAAAAAAGAAAAGACGTAACATTTTGAAAACAATTTTTTTTCTCTTCTGTCAGTAAATTTTGTAAATAAGTAATTTTTCTCCTTCACTGATGTGCGCTGATGGGCTGCACTGCTAGGCTGCACTGATGGGCACTGATGAGTCGGCACTGATTAGGGGACACTGATGAGGAAACGTTAATATGCCACATTGATGGGCACGAATAGGTGGCACTGGTGGGCACTGATAGGTGTCAGGCAGCACTGAAGGGCTGTGCTGGTGGGCACCGATGGGCAGCACTGATTGGCATCACTTATGGGCACGTAGTGGTGGCACTTATAAGCACTGAATGGGGGCAATTATGGGCACTGCTGGGGCTTTTCTGTGATCAGGGCACTGATGATCATTGTCCTGATTACATGCCCAGGTCTTCTGAGTGGAGATGCCGCTGATCGGCACTCCTTTCCACACAATCTCATATGTCGTGATTGGACACAGTCGATCACATGTATAAAGAGCCACAGCTCTTTACACAGATCGGGGATCTTGTCGTGTCCTAGCAACATGGCGCGGCCACAATCTCTGTGCGCCACGAGGGCCCGCAATAGTGCGCATTCTGGGCGACATCATGACTTCCCAGAGAGACATTTTTTATATATATATATATATATATATATATCTATCTTTTTCTCGGGGAACGCAGTTCCGGCACCCCTGGCACTGATGGTATGTAATGACTGGAAGGCTCTGGAGGGTCTATGGCTGACTGCTGGGGGATATGTTATCTCTAGAGGGGATCTATTGTTGCAGGGGGACTGCGTACCTAGGGACCGGGCTGCTGCTCGCTCCAGGGTTCGCATGGCCAGCAGCATCCCTCCCCACCTGGGGGGAGGAAGGTCTGCTCCGGGTGGCTACCCACTACGTGAGTGACACCCCCCTCCCCCCCGTCCACTCGCCCACACGCACCGTTCCGCTGGGGGGTTCAGGTGCCAGGTGTTTTCCCTACCTTTCTCTAACTACCCTCCCCCCCCTCGTCCACTCGCCCACACGCACCTCCATGCGTCCACCGCCACCCTGCTCGCCAGCTCACACTGGCCCCTTGTGCCACGCGGTGATCGCCGCCATTTTTCTGGGGTCGCGGCTGCCCGCCATTTTGCCCCAGCCACGCCCATTTTGGAAGCGGTTTTTGGCCTCTTGTGGCCGATTGGTGCCATTTTTGGTTGGTCTCCCTGAATGGGAGATAACACGTGGTGTTGGCGCCACTTCTCTCTTCCTAGTCGGCGCTTCGGACTGCAGCATCAGCGGCAGCATCGGCAGGCAGGGCAGCCTCTTATCAAGCACAGCAGGAGGGCAGTGATTTCAGCAAGTATCGCTGGTTCTCTCCCTGGGGTGCGGGCGCGGTGGTGCTGGGTCCTACTGGGCAGTCCCGGTCGTTCTGTGGGGCATTGTGCGGGGGTGCATCATGGGGGCGTATGGCCGGTAGGCCTCATAAGTGTCCCGGGGGTGGCGCAATGGCGGCTGAACCAGCAGTGACTTCTCCGGAGGGGTCCGCTGAGGCTCAAGCCACGCTGGGTTCCCCTGGATCAATTGACTTCAATTTTGGAAGAATTTTTCACCCGGGGGAACCGAGATGGGGTGGGGGGCCCCCAAGAAACGTCCACTCCCTCCTCAATCTTTGGAGGAGGACTCGGAGCCGTAAGGGGGCTCTGTGGTCACAGGGACCCCCGTGGAGCCATCGGATGGGGAAGAGGACCAGGGGGCCGCGTTGGTGGGCGCCCTGGTCACGGCCGTCCGTAATTCTCTACGGCTAGACCAGGTTGGGGAGTCACAGGTGTCTGCCTACACCTTTTGGGTCCCAGAAGCCATCCCGTGCTCCCAAGGTGTTTTCCTATCTCCAGTATTTTGAACCGTTTGTCTATAAGGAATGGCAGCGTCCGCTAAATTCCTTTACTCTGCCAAAACCTTTTTCTGTGCGCTACCCTTTTGAGGACAGCCTGTTACAGAAATGGGCCTCCCCCACAGTGGATATGGCGGTGGCTTGCCTGAATAAGGCGACAACTATTCCCTTGGAGGGGTTCCCCTCTTTTAGGGACCCGGCCGATAGGCGGACGGAAGCAGTGTCCAAGGCACTTTTCTTGGTGGCGGGGGCAGCCATGAGGCCGGCCTTGGCGTCGGTCATGGTGTCAGTCGCTCACGGAGTGTGTGATGGAGTGGAGCTCAGAGCTGCGGGCATTCGCCTGAATCGGTGCAGCGAGCAGACCACCTGGTGCAGGGGCTTCGTTACCTCTGTGACGCAGCACTGGACTTGGTGCCGATGCTGTCAAAAATGTCTGTTTTTGCGATCATTATTAGACGCCTGCTGTGGCTGCGGCGCTGGTCGGGTGACCACGCGTCTAAGAAGGGATTCACGGACCTGCCCTTTCAGGGTGGTCGGCTTTTTGGGGCCCAGTTGGATGAAATCATTAAGGATTTCACCGGGGGGGAAGAGTACATTTCTCCCAGAACCCAAGTGGCGAGAACTCCGCCGCAAGCAGGGGCCTCTGGCCAGAAGTAATTTTTTTTTGTGCGCCCGGTTCTGCGGGCAAGGGCTCCCGGCCCGGCAAGACTGCCTCTGGGACCGGTAAGCGGCCCTGGCAGCGCAAGCCAGAAAAGACGGAGGAAAAGTCCTCCTCCTCATGATTGGTTGCCCCGCCCGTCTCTCGGTGGCTTCTGGGGTTCACGGACCGGTGGGCCACTCGCATCTCCGACCGGTAGGTGTGGGAGGTGGTGTCCTCCGGGTACAAGATAGAGTTCAGTACTCGGCCCCCGGACAGGTTCTTTCCGTCAAATTTAAGACTCCCTCCGGGGTGTCGGCAAGCTCTGTTAGAGGCTCTCCAGACGCTCTCCGAACAGGGGATCATCGTGCCAGTTCCTCCGTCGGAAAGATTCCGCGGCTTCTACTCGAACCTTTTTGTGGTGCCAAAGAAGGGGAGTTCTGGACTTGAAAGCGCTCACTTCGTGAAGGCACACAAATTCAAGATGGAGTCAGTCCGTTCGGTCGTGGCCGCCCTGCACCAGGGGGATTTTCTGGCGTCCCTGGACATCAGGGACGCGTATCTTCACGTTCCCATTTGTGTCCGACACCAGCGCTTCCTGCGCTTTGCTGTAGGGGACCTCCATTATCAATTTTTGGCTCTCCCGTTCGGTCTGGCCTCGACCCCGTGGGTCTTCACCAAGATCCTGGCCCCGGTACTGGCTCTGCTGAGACAGAGGCATTGCTGTAGTAGCATACCTGGACGATCTTCTACTGCGAGCGGAGTCAGCTCCGGCTCTGGAGGGCAATGTTGCTATCACCCTGACCTCACTGCGGGACTTCGGTTGGCTAGTCAATCTGCAGAAGTTGACATTGACCCCGTCCTGTCGCCTGGAATATCTGGGCCTGATATTGGACACAAAGCAGGTGAAGGTATTTCTACCTCCGGCCAAGTTGCTGACGCTACAAGCAGCGGTGTGAACCCTGTTGTCACGACGGTGGCCCTCCTTACGTTTCTGCATGCGGGTGTTGGGGCTCATGGTCTCGACTTTCGAGGCAATACCGTACTCCCAGAGTCACACCCGGCTCCTGCAGCGAGCGATACTGCTACAGTGGGACAAGTCTCCCTTGTCTCTGGATCTGCTGATCCGGCTGGATCATCAGACCAGGGGGTCTTTGACCTGGTGGCTTCGGGCCCCGGCACTGACCTTGGGGAAGTCGTTCCTTCCCCTGGAGTGGTCGATAGTCACGACGAATGCCAGCCTCTCGGGCTGGGGAGCAGTCCTGGTGCAACTGTCAGCTCAGGGCCGTTGGTCAGCGCAGGAAACTCGTCTTCCGATCAATCTGTTTGCGCTGAGGGCGATCAGGCTCTGTCTCTCCCACTGGTCGGCAAGGCTGCGCGGCCTCCTGGTTCGGGTTCAGTCGGACAACGCCACGGCCGTGGCGTACGTGAACAATCAATGCGGAACAAGGAGCTCGGCAGCAACGGCAGAAGCAGCCCACATTCTAAGGTGGGCAGAACTTCACATGCTCTCTCCGCCATCTACATTCCGGGCGTGGAAAATTGGAAGGCGGACTTTCTCAGTCGCCAAACGCTGGACCAGGGAGAATGGTCCCTGCATCCAGAAGTGTTTCGCCAGATTTGCAAAAGGTGGGGCACGCCAGATGTGGATCTCCTGGCGTCCAGATAAAATCACAGGGTGAAGACCTTCGTGTGCAGGTCAAGGGATCCGTTGGCGGTAGTCACGGACGCCCTGGTGGCCCCATGGTCCCGGTACAGGCTCATGTACGCCTTTTCTCCTCTCAAACTTCTACCGCGGTTACTGCGCAGGATAGAAGTGGAGGGAATCCCAACAATCCTGGTGGCTCCGGATTGGCCCCGGCGTCCCTGGTACACCGACATGGTGCGGATGGTAACAGATGTTCCCTGGCGGCTCACACTTCGCGAAGATCTACTGTCGCAGGGTCCCATCTTGCACCCTGCTTTACCCTCGCTGGCTTTGACAGCATGGCTATTCAGTCCCAGGTACTGAGGGACAGGGGGGGTCTCTGAGTCAGTGACCTCCACCATGCTTAAGGCGCGCAAGTTCACTTCGCGCAAGATCTATCATCGCACCTGGAAAGCCTATATTGGCTGGTGTGAGGCTGGGGGTTTGAACCCCCGTTCTTTTTCGGTATCTCGGGTGCTGGCTTTTCTTCAACAAGGCCTGGATCAAAAGTTGGCTTTGAGCACTCTCAAAGGTCAGATTTCTGCTCTGGCGATTCTTTTTCAGCGTACTTTGGCGACGCATTCTTTGATCCGTACATTTGTACAGGGTGTACGTCATGTGGCTCCTCAGGTACGGTCGCCCCTGGCATTGTGGGATCTGAACTTGGTACTTTCTGTGCTGCAGAAACCGCCATATGAGCAGATCAGGGATATTCCCTTACAACTGCTGTCTCAAAAGTTCGCTTTTGTGGTGGCCATTGCATCCGCTAGGCGGGTGTCTGAATTGGCGGCCTTATCGTGTAGGTCTCCCTATTTGGTCCTACATAGAGATAAGGCGGTGCTGCGTCTTTTCCCTTCGTTTCTACCGAAGGTGGTTTTCTCGTTTCATATCAATGAGGAAATTGTCCTCACTTCCTTGTGTCCGCGCCCTCTCATCCTAAGGAGATTGCTCTGCATTCCTTGGATGTAGTGAGGGCCTTGCAGGTGTATTTGGCAGCTACGGCTCCTTTTCGGACGTCGGACGCGCTGTTTGTGCTGACGGAAGGGCCGCGCAAAGGTTTGGCGGCTTCGTCGGCCACTGTATCACGTTGGATCAGACAGACTGTGACCCATGCGTATGCTGTTTGCGGCCAAGAACCCCCTTTTCTGGTCACGGCTCATTCCACCAGGGCGATTAGCACTTCCTGGGCTTTCAGACACCAAGCGTCGGTGTCTCAGGTGTGCAAGGCGGCTACTTGGGCCTCGGTGCACACTTTTGTTAAGTTTTAGAAAGTTGATGTGTCAGCATCCGCAGATGCTGCTTTTGGCCGCAAAGTTTTAGAGGCGGCAGTGTAGGCGCGGCTGGCACCTCCCGAGATCATTCTGTTGGGTACAGTTATTGTTTACCCACCCCTCTTTGTTTGACACTGCTTTGGGATGTCCCCACGTGTCATGAATAAGAGGCTGCGTCTGTCAATGAACTCAGAAAAGGATTTTATGGTAAGTCAAAAAATCCTATTTTTCGGTTTCAGCTTTCAGTTAAGTGCATTTTCGGTTTCGGTAACAAAATTTCTATTCGGTGCACCACTACCAAGAATGCATTTTTGCACCTTTCCCAAAAATGCCCCGATGGTAACTGCATAAATGTGAACGTGACCCATAGGAATAAATTTTGAATTTACTAGTGTGTTTCTGCAAATGCATAGACATGCAGCCATGTATCTTCATACAACCTATGCATTTCAGTTGTGTATTAGAACATAAATCCATAGCTTTACACAGTAGCAGCTGAGCCCGACCTCCTTCAGTATTCAGGAGAAAAGAACCTGTATTTGAGTAATGATCTCTTGGTGTGAAATGATGCAGTTTCTAAGGCCCCTTTCACATGGGCTTTCTGATCAGGTCCACTTGTCAGTTTTTCAGTCGCACCTGATCGGACCCTCCTCCGTTCACCTCCTATGGAGCGGCGGTGACAAGTCCGCTGACACCTGCTGCTATCCGATCCTGTCCATTCAATCCAAATGGATGGTGACCCGATTTTCCATCCATCTGGCGGATAGGATGAAAAAGGACAGGTGGTCCATTTTCATCCAATCTCCCCATAGAGGACAGCGAGACTGACAGGCCCGTCTCTGCACAGTGAGCGGAGACGGAACTGTCGTCCACCTGCTGAGTAAAGCGGAGACCGCCTGGCAGATCGCCCGTGTGAAGGAGCCGAGAACTGAGAAAAAGCAGTTCTGGTGCATGCAGACAGTAGTTATAACTATATTAGAAAGTGACATTGTACGTTCACAACTACTTTATCACATGCCGACCACCTACCGCAGGTTTACTGTGGCAGAGCGGACCCACTGAGCTGGATTACATACATGTACGTGACCCAGCCCTTCTGCGTAGGGGGTGCACGCTTGTGCGTTGGCCACCCAGCCGTGCTGCCATTCTCTGCAGCACAAGCCGACCAGCGTGTCCCGGCCAATCGTATACAGCTGGAACCTGCCGATCCGCTGAGCGAATAGTATTCGCACTGATCACTGTATTAATGTCAGTGGCAGGCAGTCAGTTCCCCCTCAGTGTCAGATTGCCCACCACACTATCTCAGTCCCATTAGAAGTTGCTGATCACAGGCATTAGTAGTAGAAAAAAAATATATTATATACGCATTTGTAAACGTTTCAGTTAGTAGATGCTATAATGTTCACGCAAACCAATCAGTATACCCTTCTTGGGATTTTTTTTATTTTGGTCTTATTAAGTAAATAAGAAATATTATTTTTGTATTTTCAAAATTCTCACTTTTTTTTTTTTTTTGCAAAAAATAAAAAAAACCCAGTGGTGATCAAATATCACCAAAAGAAAACTCTATTTGTGTGAAAAAAATTATATACATTTTGTTTGGGTACAGCATTGCATGACTGTGCAATTTACCAGTTAAAGTGGTTGTAACCCCCCCCTCCCCAAAAAAAATCCTGTTCCTTTAAAACATGAATAACAGCACATTGCTGTTGCAGTGTAATTTGTCCTTCTGTGTTCTAAATTACCTGGCTGATCCTGCCTGCTCCTGTGTTCCTTTATTATTGTGAACTGTCCACGGTAATCTTGGCTGCTGATTCATGATGGTCAGTTTGCAAGCCTCTGTCATCCCGATGTGTGTTCTGTGTGTCTCCCTTCCTCCCTACCTGTCATTTCGAGTCTTGTGTAGTGAGAGCTGATCTCCTCCCTGCCCTTCCCCTCTCCCCCTGCCTCTATTCTGCTGCAATACATAACCCCATTTCTTGTATCCTCTCTGTTTTACCAAGCTATAAAGTAGTGTGTTCTGTTTAAATTATAATCCCAAATATCTTCTTTCACAGCGTCACTCTGTGGTCACTTGATCTCCCTCTGCTGGTATCAGAGGGGAATCTCAGCCCCTCCCAGTGCTCTCCTTGGATCAGGGAAGGAGAGCGGATGGAGGTCACATGACCGCAGAGCGGCACTGTAAAAAAAGGTATTAGGGATTATAATTAAAAAAAAAAAAAAAAACTGACCCACACTACTTTTGTAGCTTGGTAAAATGGAGAGGATACAAGTTAAATGGGGTTATGTGACTTCACAACCACTTTAGAGTAGTGCAGTGCTAAATGGCAAAAAATGGCCTGGCCATGAAGGGAGTAAAATCTTCTGGAGCTGAAGTGGTTAATCCTATAAGGCACCAGTCCTGAGTAAATCTTTTCTCAAAGAGGAGGGTCCTCCTTTGCTTGACCACATCACTGCCTGGGTGAAGTGGACACTTCTAGTTGGCTGTCCAAAGGTGGGATCCACTCTGCATATAGAAGACTGCATCAAAGAGAAGTTCACCTGGTGGTTACTTTTGTAGTAGTCGTGGTGAGGTACAAGGATGGTGGAGCTAATATAAAAAAAAGCTTCCTAACCTAATGTTTTTTTAACAAAGACTCCTTCGTGTGTATCAAACCAAAAACCTATCAAGGAATTTGGTACAAAAATGCAGAGTAATACAAAGTTACATCCCAACAAAGTTAACCTAAAAACAGGTATAGCTCAGCTAACCGAGCCGTAAAAATAATCATTCCAGGTTTTCTCGACCTTACAAGCAATAGGATGGTCTTATGTATCCAGTAACCAATTCCCTGAAAATGCTATTATATATATTGGTCACATGGAGCAAGCTACAGTTATGGGTTTCAGCTTTTCTGTCGCTGTTGTAGAGTTACTTGTTCCTGTCCAGTATAACCTTGCCAGCAGGACAGGAAGTTAAAGTTAAACAGTCCCAACGAAGCCGTGGATGGGATCAAAAACATCTGAATACACTCAACATTAGAGGAGTTCTGCCCACAGCCCCCCCCCCCCCCCTCCAAAAATTGATAGTCAGCAGCTGCACACACTGTAGCTGCTGACTTTTAATATTAGGGCACTTACCTGTCCTGGAATCCAGTGATGTTGGCACCCCAGCCAATGTTTCCATTGGCTGTTGGGTGCTGCCGTCGCCATTGCCAGTAAGGGAACCCGGCAGTGACGCAATGCGGCTCCATAGCCGGGTTCCTACTGCGCATGCGCTCTGCACTTGCTGAATGGCCCGGCGGTGGGGGGAGGAGGGGCGCCGAACTTCCGAGGGACTTCACTTCGGCGCAGTCTCCCAGAAGTAGGAAACTTGTACCCCCCCCCCGAAAGGTGCCAAATTTGACGCCGGGGGGCTGTCAAATAAGCGGAAGATCCACTTTTGGGTGGAACCCCACTTTAACATAGGATGAATGAGCATACAAGTGTAAACAAGCAAAAGTAAGAAGAATGGGATTCTGCATAGTCTGATGTAGGGAAATGAGCAGAATTCGGTTCCGGTGTGAATGGGGGCTTATAAAGCGTGCTGCAATCGTGGTAACCCACATCGTGGGACACAGGTCGCCCAAAAATAGTTCAGGAGCTGCTTTGGGGCGACATTCATCCTGCGCGACAATCGCAGCAGACCCGCGTCGCGATTTGAGGTGTCATTCTAATTTTTGTCATCTCAAATGCTGTGATTTGTCATTCACACAATGGCACCGTCAAATCTGCCCGAAGTTCCAAACGCTGTAGAGTGAATGCAGCCTTAGTGTCTATTATTTACTCTGTGTGAAAGTTATCCTCTACAAACTAGTGTGTATGTGTATGTGTATATGTATGTGTGTGTATATATATATATATATATATATATATATATATATATTTGAAAAATGATCAATCCTTATGTAGTGCCTACCTATCATCATTTCTTGAGGGTCCTAAAATCAATATTTTAAATATTTATTCTTTTTAAACATAATTTTTTTTTTTTTTTTTTTAATGCTTTCATTAGAGAGTAGTTCAGTGTTACTATAGTAACATTGGGGGGTGATCAGGGATTTGTTTATTTTTTACACTTTGCTGGTACAATGAAGATCATTGCTTTGAACTGTCGTGAATGGGTTCATGGCCCATGTAAATACTAGTGATCTGTGATTGGCTACAGGGTGCTGTGATTAGCCCAGGTACCATGTGTTCAAGAAGCAAAGTGCTTATGAATCATATTGATTAATAACAGCTTTGTTCACCTTATGATCACTGGTCCCCGAGCACCTGACACAGCGTGGGGGGGGGGGGGGCGGCGAGGCGTGCAGCATCCCTCTGTGCCTCTACAGGCAGAATGACGTATGGGTACATCCCTTTGACTGCATGTCGCCCGCAGTGAATGTACTGTGGTCAGTTGGCAAATGGTTAAAGACCATGTAAGTACTGGAGAATGTCTGTTGCTTGGCCACAAATGTATTCAGCTCCTAAGTCCCATTATCAGCTGGCAATGCATAGCATTTTTGTGGACTAAGTGGTGTCAGCCCTGTCTAGTTTTCCTTTGCTAAACTATTTAAGCATGTCCTGTTCTCCATAAAAGAGATTGATCTGGAGTCTAAAGGCAACAACTACTAGGACTAATTAGACCCATTGAGATAGCACAGGAAGTGTGCAGAGGACACGGGACAGCTCTGAATTTCTGACATGAGCAAAAGGTATTTTTGCACTTCTCAAGCAGATATAAGAAAACACTATGGTTTTTGGTGTTTACATATATTTTAAGCTTTTAACTTCGCCATTTTGAGCTGTTCGTCTCTAAACATTGTCTTTTTTTTTTCTTTATTGGGATGTGTATTGTATAATAGAGGAAGATGTGCAGAACATAGAACCCAAAAACAAGAACAATCTTGTTCATTATAAAGACTCTGGTACTGTATTATGTTTAATACATTTTACCTGGGAAATAAACTGTATTTATTACCAACAGTATTGAGACACCTGCCTTTACACGCACATGAATTTAATGGCATCCAAGTCTTGGGGTTCAATATTGAGTTGGCTCACCCTTTGCATTTAGGAGTGTGTCTATGGGAATGTTTAACCATTTTTCCAGAAGCCCATTTGTGAGATCAGGCAGTGATATGGATGAGTGCCTGGCTCGCAGTCTCCGCTCTAATTCATCCCAAAGGTGTTCTATCGGATTGAGGTGCAGGCCAGTCAAGTTCCTCCACCCCAAATTCGCTCATCCATGTCTTTATGGACCTTGCTGGTGGAGGGGGATTTTGGGGTGAGGTTGTTTTTTAGGGGGTTGGGCTTGGCCCCTTAGTCCCAGTGAAGGGAATTCTTCAAATTATACTGAAATCTAGTTGTTTTTTTTTTTTGTTTTTTTTTTTCCTTTTAAAAATAACAAACATGTTATACTTATCTGCTCTGCAGTGGTTTTGCACAGAGCAGCCCAGATCTGCTTCTTCTCGGGCCCCTCTTTGGCACTCCTGGCCCGCCCTTCCTGCCAAAGGCATCTGAACCGAGCCGCCGCTCTGTGTGTCCATTTAGACATGGAGCCGCGGTTCAGCCCTGCCCCCCTCTCATTGGCTAACTGAATTTGATTGACAGAAGCCAATGGCTCTGCTGCTGTATCTCAACCAATCAGGAGGGGAGAGCCCCAGATGGCCGAGGCACTCGTGCACATCGCTGGAACGAGATGGGGCTCAATTAAGTATTGGGGGGCTGCTGCACACAGAAGGTTTATCTTCATGCAAGCGGAGCTCCACCCAGTTAAAAGCAGCTACAAAAAGTGTAGCTGCTGACTTTTAACAATTGGACACTCGCCTGCTATGTCGTCGTCTCGGTAACCGAAGACAGTTAGTTTAAGTCAATCGGTTACTCTCCCCCCGTCCCGACTTGGCGCCGAGGTACAGATTTACCTGTGTGTCTCGCCGCCGAGCCAAGTCTACGGAAACCGTCCTTCCCGCCCGGTCCTCACGGTTTCTCCCCGGGCTCTTCTTCGTCTAGACCCGACGAGACACGTTTTGGTGACGTCTCG
>BLSH010402357.1:892775-910413 GCA_018402905.1 Glandirana rugosa | reverse complement strand
TCAATGAACTCGGAGAAAAGGATTTTACGGTAAGTCAAAAAATCCTATTTTCTCTTACGTTCATTGACAGACGCAGCCTCTTATTCATGACACGTGGGGACATCCCAAAGCAGTGTCAAACAAAGGGGTGGGTAAACAATAACAACTGTACCCAACAGAATGATCTCGGGAGGCGCCAGCCGCGCCTACACCGCCGCCTGTAAAACTTTGCGGCCAAAAGCAGCATCCGCGGATGCTGACACATCAACTTTGTAAAACTTAACAAAAGTGTGCACCGAGGCCCAAGTAGCCGCCTTGCACACCTGAGACACCGACGCTTGGTGTCTGAAAGCCCAGGAAGTGCTAATCGCCCTGGTGGAATGAGCCGTGACCGGAAAAGGGGGTTCTTGGCCCCGAACAGCATACGCATGGGTCACAGTCTGTCTGATCCAACGTGATACAGTGGCCGACGAAGCTGCCAAACCTTTGCGCGGCCCTTCCATCAGCACAAACAGCGTGTCCGACCTCCGAAAAGGAGCCGTAGCTGCCAAATACACCCGCAAGGCCCTCACTACATCCAAGGAATGCAGAGCAATCTCCTTAGGAAGAGACGGGCGCGAACACAAGGAAGAGAGGACAATGTCTTCATTGATCTGAAACGAGGAAACCACCTTCGGTAGAAACAAAGGGGAAAGACGCAGCACCACCTTATCCCTATGTAGGACCAAATAGGGAGGCCTACACGACAAGGCCGCCAATTCAGACACCCACCTAGCGGATGTAATGGCCACCAAAAAAGCGACCTTTTTGAGACAGCAGTTGTAAGGGAATATCCCTGATCTGCTCATATGGCGGTTTCTGCAGCACAGAAAGTACCAAGTTCAGATCCCACGGTGCCAGGGGCGACCATACCTGAGGAGCCACATGACGTACGCCTTGTACAAATGTAGGGATCAAAGAATGCGTCGCCAAAGGACGCTGAAAAAGAATCGCCCGAGCAGAAATCTGACCTTTGAGAGTGCTCAAAGCCAACTTTTGATCCAGGCCTTGTTGAAGAAAAGCCAGCACCAAAGATACCAAAAAAGAACGGGGATTCCAACCCCCTGCCTCACACCAGGCAATAAAGGCTTTCCAGGTGCGATGATAGATCTTGCGCGAAGTGCACTTGCGCGCCTTAAGCATGGTGGGGATCACTGACTCAAAGATCCCCCTGTCCCTCAGTACCTGGGACTCAATAGCCATGCCGTCCAAAGCCAGCGAGGATAAAGCGGAGTACAAGATGGGACCCTGCGACAGTAGATCTTCGTGAAGCGGGAGCCGCCAGGGAACATCTGTTACCATCCGCACCAAGTCAGTGTACCATGGACGCCGAGGCCAATCCGGAGCCACCAGGATTGTTGGGATTCCCTCCACTTCTATCCTGCGCAGTAACCGCGGTAGAAGTTTGAGAGGAAAGGCATACATGAGCCTGTATCGGGACCATGGGGCAACCAGGGCTACCGCCAACGGATCCCTTGACCTGCACATGAAGGTGTTCACCTTGTGATAGAATCTGGACGCCAGGAGATCCACATCTGGCTTGCCCCACCTTTTGCAAATCTGGCGAAACACTTCTGGATGCAGGGACCATTCTCCCTGGTCCAGCGTTTGGCGACTGAGAAAGTCCCTCCTTCCAATTTTCTACACCTGGAATGTAGATGGTGGAGAGAGCTGGCACGTGAAGTTCTGCCCGCCTTAGAATGTGGGCTGCTTCTGCCGCTGCTGCTGAGCTCCTTGTTCCGCCTTGAAGGTTCACGTACGCCACCGCTGTGGCGTTGTCCGACTGAACCCGAACCGGTAGGCCGCGCAGCCTTGCCGACCAGTGGGAGAGACAGAGCCTGATCGCCCTCAGCTCCAACACATTGATCGGAAGACGAGATTCCTGCGCCGACCAACGGCCCTGAGCCGACCGTTGCCCCAGGACTCCTCCCCAGCCCGAGAGGCTGGCATCCGTCGTGACTATTGACCACTCCAGGGGAAGGAACGACTTCCCCAAGGTCAGTGCCGGGGCCCGAAGCCACCAGGTCATCGACCCCCTGGTCTGATGATCCAGCCGAATCAACAGATCCAGAGACAAGGGAGACTTGTCCCACTGTAGCAGTATCGCTCGCTGCAGGAGCCGGGTGTGACTCTGGGCGTACCGTATTGCCTCGAAAGTCGAGACCATGAGCCCCAACACCTGCATGCAGAAACGTAAGGAGGACCACCGTCGTGACAACAGGGTTCGCACCGCTGCTTGTAGCATCAGCAACTTGGCCAGAGGTAGAAATACCTTCGCCTGCTCCGTGTCCAATATCAGGCCCAGATATTCCAGGCTACAGGACGGGGTCAATGTCGACTTCTGCGGGTTGATTAGCCAACCGAAGTCTTGCAGTGAGGTCAGGGTGATAGCAACATTGCCCTCCAGAGGCGGAGCTGACTCCGCTCGCAGTAGAAGATCGTCCAGGTATGCTACCACAGCAATGCCTGTCTGTCTCAGCAGAACCAGTACCGGGGCCAGGATCTTGGTGAAGACCCGCGGAGCCGAGGCCAGTCCGAACGGGAGAGCCACAAATTGATAATGGAGGTCCCCTACAGCAAAGCGCAGGAAGCGCTGGTGTCGGGCACAAATGGGAACGTTAAGATGTCCAGGGATGCCAGAAAATCCCCCTGGTGCAGGGACTGACTCCATCTTGAATTTGCGTGCCTTCACAAAGTGATTGAGCGCTTTCATGTCCAGAACCGGCCTAACCCCCCCCTTCTTTGGCACCACAAAGAGGTTTGAGTAGAAGCCGCGGAATCTTTCTGACGGAGGAACTGGCACAATGACCCCCTGTTCGGACAGCGTCTGGATAGCCTCTAACAGAGCTTGCTTAAATTTGACGGAAAGAACCTGTCCGGGGCCCGAATACTGAACTCTATCTTGTACCCGGAGGACACCACCTCCCGCACCCACCGGTCGGAGAAGCGAGCGGCCCACCGGTCCGTGAACCCCAGAGGCCGCCCCCCCCCCCCACCCGAGAGACGGGCGGGGGCAACCCATCATGCGGAGGAGGACTTTTCCTCCTTTTCTGGCTTGCGCTGCCAGGGCCACTTACCGGTCCCAGAGGCAGTCTTGCCGGCCAGGAGCCCTTGTCCGCAGAACCGGGCGCACCAAAAAAATCACTTCTGGCCAGAGGCCCCTGCTTGCGGCGGCGTTCTCGCCACTTGGGTTCCGGGAGAAATGTACTAAACCCCCCCCCCGGTGAAATCCTTAATGATTTCATCCAACTGGGCCCCAAAAAGCTGACCACCCTGAAAGGGCAGGTCTGTGAAACCCTTCTTAGACGCGTGGTCATCCGACCAGCGCCGCACCCACAACAGGCGTCTAATAATGATCGCAAAAACAGACATTTTTGACAGCATCCGCACCAAGTCCAGTGCTGCGTCACAGAGGTAACGAAGCCCCTGTACCAGGTGGTCTGCTCGCTGCACCGATTCAGGCGAATCCCCGCAGCCCCGAGCATCACTCCACTCCATCGCACATTCCGTGAGCGACTGTGCCACCATGACCGACGCCAAGGCCGGCCTCATGGCTGCACCCGCCACCAAGAAAAGTGCCTTCGACACTGCTTCCATCCGCCTATCGGCCGGGACCCCTCCAAGGGAATAGTTGCCGCCCTATTCAGGTGGGCCACCGGCGGATCCACCGTGGGGGAGGCCCATTTCTGTAACAGGCTGTCCTCAAAAGGGTAGCGCACAGAAAAACGTTTTGGCAGAGTAAAAGAATTTAGCGGACGCTGCCATTCCTTATAGACAAACGGGTCAAAATACTGGAGATAGGGAAACACCTTGGGAGCACGGGATGGCTTCTGGGACACAAAGGTGTAGGCAGACACCTGTGACTCCCCAGCTTTGTCTAGCCGTAGAGAATTACGGCCGGCCGTGACCAGGGCGCCCTTTCGCGCGCCGAGGCTCCCTGGTCCTCTTCCCCATCCGATGGCTCCAGCTTCCCGTCCGAGAGCTCCACGGGGGTCCCTGTGACCACAGAGCCCCCTTCCGGCTCAGAGTCCTCCTGCGAAGATTGAGGAGGGGGAGGACGCTTCTTGGAGCCCCCCCTACTCCGGCTCTGTTCCCCACGGGCGAAAAATTCTTCCAAAATTGAAGTCAATTGATCCTGGGTAACCAGAGGTCCCAGCGAGGCTTGAGCCTCAGCGGACCCCTCCGGAGAAGCCACTGCCAGTTCAGCCGCCATTGCGCCACCCCCAGGACACTTATGAGGCCTACCGGCCATACGCCCCCACAATGCACCCCCGCACAATACTCCACAGAACGACCGGGACTGCCCAGTAGGACCCGGCACCACCGCGCCCGCACCCCAGGGAGAGAACCAGCGATACTGGCTGAAAACACTGCCCTCCTTCTGTGCTTGATAAGAGGCTGCCCTGCCTGCCAATGCAGCTGATGCTGCCGTCCCAAGCGCCGACCAGGAAGAGAGAGAAGTGGCGCCAACACCATGTGTTATCTCCCATTCAAGGAGACCAACCAAAAATGGCCGCCAAGCGGCCACAAGAGGCCAAATATCGCGTTCAAAATGGCTGCGGCAGAATGGCGCCCAACTACGACCCCAGAAAAATGGCGGCGTTCACCGCGTGGCACAAGGGAGCCGGGCGAGCAGGGTGGCGGCAGACGTGGAGGTGCGTGCGGACAGGCGGGTGCAGGGGGGGAGGGTAGTTAAAGGTAGGGAAAACACCCGGCACCTTAACCCCCCCCCCCCCCACCGGAACGGGCACCGCTAGCCACCCCCCGCCCCCGGAGACCTTCCTTCCCCCCCCAGGTGAGGAGGGATGCTGCTGGCCATGCGAACCCTGGAGCGAGCAGCAGCGCGGTCACTACGCAGGTGGGGCTGCCCCCCGCACGGAACGGTACGATGCGGCGGACCCCACTAAAGCTAAGGGTGGCTCACATCCGTCGGCCGTGCTGGGGAGATGTCAGGACAAGGGATATCCGCATGTTCCCCAGCCGGCTAGTTGATTGCAGTCTTCATCAGAAGGCTTGCACAAAAAGAAAACCGCAAAAACAAAAAAAATAGGGGAACCGCAGATCCCAGCAGGGAACCAGGTCTAACTCCTTGAACTAGGCAGAAAAAAACAGATATGCTATGCAGGGCTGAGGGGTTATATGCTGAATGAGGACGGCCCCCTGGGAGGGGCCAGCTTTGCTTTTCTGAACTTCGTTCTGCCTAGTCTACTCCTGGTAAAAGGTGCATAAACCCACGTGTCATGAATAAGAGGCTGCGTCTGTCAATGAACGTAAGAAAAAACACTATACTAAAAGTATAGGTTTAAAAACTGTTTACATTTTAGTTTAGTGTGGTGTTTTTTGTTAACCACTTGCCGACCAGCCGCCGGCAGGTCGGCTTTCCTGTGCAAATCGCTGTAGCTGAACGGCGGGCACTGGAGCATGTGTTGCTGGCTCTTTGGCTAGCGTGGGGGCAATCAGCAGGTGGGATGGACTCTATGTCCACCGGCCACACACGATCGCACCCTGCAGTGACAGAATGCGGATCTGCGAGTTTAAACAAACCTATCCCCGTTCTGACAGGGCAGTTGAGAGATCTTCTGTTCCCTGTGATAGGGAACAAAGGTTTTTCCTCCCCCAGTCAGCTCAGCTCACAGTTAACCCTTTGATTGCCCCCTAGTGTTAACCCCTTCCCTGCCAGTGACATTTACACAGTAATCAGTGGCTATTTAACTACTTCAGCCCCAGAAGGATTTACCCCCTTCCTGACCAGAGAACTTTTTGCGATTCGGCACTGCGTCGCTTTAGCCACTTCCCGACTGCCCTACGACTTTAAGCGGCGACAGCGTGGCTCTGTCCCACGAATCACCGCTTATAGTCGTCACTCGTGTGCACAGGGGCGAGTGTGGGGCTTGGGGTCGGGTGGACTCTGTCCGCCGGCGACAAAGCCAAAACGGGGAACCACCGATATAAACACGGCGGTTCCCCGTTCTGACAGGCGGCATGTCAGAGATCTACTGATCCCTGTACACTGGATCAGTTAGATCTCTGGTGCCCCTGGCAGCCCAGCCCCCATACAGTTAGAACACACCCAGGGAACACAGTTAACCCCTTCACTGCCAATGACATTTATACAGTAAACATTGGATATTTCAATTTCTGATCGCTGTATAAATGTCATCGGTCCCAAAAAATTGTTAATGTCCGCTTTCTCTGCCCCAATATCGCAGTCCTGATAAAAATCGCAGATCGTCGCCATTACTAATAAAAAAAATTTTAAAAAAGGTATACGCGCCAGAAATCAATTCTCATGGTTTGTAAACGCAGCAACTTTTGCGCAGACCAAGCAATAAACATTGATTGCCTTTTTTTTTTTTTTTTTTTTTTTTTTTTTTTAAAAACCATTGTTTTTTTTTTTTTTTTTTTTTTTTTTTTTTTTTTTTTTTTTTTTTTTTTTTTTTTTTTTTTTTTTTGTTACCAAAAATATGAGGAAGAATATAAATTGGCCAAAACTGATGAATATTTTTTGTTTTTGTTTGTCTTTTTGGATATGTATTTTAGCAAAAAGTAAGAAATATTATTTTTTCTTTTTGTAAAATTGTCGCTCTTTTTTTGTTTATAGCGGTGATCAGAAATGACGCAGAGATAATCAAATACCACCAAAAGAAAGCTCTATTGGGGGGGGGGAGAGGACACAAATTTAGTTTGGGTACAACGTCGCACGAACGCACAATTGTCAGTTAAAGCGACGCAATGCCGAATCGCAAAAAGTGCTCTGGTCCTAACATGGGAAATTTTTCCGGGGCTGAAGTGGTTAGCTGACAATTGTGTGGTCGTGCGACGTTGTACCCAAACAAATTGATGTCCTTTTTTCCCCACAAATAGAGCCTTCTTTTGGTGGTATTTGATCACCTCTACATCACTTCTAATCACCGCTATAAACAAAAAAAGCGTCAATTTTTTAAAAAAACAATATTTTTTACTTTTTGCTATAATATATATACAAAAAAAACAAATTTATTCATCAGTTTAGGCCGATATATATTTTTCTACATATATGCGGTAAGAAATAAAATTCACAATCGGCGTTATTGATTGGTTTGCGGAAAAGTTGCCACACTTACAAACCAGGAGAATCTTTAATGAGGTTTACCATTTTATTTTTTTCATTTTTACTAGTAATGGCGGCGCTCTGCGACTCTTATCGGGACTGTGACATTGCGGCAGACAGATCGGACTTTTTTGACACTTTTTTTGGGACAACTGACATTTATACAGCAAACAGACCTAAAAAAAACACTGATTACTGTATAAATGTCACTGGCAGGGAAAGGGTTAACCTGCAGCAGGCAATCAAGGGGTTAAGTGTGTTCCCTAGGCGTGTTCTAACTGTGTGGGGGCTGGGCTGGCAGGGGCACCAGAGATCTAACTGATCCGATGACAGGGACCAGTAGATCGCTGTCATGCCGCCTGACAAAGAGGGGAACAGCTGTGTTTACATCGGCGGTTCCCCGCTTTTCTGCTGTACAAGGCGATCGCGGGTCACCAGTTGACATCGTGTCCGCCCGACTCGCGGCCCCACTCGGGATGAGAGCACGCCCCCTAGCTGCATGTGCGCGAATCACTTGCAGCAATAAATGTACTTATGTCGGTCGGGAGCCAGTTAGCGCAAAAAATAAAAGCCACAGAGGTGGTCAAATACCACCAAAAGAAAGCTTTATTTGCGGTAAAAAAAGGACATAAATTTTGTTTCGGTACAACGTCGTACGCCCGTGCATTTGTCAGTTAAAGCGACGCAGTGCCGTATCTCAAAAAATGCTCTGTTCAGGAAGTGGTTAAATCCTTCCGGGGCTGAAGTGGTTAATAATGAACCAACGTAATGTACAGGTTGAGGTATGGTAGCAAGTGTGAGGTATGTATGGTAGTTTGCCTGAAGTGTAGCAGGTTCAAATTTTTATTGGTTTATGCTTCTTTCAGGAATAAAAGAAGAGGGTGATAAGGGTGTTGAGCACCTTGTGGAAAGCACAGATGACCAAGCTTATGAAAAACTTGTGGAAACCATCGCTCACAAAGATACCATAGCTGGAGATGTTGTTGAAACTGGTGACTATGAATGTCATGGTGGACTAGTTGTATCTTATAGCAGCAGCCTGGAATATGATGAGGATGGCTATACTAAACATGAATGTGGAGCTAAAGAGGAATTTGAAACTGAAGAGTCTGCAGTTTACAAAGTTGTCATAGAAAGTGAAGAGCCAGTAGATGATACCGTACAAGATAAAACACCTGAACATGTACACAAAAGTGAAGACACTGAAAAAAGCGAAGTTGTCCTGCCAAATGAAAAATACATTTTGGTAGGTGAAAAACCTTCAACTTGCACATTTGTTGAAAACCAGGAGGTTGTAATTCATGAGGATGCAACTATGCAGATTCTAGCTACTGGAGAGATTGCTGAAAGTGAAAATGAAGATACAACCTATGTGGACACTACTGTGGAGGCTGTAGTAGGTGAAGAGTATAAAAGTGAAGAAGCTATCACTTTTGTGGATAGTGTAGAGGCTTTAGAGTTCAGTGACACCGGTGTAATTGAGGAGGTTGAGGCTATTACTTACATGAACTATGAGGACGTTTTAGCTATTGGTGAACGTCAAGAGTTTGAAGCTGTAACATTTGTGGACAATGTAGAGCCCGTAGCTATCAGTGAACATTTTGAGGCTGTCACTTATGCGGACAGTATAGATGCTTTAGCGATTGGTGAACATGAAGTTATCACATTTATGGATAGTGTAGAATCTATAACTGATGGTGACATTGGTGAATGTCAGCAGGTTAAGGCTATGACTCATGTGGACAGTGTAGAGGCAATGTTTCGTGACATTGATATGAATTACGACTTTGATGCTATCACTTATGTGGACATGATGGAGGCCATAGCTGTAAGTAACACTAATGAAAATGAAGGGGTCGAGGCTGGCACTTACTTGGATCATATAGCTGCTAGTGACATTGAATGTGTAGAGGCTATAACTTATAAGGACAGTGTAGAGCCTGCAACTATTGGTGAACATGTTGAGGTTGAGACCACCACTTATGTAGATAGTGTAGAGGCATTAGCTATTGATGACTTTCCATGTGTTCAAGTTGAGACGATCACTTGTGTAGACATTGTAGAGCCTGTAGCTATTAGTGAACATGTTGAGGTTGAGACCATCACTTATGTAGACATTGTAGAGGCATTAGCTATTGATGACTTTCCATGTGTTCAAGTTGAGACGATCACTTGTGTAGAAATTGTAGAACCTGTAGTTATTGATGAATGTGAAAAGGTTGAGGTCAGTGTAGAACCTGTAGTTATTGGGGTATATGAAGAGGTTGAGGACACAGTAGAGCCTGTAGTAACTGGTGAATATGAAGAGGTTGAAGACCAAGCAGAGCATGTAGCTACTGGTGAATGTGAAGAGGTTAAAGACCGAGCAGAGCATGTAGCTACTAGTGAATGTGAAGAGGTTAAAGACCGAGCAGAGCCTGTAGCGATTAGTGAATGTGAAGAGGTTGAGGTTGCCACTTTTGTGGACAGTATAGAGGTTGTAACTACTTGTAACATTACGGAATGTGAGAAGGTTGAGGCTTTCACTTATGAGGACAGTGTAAAGGCTGTAGCTGTTGGTGACCTTTGTGAATGTAAAGAAGTAGAAGATCTCAATTATGTGGACATGGTTGAGGCAGTAGCTGTAAGAGACACTAATGAAAGTGAAGAGGTTGAGGCTGTCACTTACATGGACCGTGTAGAGCATGTAGCTGTTGGTGAGATTGAATGTATGGAGGTTGATCCTATTGCACTTGTGTACACTGTAGAGGCTGAGAATTTTTCAGACGATGAAATTGAAGAAGAGACTATCAATTACATAGACAGTGGAGAAACTGAAGCTGGTATCACTGATGACAGTGAAGAGGTTAAGGATTTTACTTATGTGACCAGTGAAATGTCAGTAGTTTGTGACACTGGTGAACCTCAAGAGTTTAAAGCTTTCACTTCTATGGACAATGAAGAACCTGTAGCAGTTTGTGACATTGATGAAAATGAAAACGCTGGGGCTGATATTATTGATACAGCTGTGGAATCTGTGGTTGTATCTTGCAAAGCTACTGTAGGACCTGAAGGAGCTATAGTGAGAGATGATTGTTTACAAAGTGAAGATGAGGCTACCGGGGAAGGTATTGAAAAAAGTGAAGAAACTGTTGAGGGTGCAGGCATGTGCTTTGAAGAGATTGTAGCAAGCTCAGACCTAAAAATTGAGGTTTTCAAAACAGGAGACTATATAAAAATTACAGAGCTTGTGAGGAGTGAGGACTGTGGGCCTAGTGAGGACACAAAGGAATGTGAAGAAACTTTGGGTTCTCAAGATGTCATGGAAACTTTGGAAGCCAAACCGTGGAATCAAGTTTGGGAAAGTGAAAATGATGTATCGAAAGACCTAACAGAGAATACTATTCCTGAAATTACCAGAGATGTGGCTTTACAGCACAGTGGACAGCACTTTCAAGAACAAGGTATTTGAAATGCTTCTCATCTTTTGATGCATATTTTTGTCCCTATGTGAAACTTAAAGGAGTTGTAAAGATGTTTTTTTTTTTTTAATATCTTAATGCATTCTATACTTTAAGATAAAAAAACCTGCGTGTAGCAGCTTCCCCAGCACCCACCCCCTAATTACTTACCTGAGCCCCATCTCTCTCCAGTGATGTCCATGAATGTTTAAGCTGTTCAGGACACTCCTAATTGGCTGAGAGAGAGCAGCGGTGCCATTGGTTCCCGCTGCTGTCAAAGTCAGTCAGCCAATCAGGGGAGACAGGGGCAGAGCCAGGTCGGGGCTCCGTGTTTGAATGGATACATGGAGCTCTGACTCGGCTTGGGTGCCCCTATAGAAAGCTGCTGGCAGAGGGGGCACTCGATAGGAGGGGGGGATCCTGACTGCTCTGTGCAAAACCAACTGCACAGAGGAGGCAAGTATAGCATGTTTAAAAAAACAAACAAATGAGACTTTACAATCACTTTAATCACTTCAGCTCTGGAAGGATTTACACAGTTCTTGACCAGGCCGTTTTTTGCGATACGACACTGCGTCGCTTTAACTGACAATTACACAATTGTGCGAAGTTGTACCCAAACAAAATTTATGTCCTTTTTCTCCCACAAATAGCTTTTTTTGGTGGTATTTGATCACCTCTGCATTTTTTTGCGCTATAAACAAAAAAGAACGACAATTTTGAAAAAAAAACTGTTTCTCCTTCGTTCACTGACAGACGCAGCTCTTCATGACATGTGGGTTTATGCTTGTCCTATTAGGAGTTAACTAGGCAGGGAAGAAGCAAGCTGGCCCCTCCCAAGGGGGCCGTCTCCTCTTCCCACATAAACCCCCTACCTAGCTTAACTGATCAGTTTTTAATGCCTAGTCGCAAGGAGTTGACCTGGCTCCCTTATGGGATCAATGCGGTCCGGATTGAGACTGCTTTTATTTGATTTTATTTGCTTTTATTTCTCCTATCGTTCACTGACAGACGCAGCTCTCCATTACATGTGGGGTTTATGCTGGTCTCACTAGGAGTTAACTAGGCAGGGAAAAGAAACAGCTGGCCCCTCCCATGGGGCCGTCCTCTCTTCCCACATAAACCCCCTCCATAGCATAGCTCACCAGTCTAAATGCCTAGTTTGCAAGGAGTTGACCTGGCTTCCCTTTAGGGGAATTGCGGTACTGTTTGCGACCATTCTTTTTATTTTATTTTATTGTCTTCTATCAAGATCGATCTGCTATCAAGAAGCCGGTCGGGGCATGGAGAGTCCATGGGCTCTGTACTTTCCCCGAACTGGCCGACTGATGCGAGCCAGTCCTGAAGTATGGGGACTCGCTGCATAGTGCCAGTTCCGTGTGGATGGCCTGGGGTGATCCCCACCTACTCCCATCCCGGATGCGATTCGGTTGGGCGAATTCTGGCCCGCAGTGTGCCCTCCAGGCAGGGGCGGAAAGTCTGCGACTGGGTGGCTACCCATGGCGCTCGCGGAGTGGTGAGTGAGAGTTTCTCCCTTCCCCCCCTTTTTCAGGGGCGGAAGGGGGACCGACAACAAAAAATAATAAAAAAAAAAATGTACTCTTCCGTTCAGTGACAGACGCAGCCTTCTTATGACACATGGGGTTATGCTCATATTACTAGGAGTAGACTAGGCAAAAATAAAACAAAAGCATAGGTTGGCCCCTCCCAGGGGGCCGTCATCACCTTAGCATATAATCCCCCTGCTCTGCATAGCACATCAGTTTTTAAATTGCCTAGTGCAAGGAGTAGACCTGGTTCCCTATGGGATCTGCGGTCTGAAGATTTTTTCTGATGAAGACTATCAAGAAGCTGGCTGGTGGTATGGAGGATATCTAGAATCCAAGAACTTTCCCCAGTCCGGCCGACACTATGCGAGCTACCCTTAGCGGGGGCCCGCCGCATAGCGCCCGTTCCGTGCGTGCGGCCAGTGGATAAAACCCACTAGAGCCCAGTGACTGGTTTTGTTCTTGTCCAGGGGCCTGGCCAGCAGCATTCCTCTCTATGGGGAGTTAAGTCTGCTCCAGGTGGCTACCCGCTGTGCCCGTTGGATTGGTGAGTGGACCCCTCTTCCGTCCTAGGGGCGCGGAGAGTGGGCACCTGGGCAGCTTCTGTGGTAGCTGGCCAGTGGGGGTCCATAGTGAGGACACACTGGGTGGTACCCCTTTGAGGATTATCTCACCCCCCCGCGGTTCGCTGCCATTCGGTGTGGATCACCGTTCGTTCGTCTGCCGACCGCGCCATTTTGCTATAAGCTCTGCTTGTGTTAATGGCAGCAGCCATTGTTTGGTATCCATGCGGTTTTTCAGCCTTCTGGCGGCCCCCAGTGGTCGTTTTTGGTATTACAGGAAGTGATAAAAACGGAATTAGTACTTCCGGTTTCAGTTGTCGTGGCTGACACTTGATGGTGCAGGCTCTTGAAGTGCAGTGGATTTTTGGGCATTGCTCATTCCGGTCACAGTGCTGAAGCATTTAAAATGGCAAGTATAGCTGGCTCTCCCTGGGTGCTGGTAGCGGTGGTGGCTGGTAGCGGTGGGTGCAATCCTCCCGGGTCTCCCTGGCTGATTGGTGGGGTAGAGGTGGTGGTCACACAGTGGGGGTGCCGGAAGGCTGGGATGTCAGAGGCCGGCAAGGCTATGGCAGGTGTAACTGCGGATCAACAATCCACCTCGGGAACCTTGGTGTCCTTGGAACAGCTGAGGGCGGTATTTGTGGAATTCTTTCTCCACGCGGGGGACACGGTTCCGGGGGGCCCCAAAAAACGCCCACCCCCCCATTCCTCGGGAGGATTCGGATCCAGAAAGCACCTCAGTGGTCACACCTGTGGACCTATCAGAGGGTGAACTGCCCTCAGAAGGCGAAGGTGATCAGGAGGCTCCTTTTTCACATGATAAAGCGATAGTGGCCGCTCTGATCACTGATATCCGCGGCTCCATGCGGCTTGACCAAGCAGGGGAGTCGCATGAGTCCACTTATATTTGTGGATCACTTAAACCCCCTAGGTCCCCTAGGGCTTACCCTTGTGATCAGGTGTTTGAACAGGCGGTGTTCAAGGAATGGCTGCGGCCACCCAATTCCTTTGCTTTTCCTAAAAGCTTTGCTGTTCGTTACCCCTTTGAGCATAGCTTTACTAAGAGATGGGCTTCCCCAACGGTGGACCCCCCAGTGGCCCGTCTGAATAAGGCAACGACCATTCCCTTGGAGGGGTCTCCGTCTTTTAAGGAGGCGGCCGATCGCCGCACGGAGGCAGTGTCTAAGGCACTGTTCTTGTTGGCTGGGTCAGTCATGCGGCCGGCTCTAGCGGCTGCGATGGCGGCACAATCTCTTCACGAGCACGCTGCCACACTGCACACTGGTTTAACTTGTGAGTGTGCACAGGCTGAGGTGCAGCGGGCACAACATTTGGAAGAGGGTCTCCGCTACATATGCCATGCTGCTTTGGACCTTCTTCCCATATTGTCAAAAATGTCTGTTTTTGCAATTATCAGGCGGGTGCTGTGGCTCCGCTCTTGGTCGGGCGACCAGGCTTCAAAGAAAGCTCTTGCAGATCTTCCCTTTCAGGGAAGGCCTCTGTTTGTCCCACAGTTGGATGAAATCATTAAGGATTTCACGGGAGGGAAGAGTACTTTCCTTCCAGAGCCAAAGCGGCGGGATTTCTCCTTACGTTCACTGACAGACGCAGCTCTTCATGACTTTGTGGGGTTTTATGTTCGTCCTACTAGGAGTTAACTAGGCAGGGAAAAGAATCAGCTGGCCCCTCCCCCGGGGGCCATCCTCTCTTCCTACATTAAACCCCCTCACAGAATACCTCTTCAGTTTCAATGCCTAGTTCGCAAGGAGTTGACCTGGCTTCCCTATAGGGAACTGCGGTCCTATTGTGACTATTTTTCTTTTTTATTTTCTTTTCTTTTTTTGCTGCATCAAGATGATCTGCTATCAAGAAGCCGGTCGGGGCATCAAGAGTCCTGGTGCTCTGTACTTTCCCCAACCTGGCCAACATGATGCGAAGCCGGTCACAACACAGGGACCCGCCGCATCTTACCTGTTCCGTGCGGGTGGCCCGGGGCGAGATCCCCCACATTGGTCCCCTTCCCGATTCGTTCGGCAGGGTGACTCTGGGCCTGCAGCATACCCCCCGTCGAGGGCGGAAAGTCTGCATTCGGGTGGCTACCGTGGCGTCGGACTGGTAAGTGAGCGCCCTGCCTTCCTCCCCACACGGGGAGTGAAGAGGGCCCGACGTCCGCAAATGCGGTTTTTCCACTGCTCCAGTAGCTTGTCTGGGGTAGCCACCGGTGGGGATCAGCCTTTCATCTTGCCCCCTGCCACACCTCGCCCCCCACCCCCCTCCCCAGCTCTGTGCGGTCGTTCGGCCTTCTCATCCAGCATCACCATGCGGTCCTTCGGCCGCCATTTTGCGGCGGACCGCCGCCTTTTTGCCGTAGCCGCGGACATTCCCAGTCTATGGGGCTTTCCCTCTAGCGCTCGGAGCGGCCATATTCGGTACTGCACGTTGCCTGAGAGGTGTGTTTCAGCCTCTAGTGCTTCCTGGCGGCCATCTTCACTGCATGCTCTGCATTCTACACGTGGCTGCAGCTTCTCCTCTCAGAAAATGGCGGTGACAGAGGCAGTTCTTCTGAACGATCGGCGCTAACGGGCAGCGGAAACAGCAAATATAGCTGGGCTCCCTCTGGGTGCTGGTGGCGGTGGGGTGCTGTCCTCTGATCCTGTGGGTGTGTGGCTGTGTGCGGGGCGTACCATCCATCCATCCATCCATGGCAATGGCTGATCTCCCTGCTGAACCTGCTGAGGTGGCATCAGCAGCCATGCAGTCTGACCAAGGGGCTTTTCTCACCCAGCTGCGGGATGTTCTCGCTGAATTTCTTCCACGTGGAGACGCCGCTCCGCGGGCCCCCAGGAAGTGGCCCCCTCCCCCTTATCCTCAGGGGAAGATTCTGAGTGTGAGGTGGCTTCGAGGGTCTTAGAGACCCCGGGGGACTTGTCTGATGAGGACACGGGTGGTGACATGGTAACTGAGGAGGACCAAGAGCCAGTGGCTGACCAGGACAATGTGCTGGTCACCACCATTATCGCTGGCATTTGCACCAAGTTGCAGCTGGATCAAGCGGGCGAATCGCGATCTGCCTATGTGTGCGAGTCTTCTAGGCCCCCCAAGGTCCCCAAGTCCTATCCTTACACTGAATTTTTTGACCATTTCCTATATCGTGAATGGCAGCAACCCCGGCGTTCCTCCTCACTGACTGGCCGTTTTACTGAACGCTATCCTTTTGAGGAGAGTTTCCTAAAGAAATGGGAATCTCCTGCGGTGGATCCGCCTATTGCACGCCTTACCAAGGCGACTACCTTTCCTATGGAGGGGACCCCTTCCTTCAAGGATCCTGCTGATAGAAGAACAGAGGCACTTTTGAAGTCCTTGTTCTTGAATGCGGGCGCCGCAGTGCGACCTGCTTTGGCTGCGGCCATGGCAGCGCAGTATCTCTGAGTGCATGGAGGAACTTAAGACGGACCTGGTAGGCGGTTGCCTGATGGAGGCACTGCAGAAGGCTGAGTTTTTACTCCAGGGGATTAAATACCTCTGTGATGCAGCTGTGGATGTTCTGCCCTTGCTGTCTAGAATATCGATATCGGCCATTAGACTTCGCAGAACTCTTTGGCTGCGATCCTGGTCGGGTGACCACGCTTCCAAACTAGGTTTGGCTGATCTTCCTTTTCAGGGTGGGCGCCTATTTGGCTCGCACCTTGATGAAATTAAGGATTTCACGGGAGGCAAGAGTACTTTCCTCCCGGAGCCCCGCAGGCGTGAGTTTCGCCGTAGACAGGAGCCTTCTACGTCGGGTCAGAAGAAGCTTTTTCACGCATCTGGCGCGGCAAGCAAGGGAACCCGTTCCAGTAAGGTGGCTGCAGGGGCCGGACGCCGGCAGTGGCAGTGCAAACCAGGAAAGACGGAAGACAAGTCTTCCTCAGCCTGATGGGGCGCCTCCACCCGAGTGTCGGGTGGGGGGACGTCTTCGGGGGTTCGCAGATCGGTGGCTGGCTCGCATTTCCGACCGCTGGGTCTGCGAGGTGGTGTCCACCGGGTACAGGATAGAGTTCCTTACTCTACCCCCAGACAGGTTCTTCCCATCAAATTTAAACCTCCCGCTGGAGCGCAGGCTGGCCCTTTCCAGGGCGGTGCAGGCTCTCTCCGAACAGGGAGTGATTGTACCGGTTCCCTCAGGAGAGAGATTTCGAGGCATTTACTCGAATCTTTTTGTGGTGCCCAAAAAAAGGGACGGTTTTCGGCCCATCCTGGACCTGAAGGCCCTTAAACAGGTATGTCAGGGCGCGAAAGTTCCGGATGGAGTCTGTTCGGTCGGTCGTGGCCGCCCTGCACCAGCGGGAATTCCTAGCGTCATGGGACATAAAGGATGCGTACCTCCATGTACCCATCCATCCGCGACATCGGCGTTTTCTCCTACGTTCACTGACAGACGCAGCTCTTCTTGACTTTGTGGGTTTTATGTTAGTCTTACCAGGAGTTAACTAGGCAGGGAAAGAATTCAGCTGGCCCCTCCCCTGGGGGCCGTCCTCCTTTCCTACATTAAAACCCCCCCCTCACAGAGGACTCTCCAGTTTCAATGCCTAGTTTGCGAGGAGTTGACCTGGCTTCCCTATGGGAACTGCGGTCCTATTGTGACCATTTTTTCTTTTTTATTTTCTTTTTTCTTTTTTCTGCAATCAAGATGATCTGCTATCAAGAAGCCTTCGGTCCAGTTGAGGAGCGTTTGATCCGTAACTTTGACCTCTCAGGAGACACTCCCCCCCCAAAATTACATCCTTTCCTCCTGCCGGGGGTCCCCTCCCCGGTCGACTTAAGAAAGGGACGGATCAATTGAGGACCATTCTGATTGTATTTTGGGTGTTTCAGTTCTTCTCGACGCAGACAGTCACTTGCATCCTCTTTTGCGGCTACAGCGCCTACCTACCCATGTACCTCCATGCGTAGGAAATACAGGGTACTGCGATCCTTAAGGGCGACCACGTCCCGCCGGTG
>BLSH010402357.1:862548-875402 GCA_018402905.1 Glandirana rugosa | reverse complement strand
AACTCGGAGAAAAGGATTTTACGGTAAGTTTTTTTTGCAGCAAGGACTGCACAAGAACCTGGCGTTAAGTACGCTTAAGCGTCAGATTTCGTCCCTGGCGGTTCTTTAACGGCCCTTGGCATCTCATTCATTGCCTCTGGCACCGTGGGATTTGAATCTGGTGCTTTCTGTGCTTCAGAAGCCACCATATGAAAAGATTAGGGACATTCCCTTGCGACTGTTGTCGCAGAAAGTGGATTTTCTGGTTGCTGTCACATACGCTAGATGGGTGTCTGAGTTGGCAGCATTATCCTGCAAGTCACCTTACTTGGTCCTTCGTAAGGACAAGGCGGTTTTGCGACCTTCCCCTTCGTTTCTTCCGAAGGTGGTTTCTTCTTTTCATTTAAATGAGGATATTGTTCTTCCTTCATTGTGCCCGCACCCGTCGCATCCCAAAGAAGTTGAACTGCATTCTTTGGATGTGGTGAGGGCTTTGTGGGTGTATTTGTTTTTTATAGCTTGTTTTCGAAAGTCTGATTCTTTATTTGTGCTGACGGAAGGCTTTCGCAAAGGCATGGCGGCCTCGTCCGCTACCATTTCTCGTTGGATAAGGAAGACCGTGACTCATGCATATGAGATTCGGGGCAAGGTTCCCCCGTTTCCAGTCACGGCTCATTCCACCAGGGCAGTTAGTACTTCCTGGGCGTTTAGACACCAGGCCTCGGTGTCTCAGGTGTGCAAAGCGGCTACTTGGGCCTCAGTGCACACGTTTACGAAGTTTTACAAAATTGATGTTTCAGCATCCTCGGATGCTGCTTTTGGCCGCAAAGTATTACAAGCGGCAGTGTAGGCACGATTAGCGCCGCCTGAGAGGGCTTTTTCTGTTGGGTACAGTTGTTATAGTTTTGCCACCCCTCTTGAATGGCACAGCTTTGGGACATCCCCACGTGTCATAAGAAGGCTGCGTCTGTCAGTGAACGGAAGAGTAAAAGGGCTTTTATTATAACTTACAGTAAGATTCTTTTCTCTGAGTTCACTGACTGACGCAGCACCCACCCCTCTGTGTTGAGTTTGCACGGCTTGTTACGAACTGATGTGCTATGCAGAGCAGGGGGATTATATGCTAAGGTGAGGATGGCCCCCTGGGAGGGGCCAACCTATGCTTTTGTTTTATTTTTGCCTAGTCTACTCCTAGTAATATGAGTATAACCCCACGTGTTATAAGAAGGCTGCGTCTGTCAGTGAACTCAGAGAAAAGGATTTTACGGTAAGTTATAATAAAATCCCGTTTTTTCTTTTTTGTCTGGGTAGCCGCGGGCAGGGACACGTGGAGCCCCTGTTCCCCCTTCACACCCCCCCTACCCTCGCAGCGCACCCCGTCCGTCTGTGTCGTCATTTTCATTTTCGCCGCCATGCGGTGATCGGCCACCATTTTGCGGCGAACTACCACCATTTTGCCGTAGCCGCAGACATATCTGGCCTATGGGGCTTTCCCTCTAGCGCTCAGAGCGGCCGTTTGCGATACTGCAAGTCTCTGTACAGGGGGTTTCGGCCTCTAGTGTCTAACAGCAGCCATTTTGTCCACATGTCTCTGCAAAAAACGTGTGTACAGCGTTTTCCCTTCTCTGTGGAGCCATGGTGATCAGACGACACGGCTCTTCTGACAGTCCTCTGGGGTTACTGGCAGCAAAAAACAGCAAGTAACAGCTGGGCTCCCCTGTGGGTGCTGGTGGCGGCGGGTGCAGTCCTCCTGGGTTCCCTGGTGCACTGTGGGGTGGTGGTGTTCGGCAGTGTGGGGGTGCCTCATCCTCTTTAGTACCACGGTGTGTCACTGAGAGGGGTCTGGGGGCAAATGCAATGGCAGATTACACTGCTGAACCTGCTGAGGAGGCATCAGCGGTGGCGTAATCTGCGCAAGGGGCTTTTTTTGGACCAGCTAAGGGCTGGTGAATTTCTTCCCCGGGCGGAGGTCGCCCAACAGACATCCAAGAAACACCCCCCCCCCCTTATTCATCGAGGGAGGATTCGAAGTGACCCATCTGATGGGGAACTGGGCCCATCGGACGGTGAAGAGGATCAAGGGGCGGCGGCTGCGCGCGAAAAAGCGTTGGTCGTCGCCATTATCACTGGCATTCGCAGTGCGCTGCGATTGAGCCAGGATGGTGAATCGCAGACTTCTGCATATGTGTGTGGGTCCTCTAGGGCCCCCAAGGCTTACCCCTATGATCAATTATTTGTCTTCTTTACCATGAATGGCAACGTCCGCAGCTTTCCGTTTCGCTGTCAAAACGTTTCGCTGCTCGCTATCCCTTTGAGGAAAGCTTTTTGAAAAAATGGGAATCGCCTGTGGTGGACCCACCGATAGCCCGCCTTAGTAAGGCGACGACTATTCCTCTGGAAGGGTCTCCTTATTTCAAGGACCCCGCTG
The DNA here is from genome assembly GCA_018402905.1 of Glandirana rugosa. Taxonomy (NCBI): domain Eukaryota; kingdom Metazoa; phylum Chordata; class Amphibia; order Anura; family Ranidae; genus Glandirana; species Glandirana rugosa. The sequence goes on along the minus strand of BLSH010402357.1, from coordinate 872,995 downwards.
ATAGAAAAACAGAGTCGCTTTTAACCACTTCCTTACTGGGCACTAAAACCCCCGTCCTGCCCGAACCAATTTTCAGTTTTCAGTGCTGTCGCTCTTTGAATGACAATTGCGCGGTCGTGCGACGTTGTACCCAAACAAAATTTGCGTCCTTTTTTTCCCACAAATAGAGCTTTCTTTTGGTGGTATTTGATCCCCTCTGCGTCATTTCTGATCGCTGCTATAAACAAAAAAGAGCGACAATTTTGAAAAAAAAAATTTTTTTTACTTTTTGCTATAATAAATATCCAAAAATAAAAAATAAAAAAACAAATTTATTCATCAGTTTTGACCGATTTATATTCTTCTACATATTTTTGGTAAAAAAAATTGCAATCGGCGTTTATTGATTGGGTTGCGCAAAAGTTATAGCGCCTACAAACTATGGACATTGATTTATGGCGTTTTTATTTATTTATTTTTTTTTACTGGTAATGGCGGCGATCTGCGATTTTTATCGGGACTGCGATATCGGGGCGGACATGTCGGACGTTTTTGACACATTTTTGGGACCAATGACATTTATACAGCGATCAGAAATTTAAATGTCCACTGATTACTGTGTAAATGTCATTGGCAGTGAAGGGGTTAACCAGCAGGGGGCAGTGAAGGGGTTAACAAATGTTCCCTGGGTGTGTTCTAACTGTGGGGGGGCGGGGCTGGTCGGGACATAACAGATCTAACTGATTCCAGTAACAGGGATCAGTAGATCTGTCATGTCCCATTCACAGAACGGGGAACCGCCGTGTTTACTTCGGCGGTTCCCCGTTCCTCCTCTCTGAAAGGAGATCGCGGGTCTCCGGCGGACATCGGGTCCGCCTGACCCGCGGGCAGCACAAGCCAAATGGGAGGACGTCTATTGACGTCCTCCCGGCATTTTAGAGCCGCGCTGTAGCCGTCATTCGGCTATGGCGTGGGCGGGAGGAGGTTAAAGTCGCTTTTCCTGGTGGCAGGTTCTGCTGTGCGGCCAGCCCTGACGTCCGCCATGGCGGCTCAACATCTGTCTGAGCGTATGGCGGAGCTTAAGTCCGATCTGGAATGCGGCCGCCTGATGGATGCTCCGCAGAGGGCTGAGTCTTGCTCCAAGGGCTCAAGTACCTTTGTGATGCGGCCGTTGATTTACTGCCGATGTTATCCACGATATCCATTTTTGCCGTTATCCTCAGAAGGATACTCTGGTTGTGTTCTTGGTCTGGCGACCATGCTTCCAAAAAAAATGTCTTGCTGACCTCCCTTTTCAGGGTGGACGTCTATTTGGTCCACGTTTAGATGAGATCATAAAAGACTTTACAGAAGGTGAGAGTACTTTTCTTCCGGAGCCCCGGAGGCGCGAGTTTCGCCGTAGACAGGGGCCCCCTCCCTCGGGGCAGAAAAGGTTTTTTCACGCTCCGAGCGCAACAGGTAAGGGGACCCGTCCCGGTAAGGTCGCTGCAGGGGCCGGTAAGCGGCAGTGGCAGCGCAAAACCGAAAAGGCGGAAGACAAGCCCTCCTCAGCCTGATGGGTTGCCCCCACCCGGGTTTCGGGTGGAGGGACGTCTTCTGGGGTTCGCGGACTGATGGCTGGCCCACATTTCCGATCATTGGGTCCAGGAAGTGGTGTCCGCTGGGTACAGATAGAGCTCAACACTCTACCCCCCCACAGGTTCTTCCCATCAAACTTAGGGCTCCCGCAGGATCGCCGGGAGGCCCTTTTCGGGCTGTTCAAGCTCTTTCAGACCAGGGAGTGATTGTGCCAGTGCCTCCAGAAGAGAGGTTTTTTGGTTTCTACTCGAATCTGTTCGTGGTCCCCAAAAAAGGTGGGGGGGGGTGGGGTTCGGCTCGGCCAGTACTGGACCTACAGGCCCTGAACCGGTATGTCAGGGCGTGGAAGTTCTGGGTGGAATCTATCCGCTCGGTTGTGGCAGCCCTCCATCAGGGGGAGTTTCTGGCGTCCCTGGACATCAGGGATGCGTACCTCCATGTACCCATTTGTCCATGGCATCAGCGCTTCCTGCGCTTTGCAGTGGGAGACCTCCATTTTCAAATCGTGGCACTCCCCTTCGGTCTGGCCTCAGCACCCCGAGTTTTCACAAAACTGCTAGCCCCGGTGTTGGCGTTGCTGCGACAGAGAGGCATTGCGGTGGTAGCCTACCTAGACTACCTGCTCCTGCGAGCAGAATCCGCCTCGGCTCTGGAGGAAAATGTGAGGATCACAATGACCTCGCTGCAGGATTTCGGCTGGTTACTCAACCTGCAGAAGTCGTTGGTGTCACCAACCATTCGCCTCTGGAGTACCTGGGTCTGATATTGGACACAGTGCAGGCGAAGGTGTTCCTCCGTCCGGCCAAGCAGCTGTCTCTGCAGTCGGCAGTGCGAACCCTTCTGTCGCACCGTCGGTCTTCATTACGATTCTGTATGCGGGTGCTGGGGCTCATGGTCTCGTCTCTCACACTCGTCTCCTTCAGCGAGCAATTCTGGCTCAGTGGGACAGGTCACCTCGGTCATTGGACCTTCTGATTCGTCTGAGCTCACAGACCAGGGCGTCTCTGACCTGGTGGCTTTGGGACTCAGCCCTGACTCAGGGGAAGTCGTTTCTGCCCCTCCAGTGGGTGATCATCACCAAAGATGCCAGTCTTTCAGGCTGGGGAGGGATCCTGGGACAGCTGTCTGCCCAGGGTCGTTGGTCGGCACAGGAGGCTCGCCTCCCCATCAATGTACTGGAACTGAGAGCAATCAGATTGTGCCTATCTCACTGGACAGTGAGATTGCAGGACCGTCCGGTCCGAATTCAGTCGGATAATGCCACAGCAGTGGCGTATGTGAACCATCAGGGCGGCACAAGAAGTCCATCAGCTGCGGCGGAGGCAGCTCTGATACTGCGTTGGGCGGAACGCCACATTCCGGCAATCACCGCCATTTACATTCCAGGTGTGGAGAACTGGCAGGCGGATTTTCTCAGTCGCCAGACGCTGTACCAGGGAGAGTGGTCCCTTCATCAACCAGATTTGCCGCAGATGGGGGACGCCGGACGTGGATCTCATGGTGTCTCGGTTCAATCACAAGGTGGAGACCTTTTGTGTCCAGAACGAAGGATCCGTTGGCAGTGGCCACGGATGCTCTGGTGACCCCCTGGGGCCGTTACCGACTGCTGTATGCCTTCCCTCCGATAAAACTGTTACCGCGCCTGATCCACATGATAGTGGCGGAGGGAATACCAATAATCCTGGTAGCTCCGGATTGGCCTCGGCGCACTTGGTACACCGATGTGGTGCAAATGGTGGCAGATGCCCCCTGGCGTCTCCCGCTGAGAGACGATCTTCTGTCTCGGGGGCCCATCTTGCACCCTGCTTTACCTTCGCTGGCTTTGACGGCTTGGCTATTGATTCCCAGGTGCTAAGAGACGGGAGTCACTGACTCAGTGAATTCTACATTGTTGAAGGCTCGCAAGTGTACTTCTCGCAAGATTTACCACCGCACCTGGAAGGCTTATATAGCTTGGTGTGAGGCGGAGGGTCATAACCCTCGCTCTTATGTGGTATATAGGGTCCTAACTTTTTTGCAGCAGGGCCTGAACAAAAAACTGGCTTTGAGTACTCTTAAGGGCCAGATATCGGCTCTGGCAGTTCTTTTCCAGAGACCTTTGGCTTCGCACTCGTTGATTCGTACCTTTGTTCAAGGTGTGCGACATGTGGCGCCTCGGGTGAAGGTTCCGTTGGCTCCTTGGGATCTGAATTTGGTGCTTTCTGTACTTCAGAAACCACCTTTTGAGAAAATCGGGGAGATTTCCTTACAACTGCTTTCGCAGAAGGTGGCTTTTCTAGTAACCATCGCCTCCGCCAGACGGGTGTCTGAATTAGCAGCACTCTCGTGCAAGTCTCCCTACTTAGTCCTGCATAAGGATAAGGTGGTCTTGCGACCCTCTCCTTCCTTTCTTCCGAAAGTGGTTTCTTCCTTTCACATTAAGATATTGTCGTTCCTTCATTGTGCCCTCGTCCATCACACCCAAAAGAAATTGAATTGCATGCCTTGGACTTAGTGAGGGCCTTAAGAGTATATTTGTCTGCTACAGCTTCTTTTCGAAAAGTTCATGCTCTTTGCTGCCTGAGGGTTCGTGCAAAGGTTTGGCGGCCTCTTCGGCTACGATCTCTCGTTGGATCAGACAGACCGTGACCCATGCGTATTCTGTTCGGGGCAAGTTTCCCCCTTTTCCGGTCATGGCTCATTCTACCCGGGCTGTTAGCACTTCCTGGGCTTTTAGACACCAGGCCTCGGTGTCACAGGTGTGCAAGGCGGCTACTTGGTCCTCGGTTCACACTTTCACAAAGTTGATGTGTTTGCATCTTCGGATGCTGCTTTTGGCCGCAGAGTTTTGCCTGGCGGCAGCGTAGGCGCGTCTGGGGCCTCCTTAGAGGTTTTGTTGGGTACTGTTGTTAGCGTTTACCCACCCCTCTTTTTGATACAGCTTGGGGACATCCCCACACGTAATGGAGAGCTGCGTCTGTCAGTGAACGATAGGAGAAAAAGGGATTTTATTAAAACTTAAAATCCTTTTCTCCGAGTTCACTGACAGACGCAACACCCACCCCTCTGTGCTCTGTTCTTGTATGGCTTGTGTACGAACTGGTGAGCTATGCTATGGAGGGCGTTTATGTGGGAAGAGGACGGCCCCATGGGAGGGGCCAGCTGTTTTTTTTCCCTGCCTGGTTAACTCCTAGTGATACTAGCATAAACCCCACATTTAATGGTGACCTACTTCTGTCAGTGAACTCGGAGAAAAGGATTTTAAGGTAAGTTTTAATAAAATCCCTTTTTTCCTTAACTATTTCTATCAAGCACTTGAAGAATCTGCTATCAAGAAGCCGGCCGGGGCATAGAGGGTCGTTTCAGGACTCTGTACTTTGCCCGGCCGACCGATGGAAGCCAGTCCTGTCGTATGGGGTCCTGCCACATCGTACCCGTTCCGTGCGGGTGGCCTGGGGATACCCCCCTTATGCCCAGGTCCCGGACTGCGGTCTGGTTCGGTGGCGGTTTTGGCCGGCAGCATCCTGCCCGGGCAGGGGCGGAAGGTCTGCGACCAGGTGGCTACCCGCTACGCCTGTCAGGAGTGGTGAGTGAACGCCCCCCTCTCCCCTTTTTTGGCGCAGGTTGGGGGGGCGACGGGTGTCCTAGCGTCTTCCTAGGATGTAGCCACCAGTGGGGGTCCCCTGTTCACCCTGGGGTCCAGTTTCCCCCGCACCGCAGCCGTTCGTTTTTCCCACCTTTTGGGGATTTGGGCCGCCATGCGGCGATCCGCCGCCATTTTGCCGGAGCCACGGACATTTTTCTCTAAAGGGGTTTCCCCTCTAGTGCTTAGAGCGGCCATTTTGTGGTAGCCACGTTCCCCAGCAGGTGTTTGGCCTCTAGTGCATGACCTCGGCGGCCATATTTGAGTCCCTGCATGCTGTAAAAACGTGCTGCAGCCGCTTTTACTTTCTCTTTGGAACAGTGGGCTTCTGACGGCGCAGCTCTTCTGGTGGTCCTCAGGGAGTTCCTATTGTCTGGCAGCAAACAGCAAGTATAGCTGGGCTTTTCCTGCGGCTGCTGGTGGTGGCGGGTGCAGTCCTCCTGGGTCTCCCTGGCGTTCTGTAAGGGGGTGGTGTGCGACACTGTGGCGGTGCCTCAAGTAGTTTTTTCTCTCTGCATTATTTCCAATTCAGGGAAAACTATGGCAGACTACCCCGATGGGCCTGCTGAGGAGGAATCAGCGGCAGCGCAGTCTGCGCAGGGGGCGTTTATAGACCAGCTGAGGGCGGTTTTTAGTGAATTTCTGCTCCGGAGGGAGCCGAGCGTCACTCCAGGGGCCCCTAGAAAATGCCCTCCTCCCCCCTGTTCCTCAGGGGAGGACTCTGAACCAGAGAGAACCTCGGGGGTCAAGGGGACCCCAGTAGAGCTTTCTGAAGGTGAACTGGCCTCCTCAGACAGAGAGGAGGACTAGGGGGCGGCGGCTGTGCGCGAAAAAGCACTGGTGTCCGCCATTATCTCTGGGATTCGCACTACGCTGCGACTGAGCCAAGACGGCGAGTCGCAGACGTCTGCATATGTTTGCGGATTGGCCAGGGCCCCTAGGGCTTATTCCTAGGATCAGTTCTTTGATCACCTGATATATCGTGAATGGCAGCGTCCGCAGCATTCCTTCTCACTGTCAAAACGCTTTGCCATCCGTTATCGGTGTCTAGAGCTCTTTTTCTGTTAGCAATCTCAGCAATACGACCGGCCCTGGCGTTTTCCATGGCGGTGCAATATTTATCTGAGCATATGGCGGCGCTTCAGAATGATCTGGACGGCGGTCGCCTGATGGAATGCGCCGCAGAGGGCTGAGTTTTTGTTCCAGGGTATCAAATACCTCTGTGATGCAGCTCTGGATCTGCTCCCTATGTTATCAAAAATGGCTGTATTTGCCGTCGTTCTCAGATGAGTCCTTTGGTTGCACTCATGGTCAGGAGACCACACGTCCAAAAGATGCCTTGTGGATCTCCCTTTCCAGGGTGGCCGTCTTTTTGGTCCACAATTGGATGAGATCATTAAAGATTTCACTGGTGGAAAGAGCACTTTCCTCCTGGAGCCCCGGAGGCGAGAATTTCGCCATAGACAGGGGCCTGTTTCTTCAGGTCAAAAAAGGTTTTTTCGTCCCTCCGCCGCAGCAGGTAAAGGGACCCGACCCGGCAAGGCTGCTGCAGGGCCCGGTAGACGGCAGTGGCAGCGCAAATCTGAAAAGTCAGAGAACAAGCCCTCCTCGGCCTGATGGGTTGCCCCCACCCGGGTTTCAGGTGGGGGGACGTCTTCTGGGGTTTGCAGACCGGTGGACTGCTCACATTTCCGACCGGTGGGTTCAAGAAGTGGTGTCCACCGGGTACAGGATAGAGTTCAGCACCCTACCCCCAGACAGGTTCTTCCCATCAAGCTTGAGACTCCCGTAGGGGTGCCGGGGGGCCCTCCTCAGGGCTGTTCAAGCACTCTCAGACCAGGGGATGATCGTGCCCGTACCTCCAGTGGAGAGGTTTCTCCAACCTGTTTGTAGTCTCCAAAAAAGGAGGGGGGGTCCGGCCAGTTCTGGACCTAAGGCCCTGAACCAATATGTAAGAGCACTAAGATTCCGGATGGAATCAATTAGTTCGGTTGTGGCCGCCCTCCATCAAGGGGAATTTCTGGCGTCTTTGGATATCAGAGACGCCTATCTCCACGTTCCCATCTGTCCACGGCATCATCGCTTTCTGCATTTTGCAGTGGGGGACCTCCATTACCAATTCGTGGCACTCCCTTTCGGTCTGGCTTCAGCTCCCTGGGTTTTAAAAAGCTGCTGGCCCCAGTACTGGCGTTACTGCGGCAGAGAGGCATCATGGTGGTAGGTTACCTCGACGACCTGCTCCTAAGAGCGGAGTTGTCCTCGGCTCTGGAGGAGAATGTGAGGATCACCATGGCCTCGTTACAGGACTACGGTTGGTTGATCAACCTACAAAAGTCGACGGTGTCTCCGTCCCATCGCCTGGAGTACCTGGGTTTTATTCTGGACACAGAGCAGGCGAATGTGTTCCTACCTCTGGCCAAGTTGCTGTCGCTGCAGACGGCGGTGCAAACTTTACTGTCACACCGACAATCGTCATTGCGGTTCTGTATGCGGGTGCTGGTGCTCATGATATCAACCTTCGAGGTGGTATCTTACGCCCAGAGTCACACTCGCCTTCTTCAGCGAGCGATTCTGTCTCGGTGGGACAGGTCCCCACGGTCCCTGGATCTCCTGATCCGCTTGAACCCCCAAGGGGCTCTCTGACCTGGTGGCTTCGGGACCCGGCACTGACTTGGGGGAAAGTCGTTCCTGCCCCTTCATTGGGTGATATACCCCTGTCGGGCTGGGGCAGGGTCCTGGGGCAACAGTCTACCCAGGGCCGTTGGTCTGCTCAGGAAGCACGCCTCACGATCAATGTGCTGGAGCTAAGGGAGATCAGGCTGTGCCTATCTCACTGGACGGTGAGGTTGCGAGGTCGCCCGATTCGGGTTCAGTCGGACAATGCCACACAGCAGTGGCATATGTGAACCATCAGGGTGGAACATGGAGTTCAGCAGCTGCGGCGGAAGCAGCTCTGATCCTGCGTTGGGCAGAACTTCACGTTCTGGCAATCTCTGCCATTTACATTCCAGGCGTGGAGAACTGGCAGGCGGACTTTCTCAGTCGCCAGACGCTGGATCAGGGAGAGTGGTCTCTCCATCCAGAGGTGTTCAGCCAGATTTGCCACAAGTGGGGGACGCCGGATGTGGATCTCAATGCGTCTCGGTTCAATCACAAAGTGAAGACCTTTGTGTCCAGGACGAGAGATCCGTTGGCGGTTGCCACGGACGCTCTCGTGGCCCCTTAGGGATGGTTTCGTCTTCTGTACGCCTTCCCTCCAATCCAGCTTCTCCCGCGGTTGCTATGCAGGGTGGAAGCGGAGGGAATTCCAATGATCCTGGTGGCTCCGGATTGGCCTTGGCGCCCGTGGTACGCCGACGTGGTATGAATGGTGGCGGACGTTCCCTGGCGACTCCCGCTGCGAGACGATCTACTGTCTCGGGCCCATCTTGCACCCTGCTTTACCCTCGCTGGCTTTGATGGCCTGGCTGTTGAGTCCCAGGTGCTGAGGGGCAGGGGTGTCGCTGAATCCGTGATTCCTACCATGCGCAAAGCACGCAAGTGTACTTCTCGCAAGGTTTATCACCGCACCTGGAAGGCTTACATAGCTTGGTGCGAGGCGGAGGGTTACAACCCTCGCTCTTACGTGGTGTCCAGGGTCCTGACCTTTTTACAGCAGGGCCTGAACAAGAAGCTGGCCTTGAGTACTCTCAAGGGCCAGATTTCAGCTCTGGCGATTCTTTTTCAAAGACCTCTGGCATCACATTCGTTGATTCGTACCTTTGTACAATGTACCTCGGGTGCGGTTCCTGATGGCTCCATGGGATTTGAATTTGGTGCTTTCTGTGCTTCAGAAACCGCCATATGAGAAGATCAGGGATATTCCCCTACAACTGCTGTCACAGAAAGTGGCTTTCTTGGTGGCCATTACATCCGCTAGGCGGGTGTCTGAGTTGGCTGCACTGTTGTGCAAGTCTCCTTTTCTGGTCCTGCACAAGGACAAGGCGGTTTTGCGCCCATCTCCTTCGTTCCTTCCGAAGGTGGTTTCTTCTTTTCACATTAATGAAGATATTGTTCTTCCTTCATTATGTCCCCGTCCCTCGCATCCTAAGGAATTTGAGTTGCATTTCCTGGATGTCGTACGGGCCTTACGAGTGTATCTGAATGCTACAGCTTCCTTTCGGAAGTCTGGTTCTTTTTGTACTGAGGGATGCTGCTTTTGGCCGTAAAGTTTTACAGGCTGCAGTGTAGGCGCGTTTGGCTCCTCCTTAGAGGTTCTGTTGGGTACAGTTGTTATCGTTTACCCACCCCTCTTTTTTGACACAGCTTTGGGACATCCCCACATATCATGAAGAACTCCTTCTGTCAGTGAACGAAGGAGAAAAATGGTTTTTATTAAAACTTACCGTAAAATCCTTTTCTCTGAGTTCACTGACAGATGCAGCACCCACCCCTCTGCACTCTGTTTCGGTACGGCTTGTTACGAACTGATGAGCTAAGCTAGGTAGGGGGTTTATGTGGGAAGAGGGGACGGCCCCTGTGGGAGGGGCCAGCTTGCTTCTTCCCTGCCTAGTTAACTCCTAATAGGACGAGCATAAACCCACATGTCATGAAGAGCTGCGTCTGTCAGTGAACTTTGAGGAAAGGATTTTACGGTAAGTTTTAATAAAATCCCTTTTTTATTACTTTTTGCTATAATAAATATCCCAAAAAAATTTAAACAAATTTCTTCCTCAGCTTAGGCCAATATGTATTCTACATATTTTTGGTAAAAAAAATCCCAATTAGTGCATATTGATTGGTTTGCGCAAAAGTTATTGCGTCTACCAAATAAGGTATAGTTTTACGGCATTTTTGTTATTTATTTTTTTACTAGTAATGGCAGTGATCTGTGATTTTTAGTGGGACCTGGACATTGCAGCAGACAGATCGGACACTTTTGACACTTTTTTGGGACCATTGACATTTATACAGCTATCAGTGCTATAAAAATGCACTGATTACTGTATAAATGGCACAAGGTCAGACAAGCATTCACTATTTCAAAGCCTCACTTATACTGAATCTCAGAATTACAAGGCTTCCCTTGGTCAGGAACAGGACCCAGATTTTAACAGTTTCCTGCCTCCAGTTTATCGCTCTCTCTGGCATGCAACAAGCAGCCTACCTGAATAAGGCAGGTGCAGTTACAGTGCAGGGTTTAGGGGTGTGCAGGGTACAGCTTTCTTTCACAGGCTGTGATAGGAAACATTCATTGTGTCTTTTGTGTTGTGTGTGTTTTTACGGAAT
>BLSH010402357.1:803331-820937 GCA_018402905.1 Glandirana rugosa | reverse complement strand
CACAGAGCAAGCAAAGGTTTTCCTCCCTCCGGCCAAGTTGCTGTGTCTGCAGTCAGCAGTGCGCACCCTTTTATCGCACCGTCAATCTTCATTACGGTTCTGTATGAGGGTGCTGGGACTCATGGTCTCGTCCGAGGCGATACCTTTCGCCCAGAGTCACACTCCTCTCCTTCAGCGAGCGATTCTAGCTCGGTGGGACAGGTCCCCTCGGTCGTTGGACCTTTTGATCCGTCTGAGCTCCCAGACCTGGGCGTCTCTGACCTGGTGGCTTCGGGACTCAGCCCTAACTCAGGGGAAGACGTTCCTGCCTCTTCAATGGGTGATCATCACCACGGATGCCAATCTTTTGGGCTGGGGAGGGATCCTGGGGCATCTATCTGCCCAGGGTCGTTGGTCGGCACAGGAACCCCGCCTCCCCATCAACATTCTGGAGCTGAGGGCAATCAGATTGTGCCTTTTCCACTGGACAGTGAGATTGCAGGGTCGTCCGATTCAAATTCAATCGGACAATGCCACAGCAGTGGCGTATGTGAACCATCAGGGCGGCACAAGGAGTTCAGCAGCTGCAGCGGGGGCAGCTCTGATACTGCGTTGGGCGGAACTTCACATTCCGGCGATCTCAGCCATTTACATTCCAGGGGTGGAGAACTGGCAGGCAGACTTTCTCAGTCGCCAGACGCTGGACCAGGGAGAGTGGTCCCTCCACCCGGAGGTGTTCAATCAAATTTGCCGCAGATGGGGGACGCCGGACGTGGATCTCATGGCGTCTCGGTTCAATCACAAGGTGGAGACCTTTGTGTCCAGAACGAAGGCAGTAGCCACCGATGCTCTGGTGGCCCCCTGGAGCCGTTATCGTCTTCTGTACGCCTTCCCTCCGATAAGACTGCTTCCGCGATTGTTACGCAGGATAGTGACGGAGGGGATACCAATTATCCTGGTGGCTCCAGATTGGCCTCGGCGCACTTGGTACGCTGACGTAGTGCAAATGGTGGCAGACGCCCCTTGGCGGCTCCCGCTGCGAGACAATCTTCTGTCTCGGGCCCATCTTGCACCCTGCTTTACCCTCGCTGGCTTTGACGGCTTGGCTATTGAGTCCCAGGTGCTAAGGGACAGGGGAGTCGCCGACTCCGTAATCTCTACTTTGTTAAAAGCTCGCAAGTGTACTTCTCGCAAGATTTATCACCGCACCTGGAAGGCTTACATAGCTTGGTGCGAGGCGGAGGGTCATAACTCTCGCTCTTATGTCATGTCTAGGGTCCTGACTTATTTGCAATAGGGCCTGAAAAAAAACTGGCTTTGAGTACTCTCAAGGGCCAGATGTCGGCTCTGGCGATTCTCTTTCAGAGACCTTTAGCTTCGCACTCGTTGATTCGTACCTTTGTACAAGGTGTGCGATGTGGCGCCTCGGGTGAGGTCTCCGATGGCTCCGTGGGATCTGAATTTGGTGCTTTCTGTTCTTCAGAAACCACCTTATGAGAATATCAGGGAGATTTCCATACAACTGCTGTCGCAGAAGGTGGCCTTTTTAGTTGCCATCACTTCCGCCAGACGGGTGTCGGAATTAGCAGCACTATCGTGCAAGTCTCCCTACTTAGTCATGCATAAGGATAAGGCGGTCTTGCGACCCTCTCCTTCCTTCCTTCTGAAGGTGGTTTCTTCCTTTCACATTAATGAAGATATTGTTCTGCCTTCATTGTGCCCTCGCCCATCGCACCCAAAGGAGTTTGAGTTGCATGCTTTGGATGTGGTGAGGGCCTTACGGGTGTACTTGGCTGCTACAGCTTCTTTTCGAAAAGCTGATGCCTTGTTTGTACTGCCAGAGGGCGCGCCCAAGGGATTGGCGGCCTCGTCGGCTACCTTTTCTCATTGGATTAGAAAAACAGTGACCCATGAGTATTCTGTTCGGGGCAAGGTTCCCCCTTTTCCAGTCACGGCTCATTCTACCCGGGCTGTTAGCACTTCCTGGGCTTTCAGACACCAGGCCTGAGTGTCACAGGTGTGCAAGGCGGCCACTTGGGCCTTGGTTCACACTTTCACTAAGTTTTATAAAGTTGATGTGTTTGGATCTTCGGATGCTGCTTTTGGCCGCAGAGTTTTGCAGGCGGCAGTGTAGGCACGTCTGGTGCCTCCTTAGAGGTTCAGTTGGGTACTGTTATTAGCGCTTGCCCACCCCTCTTTTTGACACAGCTTGGGGACGTCCCCACACGTCATGATGAGCTGCATCTGTCAGTGAACGATAGGAGAAAAAGGCATTTTATTAAAACTTACCGTAAAATACTTTTCTCTGAGTTCACTGACAGACGCAGCTCCCACCCCTCGGTGCTCTGTTCTGGTACGGCTTGTGTACGAACTGAAGAGCTATACTATGAGGGGGTTTATGTAGGAAGAGAGGACGGCCCCCCATGGGAGGGGCCAGCTGTTTCTTTTCCCTGCCTAGTTAACTCCTAGTGGGAGGAGCATAAACCCCCCACGTCATGATGAGCTGCGTCTGTCAGTGAACTCTGAGAAAAGGATTTTACGGTAAGTTTTAATAAAATCCCTTTTTATGTATGTTTCAGTATATCCCATGTTGTGCAGGTATCTGGATCCTGGAGAAATGCTCTGCAAGAATGCCTCATCCTCTTCCTGTCTCTTTACACTTCTGGCCCTGCAGGATATATTGGCTCCAAGTCTTCTGCGAATCTGCAGTAAACAAGCTCCTAACAGGGACCCGCCACCTCCTTCATTCAGAAAAGTTCTTTCAGTAATTTCATGGCCTGTAACACGATTTGTGAATGGGAGAGAGTCTGAATTGTCATAGGCAATGAGAAGAGATGGGGGCGTGTGGTGTGGCGCTGTTCTAAATATAATGAAAAATAAGAAAAGAGAAGAGAAAAAGGCTGCTGCCCCCACTAAGAACCAGGAAACCTGGTCCCAGGGATGAAAAACTATAGGAGGGGTGTGGGAGAAAGGCGCTGCCTCAATAATAGTAAATAAATATCACATGGTAAGGAAAGAAATATAAACATATATAAGTGACATCAAATAAAATTGTTACAATTTGATATTTTATGAGTGATATACTCTGATGGTGAGTGATAAAACATACAAAGTGCATGCAGTGCTGCAAAAAAACTTAGTGATCACATTTATACATATAATGGAACCAACTGGTGTGTGCATAACCATGCAGGCAACAATTAAATAAGTGTACAAAGTCCAAACCAGTATTACAACAAGTCCCCACTAGGGGTCAGTCCAATAGCCAGAAGTGCTGTGGGAATACTCCTTCAAAAAGGACAGAGAAATGAATAATGTCCAGATCTCAATGCAAGAGTCCTTACAAGGACCAGGGGTGATATTGTACCGAGTGCAGTGCGGGAAGAGAAGGGGTGGAGCAATTTGTGATAAATCGTGCTCCCCTCCTCCTGGCTCCCCACTCAGCGGTACTTACAACCACACTGTGGTAACACTGCCGTCCAGTTCCCATTTGTCCCCGGCACCAGCACGTTCTGCGCTTTGCGGTGGGGGATCTACATTACCAATTTGTGACACTTCCCTTCGGTCTGGCCTCGGTTCCTCGGGTATTCACCAAGCTGGTGGCACCGGTGCTTGCGCTATTGAGGCAGAGAGGCATTGCGGTGGTAGCATACCTTGACGATTTACTCCTGCGAGCGGAGTCTGCTTCGGCCATGGAGGAGAATGTGGCTATCACCATGGCCTCGTTGAAAGACTTTGGCTGGCTGATCAGCCTGCAGAAGTCGACGTTGACCCCGTCCTGTCGACTGGAATATCTGGGTCTGATTCTGGATTCGGAGCAGGCGAAAGGGTACTTACCTCCGGCCAAGTTACTAACACTGCAAGCAGCGGTGCGAACCCTGCTGTCACGCCAGTGGTCCTCCTTACAGTTCTGTATGCGGGTGTTGGGGCTCATGGTCTCAGCTTTCGAGGCGATACCCTACGCCCAGAGTCACACTTGGCTCCTACAGCAAGCGATTCTGTCATGGTGGGACAAGTCTCCGCTGTCCCTGGACCAGATGATCAGATTATCATCAGACCAGAGGATCGTTGACCTGGTGGCTTCGGGCCCCAGCTCTAACGTGGGGAAGTCGTTTCTCCCCCTGAATTGGATGCTAGTCACAACAGACGCCAGCCTATCGGGCTGGGGGGGGGGGGGTCCTGGGGCAGCTGTCTGCTCAGGGCCGTTGGTCGGCACAGGAATCCCGTCCTCCGATAACTGTGCTGGAGTTGAGGGTGATCAGGCTCTACCTCTCCCACTGGACGGTAAGGCCGCGAACCATCAGGGCAGAACGAGGAGCTCGGCAGTGGCTGCGGAAGCGGTACTCATTCTGAGATGGGCAGAACTTCACGTGTCGGCGATCTCCGCAATTTACATTCCGGGCATAGAAAATTGGCAAGCGGACTTTCTCAGTCGCCAGACGCTGGATCAGGGGGAATGGTCCCTACATCCAGAGGTGTTCCGCCAGATTTTCCACAAGTGGGGCACGCCAAACGTGGACCTCATGGCGTCCATGTTCAATCACAAGGTGCAGACCTTCGTGTGCAGAACAAGGGACCCGTTGGTGGCCGCCACGGACGCGTTGGTAGCGCCTTGGGGTCGGTATCGGCTCCTGTACGCTTTCCCTCCCACCAAGCTTCTACCGCGGCTACTGCACAGGGTAGAAGCGGAGGGGATTCCGACAATCCTGGTGGCTCCGGATTGGCCTCGGCGCCCTTGGTACGCCGACATGGTGCGAATGGTGACAGATGTTCCCTGACGTCTTCCGCTGCGCGAAGATCTGCTGTCGCAGGGACCCATCCTGCACCCTGCTTTACCCTCGCTGGCCTTGACGGCTTGGCTATTGAGTCACAGGTGTTGAGGGATAGGGGTGTCTGACTCTGTGATCCCTACCATGCTTAAGGCCTGTAAGTGTACTTCGCGCAAGATATATCATCGCACCTGGAAGGCCTATATTGCCTGGTGTGAGGCGGAGGGTTGGAATCCCCGCTCTTACGTTGTGTCCCGGGTGCTGGCTTTTTTTGCAGCAGGGCCTGGATAACAAATTGGCATTGTACTCTCAAGGGTCAGATTTCGGCTCCGGTGATTCTTTTTCAACGTCCTTTGGCGTCACAATCGTTGATACGTACATTTGTACAGGGTGTACGCCATGTGGCTCCTCAGGTACGGTCACCTTTGGCGCCGTGGGATTTGAATTTGGTGCTTTCTGTACTGCAGAAACCGCCATATGAGAAAATCAGGGATATTCCCTTACAATCACTGTCGCAAAAGGTGGCTTTTTTGTTGGCCATTACATCCGCTAGACGGGTCTCTGAGTTGGCTGCTTTGTCCTGTAGGTCTCCCTACTTGGTCCTTCATATGGACAAGGCGGTCCTGCGGCCTTCCCCTTCATTTCTACCGAAGGTGGTTTCTTCTTTTCACATTAATGTGGATATTGTTCTCCCTTCATTATGTACGCACCCGTCACATCCCAAGGAGATTGAGTTGCATTCTCTGGATGTCGTGAGGGCTTTGCGGGTGTATTTGGCGACTAAAGCTTCTTTTCGGAAGTCTGAATCGTTATTTGTGCTGACAGAAGGCTCGCGCAAAGGGTTGGCGGCCTCGTCGGCTACTGTTTCCCATTGGAACAGGCAGACCGTGACCCATGCGTATACTGTTCGGGGCAAAATGTGACCAAAAAAACCCACAAATTCTGACAAACTCCAAGCATTGATTATGCAAGAAGGGCTGCTAGTGCAATCGGGATGTGACGCAGAAACGGATTGACAATGACAACATGCCACTTTCCTGCCAGGGCAAATTGCAGAGGTCTTGAAAAAGAACAGTCAACTCTGCGCTGCAAATATTGACTATGCATAAACTTAATGCGATTGCCAATAAAAGCCTTTGAATCTCATGAAATGCTTGTTGTAATTATACTTCAGTTTATCATAGTAACATCTGACAAAAAGATCTAAAAACACTGAAGCAGCAGACTTTGTGACAATTTATGTTAGTGTACTTCTCAAAACTTTTGGCCACAGCTGTACACGTACAAGGCCAAGCACAGCACACTGCACAGGCACTGTCAATGCCAGTCTGGCACAGCATAATATACCAATACTTGAGGGTAATGCTTATTTCTACAATAGGAATCCATTTACTGTCGGTTTATTATTTCAACAGTTCTAATTCTCAGATACATTCAAAGAAACAGTGCACAGTTTGCAATAATGCCATTAGTGTGTGGATTATAACAGTCACCACTTTTTATCAACTCCTCCTCTCTGCTCTCTCTCTCTCAGCATTCACAATGACAATAAAGGTAAATATCACACTTAAACGACTACTGGGGCAGGACCCAGATGTAAGGCTGTCCCTTTTGACCGTTACTGATCTATTTTTCTTTTTTATTATTGTGATATTTACCTCTATTGTCAGATTTGTTAATGCTTAAACAGAGTAGTTGATTAAAAGTGGTGGTTGTTATTATTCCACATACTAATGGCATTTGTAGCCTCAGCCTGTGCATTTTTCCTATGAATTGAATTGATAATTAAAGAGGAAGTAAACCCAGATTAGGTTTACTTCCTCAATATAACCCTGTAAAGTAGAAGCATAATGGGCTACTATGCATTGCATAGTACCCCATTATGTGCCACTTACCTGCAAAACGAAGCCTGCGGCATCCAGCTATGTCCTCTCTCCAGGCCGCGTCCATCTTCTGCCCCTCTTCCTTCCGGGGCCGCGACTCCGGCACATACCGGTAAGCCTTATACTAGGCTTACCTGCAGGTTAAAGTGGTTGTCACAGGTTGACAACCACTTTAAAACTGTTGTTGAACTATATATACTTCCTATCGCAATTAGCACAATGCGCAAAGTATTAGGTATGCTTATTGTTAGAAATACCTGGATAATAAAACACTACTATTTGTTTTGATCCATTTTAAGAAAGCACTTTGTGCCAACATGACCCTTGCTCTATTCCGCCGGCCTCTAGAGAGGTCATCTGTGACACTGAATACCCTCTCTGCATTAGGGCTTGAGAAGCTGGCATAGCCAGCAGATCTAATGCAAAAGGTTTTAGCTGGTGATAAAAAGTGTCACTCTTTGAAAGCCAAAACTGTGTCCTCACTGATGGTGGCAACTTGGTGCAAAAGCTCTTCCTTATACTTTCTGATCTGATGCTCTATGCCATTTGGGGAGATCCTCTGCCTGGGACTTCTGCGGCATTTAGAAAGAAACCGTAAGACTGGCTGCTTAGATGTGGATGCCGGTGATTCTGCCACCTCCTGCGATAGTTCCACATCATCTTCTTCAGACAATTCCTTGTGTGTGTGTGTGTGTGTCAATGTCGATTTCCTTATGGCATACTCCTCTGCCTTTTTAAGCAGTAACTGCATATTCTCATCCGCCACATCAGCAAGGGTTTCACAGACAGTAGGGTTGAGAAAACAAGCAGCTGCTGCAAGTGGCAAGAACATTTCATCAGTTGGATCTAAGAATGAAGCAAAATGCTGGTTCACACTCCCTTTCATTTTCTGTGCAATTGTGGCAAGGTCTTGGTAGCTAGTGTTCTGTTTAAAGTCCTGAAGTGGCAGGACAAGGTGCCAGACACTGAAGTCCTCTCTAGAGCAGGCCTGCCGTCAGTCCACACCCTGCTGATGAAAGCCCAGACTCGCTGGGCAGGCCATGTTGTAAGGATGCCAGACTATCACATCTCTAAACAGCTCCTTTATGGTGAGCTGTCTCAAGGAAAGCGTTCGTGTGGTGGACAAAAAAAGCAATACAAAGACACGCTGAAAGCCTTTCAAGTCCCTGGATATTGACACCACCTCTTGGGAAACCCTGGCACAAGATCGATCGACATGGCGCATGCTGATCCACCAAGGCTGCCAGACATCTGAATCCAGAAGTACAACCATAGCACAAGGAAAGCGAGCACTCTGTAAAGCCAGAGCTGCAAATGCTGCAACAGTGGTGCCTGCACATGTCTGCCCGGGATGTGGCAGAACGTTCCGTGCCCGTATCGGTCTTAACAACCAGTTGCGGACACATCGTGGACAGCCAATAACCTGTTAATGTCAAGGTCCTCTTCGAAGACAATGGACAAACATCATCATAAAGTCCTCAAGGTGGCTAAGCAGATCAAAGCGGGCAGGGACATGGTGTCACTCTGGGGGGGTAGTATGTTCTGCAAAAGGCAGCAGTAAGTCATGCAATGTGAGCTTTTGCCATTCATTAGGAAGCAAGTTGTCCCATCCCATGATTGCATTTTGGCAGATTGACTCTTTCAGTTTGAGGAGTCTTGCGATCGTGTTGAATGTACTTGACCAGCGTGTGAGGCAGTCATTTAAAAGAGAGAGGCCACAATGCTCCAGTAGTTTCTGTGTTGCAATTGAAGACTTGCGGAAGAGGTTCACTATTGATCTTGGTTTAGCCAGTATTCTCTTTACACTTGCCTTCTTCTGCATCATGTTGACCACAAGTTGCAACGTATGCACCGCACATGGTGTCCGGTCCATGTCGATCTGTTGGTACCTAACAAATGGAACCAAATAAGCATAAAGTATATAGAAAGTTACTGTTCCATGCTATTATTTTAACACTTAACATCTTATTGGAATACTTTTAAATAAAGTGGAAAAATAACAATGATGCACCCGTAGAGTAGATCGTGCCCTCATATCAATCTCGTATCCATGTGATAATTGACCGGGGTTAACCGTGTCATCATGTAAAAGAATAATAAAAATGACTCACTGCAGATAATCCCTTTTCGGACTCAGCCTCAGAGTCACTTTCCGTTATTGGGGAGCTGGGGGGTTGTTCTGCTGCTGCGGTTTGTTTAAATGCTGCCACCATATTGCTCCCGTTGTCTGTTAGGATCTTCCTCTTTGGTATGTCCCACTCTTGCAAGCATTTGTCCACACATGATTTGATTGACTGTGCAGTGTGTGGGTGGGCTACTTGTTAAAGGGCCAACAATATGTGTTAAGGTTTGTTGTTCAACACAAAAGTAGCATGCACCTATAGCCAGGAATGATCAATCAGATTGCTTATTTTAGTTTTCTTTGGAACAGTCAGCTTTCTATCGAATGTCTCCACCATGCTAACAAAGTCCTCATCTTCAATCGTTCTGACTGGTAATCCGGAGCGCCCAATCCATCTTGATATGGCTTCCTCCCTGGCCTGTTCTTTAGCGTCAATTTTGTATTTTGACGCACTTAAAAAAGCAATGCAAATAGTTTGCTGTGATGCTCTCCTACATGTTTGATACTATGGCCCTTTCCAGGGCTGGCCTTAGGCCTTTAGGCACCCTGTGCCATGCAAATTTTACAGTGCCCCAGGCCACCAGCCCATCCCAGTGACCACTGACCACATCCTTCTACATATATTTTGGTGAGATGCTTCAATTCGAGGAAAGCAGCAGCTGATAGATATTGTGAAATCAAATCGCTCCCATTAAAATTCAGTGACTAAAGTGCACAACATAGACAGACAAACAGCTATTACTGCATGGAAGTTTGTTTAAAAAAATCCCTGAAATATACACAAGACTGTTCCCAACAAAATTGGAGTTAAGTGCTGTGCTTACCTTTTTTGTATCAATTTCAGGATGACGCTTCAAATTTGTTGTATTTTTTTACCATCTAGTGTCGCTCCACATGGTTTACAAAGGGCCTTGTCCTTGAGATCAAATGTAAAATACATCCATAGATCTTCTCTTTCTACCAGTGACAGTCACAGAAGCAGACATTGCTGGTATACTTTGAACTGTAGTCCTGGAGTGCTGGTGCTGGATGGCGGTCTGAGTAGGCCTGTAATGCTGCTGCTGCTGGATGGTGGTCTGAGTAGGTCTGTAATTCTGCTGCTGGAGAGTGCTGGCACTGCAGCTGAATGGTGGTCTGAGTAGGCCTGTAATGCTGCTGCCAAAGTTTGCTGGCACTGCTAGATGGTGGTCTGAGTAGGCTTGTATTGCGGCTGCAGAGTGCTGGCACTGCTGGATGGTGGTCTGAGTGAGCACAGTGCCCTGGATGCCACTACCAGTGGTCGTCAGAGAAGGCCTGTAAGCGCAGTTGCAGAAGTGCACAGTGTGCTCTGGACGGATGGTGGTTTGAGGGAAGGGGAGGCCTCAGGCCTGCTGTATGTACCACAATTACTGTACAGTCACTACTACACTCAGTCTTCTTTGCTCTCTGGGCGCCTGGCGGACGGCAGCACAGTCGTCTTGTCAGGAGGAGGAGTCGGAAGGCCTCAGCCTGGCTGTCCTGTATGCAACTGTCTGCATAGGGTGGGGCATATTTTAT
Organism: Glandirana rugosa; assembly: GCA_018402905.1. Classification (NCBI taxonomy): domain Eukaryota; kingdom Metazoa; phylum Chordata; class Amphibia; order Anura; family Ranidae; genus Glandirana; species Glandirana rugosa. The sequence continues at coordinate 810,648 of BLSH010402357.1, read as the reverse complement.
TAAGGGTGAGTTAAGTCATTAAAGCTATATAGAAGGTGTTTTTTTTTGGGGGTGGGGGGGGGGGATGCTAAATTTATCAAGTAGCAAATGCAGTGCTGGGAACCTGTTAGGAAACCTGCACTTTCGGGTAATTTGTGACAACCTACAAACAATGTATGGCCAAAAGTATGTGGGCAACCCTCCAATGTATTTAGTTAGGGATTACTATTAGGGGTAATTGTTAATGCTAAAGCAGGCAGACGTGTTTTATCAATTGTGCTATTTCAGTTTAGTGCCAAAATCTTGAAGACCTAGTTTGGTGAGTAGTAACTTGAGTTGCTGGTATATACGGTAGCTATGACCCCAAAATCTACTGGGATGAATTGGAATCCTGATGGCAGGCCAGGTCTTTTTGACCAAAATCAGTACCTGACCTCTCAAGTGCCCTTTTGCCTGAATGAGCACACATTTCCATAGACGCACCCCAAAGTCTTGTAGAAAGCCTTTTTAAGGTATAACTAAAGGCAATTTTCTCTTACGTTCACTGACAGACGCAGCCCTTCTTATAACACGTGGGATTTATGCTCCTATTACTAGGAGTAGACTAGGTAAAGAAAAACAAAGGCATAGGTTGGCCCCTCCCAGGAGGCCGTCCTCACCTTAGCATATAACTCCCTGCTAGACAATAGCATATCAGTTTTAATTGCCTAGTGCAAGGAGTTGGACCTGGTTCCCTATTGGATCTGCGTTCTTCTGAGGTTTTTTCTGATGAAGACTATCAAGAAGCCGGCTGGTGGTATAGAGGATATCTAGAATCCAAAAACTTTCCCCAGTCCGGCCAACGTCTGTGCGAGCTACCCTTAGCGGGGTCACTCCGCATAGTGCCCATTCCGTGCGGGCGGCCAGTGGCTGATCCCACTTGTGCCCAGTGACTGGTTTGTTCCTGGCCAGCAGCATCCCTCTCCGTGGGGTGGAAAGTCTGCTCCAGGTGGCTACCCGCCGCGCCTGTCCGATCAGTGAGTGGACCCCTCTTTCGTCCTATGGGCACGGAGAGTGGGCAGCTTCTGAGGTAGCCGGCCGGTGGGGGCTTATTATTGGGGACGCATCTGGGGTTGTCATCTCCCGTTCCCCCCCCCCCCCCCCTTGCGGTACCGCACCCCGCACTAACCGTTTTGAGCATTGTATTTGGCGATTCGCCGCCATTGCCTGGTGGATCACCGTTTGTTCACCGCTAACGCGCCATTTTGCCATAGCTCGGCATGTTTGTGATGGCAGCGACCATTTTCCTGTAGCCCATGCGGTTTCAGCCTGTCCTCTGGCGGCCCCCAGTGGTTGGTCTCGGTAATACGGGGAAGTGATAAAAGCGGCAAAGGCACTTCCGCTTTCGACAGCGTGGCTGACACACGGCGGTGCAGGCTCTTGAAGTGGAGTGTTTTTCATTGCTCATTCCGGTCACAGCGCTGAGGCATCAAAAACAGCAAGTATAGCTGGCTCTCCCTGGGTGCTGGTAGCTGTGGGTCCAATCCTTCCGGGTCTCCCGGGCTGATTGGTGGGGTAGAGGTGGTGGTCACACAGTGGGGGTGCCGGAAATCTGGGATGTCAGAGGCCGGCAGTGCTATGGCAGGGTTACCTGCGGAGCAACAATCCACGCCGGGGTCCCTGGTGTCCTTGGAACAGCCCAAAAAACGCCCGCCCCCCGTCATTCTTCGGGGGAGGATTCGGAACCAGAGAGCGCCTCAGTGGTCACGGGAACTCCCTTGGAGCTATCAGAGGGTGAACTGATACCCTCAGATGGTGAAGATGATCGGGGCTTCATTATCGCACGACAAAACGATAGTGGCTGCTCTGATCACTGATATTCGCGAGTCCATGCGGCTTGACCAAGCAGGGGAGTCACATGAGGCCGCATATATTTGTGGGTCGCTTAAGCCCTCTAGGTCCCCCAGGGCCTACCCTTATGATCAGGTTTTTGAGCAGGCGGTGTTCAAGGAATGGCTGCGGCCGCAAAATTCCTTTGCTTTGCCCAAACGCTTTGCTGTTCGTTACCCCTTTGAGGATAGTTTCACTAAGAGGTGGGCTTCCCCAGCAGTGGACACACAGGAGGCCCGTCTGAATAAGGCAACGACCATTCCCTTGGAGGGGTCTCCATCTTTTAAAGAGGCGGCCGATCACCGCACGGAGGCATTGTCTAAGGCACTGTTCTTGTTGGCTGGGTCAGCCATGCGTCCAGCTCTGGCAGCTGCTATGGCGTCACAATCTCTTCCCGAGTGCGCTACCACATTACACTCCGGTTTAACTTGTGAGTGTGCGCAGGCTGAGGTGCAACGAGCACAACACTTGGAAGAGGGTCTCTGCTACTTAAGCGATACTGCATTGGGCCTGCTCCCCATGCTGTCAAAAATGTCTGTTTTTGCAGTTATCAGGCGGGTGTTGTGGCTCCGCTCTTGGTCAGGCGACCAGGCATCGAAGAAAGCTCTTACGGATCTCCCCTTTCAGGGAGGGCATCTGTTTGGCCCACAATTGGATGAAATCATTACGGATTTCACCGGGGGGGGGGGGGGGAGAGAGTACTTTTCTTCCGGAGCCAAAACAGCAGGATTTTCGCCGTAGGCAGGGCCCTGTCTCACCCGGCTCAGTGGGTAAGGGCTTCAAGTCCGGTAAGGCTTCTGCTGGGCCCAGTAAAAGGCCCTGGCAACGTAAGTCTGAAAAAACGAAGGAGAAGTCAGCCTCCGCATGATGGGTTGCCCCCTGCCCGATTCACGGGTGGGGGGCCGGTTACTGGGGTTCGCAGACAGATGGACTGCCCGCATCACCGATGGGTGCTGGAGGTGGTGTCCTCCGGATACAGAATAGAGTTCATCTCTCTAGTTTCTTCCCTTCGAACTTAAGACTCCCTCAGGGGCGTCGGGAGGTGCTTCTAGGCGCCGTTCAGGCGCTTGCCGAACAGGGGGTGATTGTACCGGTACCCGCGATGGAAAGGTTTCACGGGTTTTACTCAAACCTCTTTGTGGTGCCCAAAAAGGGCAGTGTCAGGCCAGTTCTGGACCTGAAGGCGCTAAACTGCTTTGTAAAGACAAAAAGATTCAGGACGGAATCCATCCACTCGGTCGTGGCTGCCCTGCACCAAGGGGAATTCATGGCGTCTCTGAATATCAAGGACGTGTATCTCCACGTTCCAGTTTGTCACAGGCACCAGCGTTTTCTACGCTTCGCGGTGGGGGATCTGCATTACCAGTTTGTGGCACTTCCCTTCGGTCTGGCGTCGGCTCCCCGAGTGTTCACCAAGGTGGTGGCCCCGATGCTGGTGCTGTTGAGACAGAGGTATTGCGGTGGTAGCGTACCTCGACGATTTACTCCTGAGACCAGAGTCGGCTGCAGCTCTGGAGGAGAACGTGATGATTACGGTGTCCACGTTAAAAGAATTCGGTTGGCTGATCAACCTGCAGAAGTCGACGTTGACTCCATCCTGCCGTCTGGAATACCTGGGTCTGATTCTGGACACGGTGCAGGCAAAGGGTGTTTTTACCGCCGAACAAGCTCCTGACACTACAGGCAGCAGTGCGAACCCTGTTATCACGCCGGTGGTCCTCCTTACGGTTCTGTATGCGAGTGTTTGGGCTCATCGTGTCGTCTTTCGAAGCGATACCTTACGCCCAGAGTCACGCTCCTGCAGAAGAAGATTTTGTCGCAATGGGACAAATTCCCCCCCCCCTATCCCTAGACAGACTGATCAGGTTGGATCATCAGTCCCGAGGATCTTTGATTTGGTGGATTCGGGCTCCAGCCCTAAAATTGGGAAAATGTTTCCTCCCCCTCAATTGGTCGATAGTAACGACGGATGCTAGCCTATCGGGCTGGGGAGGGGTCCTGGGTCAGTTCTCTGCCCAGGGTCGTTGGTCAGCTCAGGAAGCTTGCCTTCCAATAAATGTCCTGGAATTGAGAGCAATCAGACTGTATCTGTCCCGTTGGTCGGCAAGGCTGCGAGGCCTCCCTGGGTTCAGTCGGACAATGCCACGGCTGTGGCATATGTGAACCATCAGGGCGGAACAAGAAGCTCGGCAGCAGCTACGGAAGTGGCTCTGATCCTGCGATGGGCAGAACTTCACGTGCCAGCACTCTCCGCAATCTACATTCCAGGTGTGGGAAACTGGCAGGCGGACTTTCTCAGCCGCCGGACTCTGGATCAGGGGGAGTGGTCTCTACATCCAGAGGTGTTCCGCCAGATTTGCCTCAAGTGGGGCACGCCAGAGGTTGACCTCATGGCCTCCAGATTCAATCACAAGGTACAGACCTTTGTGTGCAGAACAAGAGATCCGTTGGCGGTCGCCACGGACGCACTGGTAGCACCCTGGGGTCGGTATCGGCTACTGTACGTCTTTCCTCCTGAAGCTTCTGCCACGAGTTCTGCGCAGGATAGAAGTAGAGGGAATCCCGACAATCCTGGTAGCTCCGGATTGGCCTCTGCGTCCTTGGTACACCGATGTGGTACGGATGGTGGCAGATGTCCCGTGGCGTCTTCCACATCGCGAAGACCTACTGTCTCAGGGACCCATCTTGCACCTTGCTTTACCCTCGCTGGCTTTGACGGCTTGGCTATTGAGTCCCAGGTGTTGAGGGATAGGGGTGTCTGACTCCATGATCCCTACTATGATTGAAGCGCGCAAGTGTACTTCACGTAAGATTTATCAGAGGGCCTGGAAGGCCTATATTGCCTGGTGTGAGGTGGGTGGTTGGAATCCCTGCTCTTATGCGGTGTCCAGGGTGCTGACTTTTTTGCAGCAGGGACTGGACAAGAACCTGGCATTAAGTACGCTTAAGGGTCAGATTTTGGCTCTGACGGTTCTTTTTCAATGACCCTTGGCGTCGCATTCGTTGATCCGTGCATTTGTTACAGGGTGTACGTCATGTGGCTCCTCGGATACGGTCGCCTTTGGCGCCGTGGGATTTGAATCTGGTGCTCTGTGCTTCAGAAGCCACCATATGAGAAGATTAGGGACATTCCCTTGCAATTGTTGTCGCAGAAGGTGGCTTTCTTGGTGGCTGTTACATCCGCTAGGCGGGTGTCTGAGTTAGCAGCATTATCCTGCAAGTCACCTTACTTGGTCCTTCATAAGGACAAGGCGGTTTTGCGACCTTCCCCTTCTTTCCTTCCGAAGGTGGTTTCTTTTCATTTGAATGAGGATATTACTCTTCCCTCATTGTGCCCGCACCCGTCGCATCCCAAGGAATTTGGACTGCATTCTTTGGATGTGGTGAGGGCTTTGCGGGTGTATTTGTTTTCTACAGATCCCTTTTCGGAAGTCTGATTCTTTATTTGTGCTGATGTAAGGTTCGCGTAAAGGCTAAAGTACTTCCTGGGCTTTTAGACACCAGGCCTCGGTGTCTCAGGTGTGCAAAGCGGCTACTTGGGCCTCAGTGCACACGTTTACTAAGTTTTACAAGGTTCATGTTTCAGCATCTGTGGATGCTGCTTTTGGCCGCAAAGTTTTGCAAGCGGCAGTGTAGGCGCGACTGGTATCGCCTGAGAGGGTTTTTTTTGTTGGGTACAGTTGTTATAGTTTGCCCGCCCCTCTTGATTGACACAGCTTTGGGACATCCCCACGTGTTCTAAGAAGGGCTGCGTCTGTCATTATAACTTACCGTAAAATCTTTTTCTCTGAGTTCACTGACAGACCCAGCACCCACCCCTCTGTTGAGTTTGTACGGCTTGTTACGAACTGATATGCTATTGTCTAGCAGGGGGTTATATGCTAAGGTGAGGACGGCCTCCTGGGAGGTGCCAACCTATGCTTTTGTTTTTCTTTGCCTAGTCTACTCCTAGTAATATGAGCATAAACCCCACGTGTTCTAAGAAGAGCTGCGTCTGTCAGTGAACTCAGAGAAAAGGATTTTGCGGTAAGTTATAATATCCCTTTTTTAGTTTTAGATAGATTGGAGAGGGATTAGAACGCCTATTAGGCTTTTTTGCAGTCTGTGCCCCTGTTAGGCACATTCACCCTCTTTGTCGTGTTTATATTTAACATTAAATGTAAAGAGAGCCCCAAATTTGGGTTGCCCCCAGAAAACTAATGGAGGGGTCATTTTCCAATGAAGACACTGGTTCTATGACCTGGGGGGTCCCAAAGGAATTTTCTTAACCACTTCAGCCCCGGAAGGATTTCCCATGTTAGGACCAGAGCACTTTTTTGCGATTCGGCACTGCGTCACTTTGACAATTGCGTGGTCATGCGACGCTGTACCCAAACTAAATTTGCATTCTTCTTTTCCCCCCACAAATAGAACTTTCTTTTGGTGGTATTTGATCACCTCTGCGTCATTTCTGATTACCGCTATAAAAAAAAGCGACAATTTTTGCAAAAAAAAAAATTTCTTTTTCCAAACAAAAAAATAAATTTATTCATTCGTTTTGGCCAATTTATATTCTTCCTCATATTTTTGGTAAAAAAAAAAACAAAAAAACAAAAAAACGGCATCAGCGGATATTTAAAGTTGCCGCGTTTACAAACCATGAGAATTCATTTCTGACTTTTTTTTACAATTTTTTTTTTTTTTTCTTATTGGTAATGGCGGCGATCTGATTTTTATCGGAACTGTGATATTGCAGCAGACATGTCGGACATTTTGGACACTTTTTTTGGGACATTTATACAGCAATCAGAAATTTAAATATCCACTGATTACGGTATAAATGTCACTGGCAATGAAGGGGTTAACCTGGGCTGGGCGCTCTAGGGGTTAACTGTGTTTCCTGGGTGTGTTCTAACTGAGGGGGCTGGGCTGTCAGGGGCACCAGAGATCTAACTGATCCCAGTGACAGGTAGCAGTAGATCTCTTTGATGCTGCCTGACGTGTTTACATCGGCGGTTCCCAATTTTTCTTTGCGGTAGTAAGCAATCGGCTCAGTGGAGGACAAGGGTTCCGCTCGAGCCGTGTGCACACTCCTGCAGGGTGCCGCGGGCATGAATCTGCCCGCTAGCCGCCATTTAAAGACAGAGATTCGCGGGGCACGGCCACTCTGCAGTAGTAAATGTATGCTAGCCAGTTGGGAACCGGTTAATTTGCAGGGATTTCCTCTCTCCCTGTTTTGGCTGTGGGACAGGAAGTGAAGGTAAATATCCCCAATAGGACCTAGATGGCAAATAAGCAGACGGGTTATAACCCTCCCTTATTCTATCCAAAATGAAAAAATAAAGTTTTGCCGATTTGTTCTACTTTAACCACTTTGTATCCGGGCAAATTCTGACACTTCGCTCCTACATGTAAAAACACACTTTTTTTTTTTTTTTTTGCTAGAAAATTACTTAGAACCCCCAAACATATATATATATATATATATAG
>BLSH010402357.1:785313-798231 GCA_018402905.1 Glandirana rugosa | reverse complement strand
CCCCCCCCCCCCCCCCCCCTTAATACTTACCTGAGACCCATCTAGCTCCAGTAATGTTGCACGTGAGACTCGGCTGTCAGGGATTTCCCCCCTCATTGGCTGGGAAAGCAGCGCGGCGCCATTGGCTCCCACTGCTGTCAGTCAGTGAGCCAATGAGGATATAAAGGGGGTGGGGCCGGGCCGCAGCTTTGTGTCTTAATACACACAAGAACTGTGGCTCAACTCGGGTGCTCCCATAGCAAGCTGATTGCTATGGGGGCATGCAACAGGAGGGAGGAGCCAGGAGCACCGAAGAGGGACCTGAGAAGAGGAGGATCGGGGCTGCTCTGTGCAAAACGACTGCACAGAACAGGTAAGTATAACATGAGACACAGACAAATTATTTCAGAACTTTTTCGACCTTTAACCCCTTGCCGATCGGCATCTGACGGGGAGGGCCAGGGAGCGGGTGCTGCGGGTTCGATTGCCGCCGGCTACCCGCGATGGCCCCCCCGGAGCGAAGGAACGGAGGTCCGTGTATGTAAACACGGACCTCCGTTCTGTGAAGGGGGAAGGGCTGTATACGGAGGCTGTGACCACTTCCCTTCCCCAGCTAGGGCAGTCCCCATACAGAACACGCCCAGGGAACACTGTTAACCCTTAGAGCACCCCCTGCAGGTTAACCCCTTCACTGCCAATGGCATTTACATAGTAATCATTTTTATGGCACTGATCGCTGTATAAATGCCAATGGTCCCAAAAAAGTGTCAAAATGGTCCGACATGTCCGCTGAAATATCGTAGTACTGCTAAAAATCGCAGATCACCGCCATTACTAGTAAAAAAAATAAAAAGATAAAAACCCCAAAAATGAATTATCATCCGTAAACGCGACCACTTTTGCGCAAACCAATCAATAAACGCAGATTGCGATTTTTTTTTTTTATCGCAAATATGAGGAAGAATATAAATCGGCCAAAACCGATGAAAAAAAATGTTTTTTTATAATTTTTTTTTTGGATTTGTATTTTAGCAAAAAGTAAAATTTGTTTTTTTTTGCAAAATTGTCGCTCTTCTTTTGTTTGCAGAGGTGATCAAATACCACCAAAAGAAAGCTCTGTTTGTGGGGAAAAAAAAGGACGCAAATTTAGTTTGGGTACAACGTCGCACGACCGTGCAATTGTCAGTTAAAGCGACGCAGTGCCGAATCGCAAAAAGGGCTCCGGTCCTAAAGCTGGAAATCCTTCCGGTCCTTAAGTGGTTAATGAGCTCACCAAACCAATTGTGCGTTCCAATTAATCAGTGCTAAGTAGTTACAGGTATTCAAATCAACCAAATGACAAGGGTGCCAAAATTTTTGCACCTGTCTAATTTCGTTTTGATGCATATTGCACATTTTCTGTTAATCCAATAAACCTCATTTCACTACTGAAATATTACTGTGTCCTTCAGTTATTTGATAGAGCAAAATAAAATTGCTGATCCAAACACCCAAATATTTATAAATGATAATCATGAAAATTGTCAGGGGTTCCTAAACTTTTGCATACAACTGTAAACAATACATCCCTGCGTGGTACTTACAAACAGGGAGAGCTATATACTGTAGACTGTACTTGTAGAAACTTCTAGGCAGACATGGTAGATGAATTAAACATGACAAAAAATTGCGCAACCAAATCCGAAAAATTGAAAGTGCATGTGCAAACAACCCCAAATAACTGAATGTCGAGGTGGGTATAGTAAACCATATAAGCAAATAGTACAATCAATAATAGCAGATAAAGTCAATTAATGTGACGTGCAAAAAAAACTTTTCATGCAAAGTTCATAAGGTGCAAAGTTCGTAAAGTACAATGATATATGACAATCCAATAATAATTTGTAAGATAGTAATATAGTAAATCCGGTATAGATAACGGCAATAGCGGGCAGATAGCTTCTGCAAGCTTTAGGCAAGGAAGTGTAGGGCAGCACCAGCTTCAAATTCAAGGGCTGGCTCATAGAATTACCTCAGTATACCAAAAGAGAAGGCTCCAAATAGTGTAGTAACGTAACATTTATTGTATATAAAAAAACATGGGCCAAATGGCTACTCACATAATACAGGTTAAAAATGCGCATGAAGTAACAAACGCCGGCTCTCGTGGATTGCCCGTGCTTCCGGGTCACGTGGGGCGCAAGCTTGTCAATGCGTAGGACCGCCCGACATGTTTTGTCATCAAAGGGCACCCCCATCTACATGGTAGATGAATTGTATGTTTATGGAGGATAAACCCAGGAAAATCCAAAAATTTTCTAAGAAGGCTGGTGCTTTATATAACATCCAAGTGGTCCAACCGTTCTGCAATCAATCAGCCTCTGACTGTGTCTCATAGTATTACACCATCCTGAATGTTCCACCGTGACTTCAGACAGTCGCACATAAGCAACCAGGACTGTGACTATACATCCTGTACAAAAAGATATAAATGAAAAGAGACATCAGGTACCATATGTTAGCATGCCTGGGGGATAAACTAGGATCCATCATTGGACTTGCTGCACAATAGCACTGACTCAGATGGTAAAGCTGCCCATTCCTCTTGGCAAAAAGCCCCTAGTTCCTGGAAATTCTTGGGCTGTCTTGCATAAACTGCACGTTTGATTTCTCCCCAGAGAGGCTCAATGATATTGAGGTCAGGAGACTGAGATGGCCACTCCAGAATCTTCACTTTATTCTGTTGTAGCCAATGACAAGGTCGACTTGGCCTCGTATTTTGGATGATTGTCATGTTGGAATGTCGAAGTACATCCCATGCGCAGCTTCCTTGCTGATGAATGCAAATGTTCCTCCAGTATTTTTTGATAACATACTGCATTCATCTTGCAATCACTTTTGACCAAATTTCCTGTGCCTTTCTAGCTCACACATCCCCAAAACATCAGCGATCCACCTCCATGTTTCACAGGCCTTGTTGACTCCCCTCCAAATGAAGCGTTTATGGTTGTGGCCAAAAAGCCAAATTTTGGTCTCATCACTCCAAATGACTTTGTGCCAGACTGTTTGAGGCTTGTCTCTGTGCTGTTTGACGTATTGTGAGTGGGATACTTTTTTGGCATTTGTGTAGTAATGGCTTTTATTCTGGCACCTCGACCATGCAGCCCATCTTTCTTCAAGTGCCTCCTTAGGCCTCATACACACAGACGTTTTTTGACGCCGGCATTTTCTGGCGTTTTTTGCAGCTCTGCATGTTAGTCAATGGCCCCATAAAAACACCGAAGTTTTTGAGCCGTAGAAGGCATCGGCGTTAGTGAGCTGAAACTAGAACCCACGGCCAGCGCGTTCTGAGGCTGTAAAGTTTTGGCGTTTTTTGACGCCAACGCCGAAAAACCCCCACTAACGCCGAAGCAGCCACACAACGTTTTCAGAGAGTCCTGTATTTCACCTGAAGTTATTTATGGGTTTTTCTTTGCATCCCAAACAATAAATCCTGGCAGTTGTGGCTGAAATTTTAGCTGGCCTACCGAACCGTGGTTTGGTTTCAACAGAACCCCTCATTTTCCACTTCTTGATTAGAGTTTGAAAACTGCTGATTAGCATTCTCAATTCCTAGGATATCTTTTTATATCCCTTTCCTGTTTTATACAGTTCAACTACCTTTTCCCGCAGATCCTTTGACAATTATTTTGCTTTCCCCATGACTCAGAATCCAGAAACGTCAGTACAGCACTGTATTAAAGATGCAAGGGTCTGTCTGGAGTCCAGAAACTCATTGACCTTATATACACACACTAATTACAAGCAAACAGATCACTGGTGAGGATGGTTACCTTTAATAGCCATTCAAACACCTTTGTGTCAGCTCGTGTGCATGTTATCAGGCCAAAATCACCAGGGTATGTAAACTTTTGATCAGGGTCATTTGGGTAGTTTCTGTTGTCACTAGGATTTAAGAAGTGTAAACACGATTGATGATAAATGGTTTCATCCATGCACTAACCATGAGTGAACAATGTTTTTGTGTTATCCATATTCTCTGAAAAATAGCCAAGAAATCATAAATTCTGCCAGAGTATGTAAACTTACTAGTGGCTAGTAGCACAACTGTATGAAGAATATGGGAGATTGTCACATTTACCACACAGCCAGTACTTGCCAGATATTCCTGCAGACCCTTTAATGTTGACCAATCATGGCTGATCACAGTGTAAACAGGAGGAGCCGTGTATCAGTTTTTCCTCTACTTGCAGACGCAATTAGATGAGAGCCGATCGGCGGCTGTCGTGACTGGGGTGGTCTGCACTTATTATTTATCAGTGCAGCCCCCCCCCCCCAAGGATCGCCACCCAGGACCACCAGGTAACGGGCACAATCGCCAACATGGATGCCACTCAGTGCCCATTTCAGATGCCACCTAGGACAACCAGGGAATGCCCACCTTACAGTGCAAATTGCCATTGCTGCCTATCGGTGCCACCTGTCAGTGCTGCTCATCAGTGCTGCATATAAGTGGCTCATCATCAGTACTGCCTCATCAGTGCCTGTCAGTGTAGCCTCATCAGTGATGGAGAAAACTTATTTACAATTTTTTGATAAACTTTTTTTTTTTTACAAAATTTTTTGTTTTGTTTTTTTGTAGCACAAAAGATGAAAAACCCAGAAGTGATCAAAGGCCAGGAAAAGAAAGCTCTATTTGTGGTAACAAAATTATAAAAATTTTGTTTGGGTACAACGTCGCATGACCGCGCAATTGTCATTCAAAATGCGACAGAGCTGAAGATCTGGGCGGGAAGGGGGGAAAGTGCCTGGTATTGAAGTGGTTAAATGATGGCAGGTGTGTACTGACTATTTAACATGAGTTTGAAAGTGATTGCTTAATTCTGAGCCCCACTACATCCCCAGTTATACGAGGGTGTGCACACTTATGCAACCACATTAAAGCAATTTTTTTGAAGTTGTAATTTTTTTTTTCTCTTTTTTTGGAAGATGAAGAAATGAAATGCAATTTTGTTTCCACTTTTTTTTATATATACTATCACCAATGCAGTACATCATCATCATCATATGACTGGTGTGGTGGTGATCAGCAGATACTGACTGGTGACAGTATGTAAAAATAAAAAAAATAATTTTAATGTTTTTATTTTTTTTAAAACCTTTTTTTACATCCTTTCATCAGAATAGTTCAGTGTTGCCATACTCTGGAGGGGGTCTGGGGGTGATCAGGGATTATTTTTTTAATGCTGTGATTGCTCGTTACAGTGATAACAGAAATCATTTAAACGGTCATTGCTTTCATTCATAACTCATTTACTATTGAGATTCTGTGATTGTCCCACAGCTATTACATGTTACAGGGTGCTGTGATTGGCCCAGACACCATGTGTTCACTAGTGATCTATCACAGATCACACACAGTAGTAAACGATGATGTTGTGACTGTGTGTTTGCATAATGGTCATATGTAATCTGGGCCTCTCAAATTGGCCTGATGCCAAGCATCGGAATCCACTGTATCCAATAAGGGTATATCGTGTTTGGGGGAGCCATCTGCCAGCAATAAATATACTGCTGGCAGTCGACAAGTGGTTAAACAGAATTTTAATTTAGAAAACGGGCTCTCTTGTAAATGACTTTCCTGTAAATGCCACATGGAGTACAGTACAGGATACAGGACTTGTTTTCATAGAGTATGGGTTATATGCCTTTACCTTTAGGTGATTGATTGTATTTAAACTGTGTGACTCAAACTCAGAGAAAAGGGTTTTACAGCGAGTACAAAATTCCAATTTACTGTACATTAATAATGTGAATGTCTCAGCGCAAATGGGAAAAGATCAGCATTAAGCAGAGCGCTGTCTTTGCCTTGCAGATAAAAAAGCAGCAGAGCTGTGCCGTACGTCCACAGATCAGACATTGGCGATAATTAGCACTGAAAGCAAGAATGAAGTTGATCTTGGTGGCACATTAAGGGACATGGATGATAAAATCAAGAGAAGTGAGTTACTCTTCAAATTCCTAGATTTAGGACCTGCGCTAATTCAGAACGGATTTCTTTTTGTTGATGATACAGTTGTGTTCTGCATTTTGTTATAAATTCCTGCTTGTTTCCAAAATACCATTTACTGTATATAGGCCATTGTTAGCCAAAAATCAGCAACAAATACTGTAGCTACTGCCTTTTTAATAAATAGACACTTGCCAGCACAGTCTTCACCTGGGTTAGATCTTTGGTGGTCTACAAATCCCTAGCACCACCATCTTGGCTGTGAGAAGCTGACTGTGACTTCCTGCTGTATCACAGCTTGCTCCCTGGTACATCCAGACTGGTCCCTTAGCCTCCTGGGACAACCCCCCCCCAAAACTCCCGCAATTCCCACCTAGACGAGATTTGTGGAAGCGAGTGCCTGTCGAGAAAACTTAGTCCCACTCCAGTTTCATTTAGACACCTTTTCACACTGAGGTGCTTTCACGCAAAAAAAAAGTGCCTGAAAAGCTTGTGAAAACCTATTTCCATTAAAATCAATGAATTGCTTTCACACTGGGGCAAGGAGGTGAAAAAACGCCCCTCTATTAAAATTAATGGAAAACTCTTCAAAAGTGCCTGAAAATCTCTTCAAAAGCACTGTGTTTTATTGGCAGGTTAGAAGCGCCTCAGGGTGAAAGGGTTCAGGAAAGAAGGGGCAGTCCCTGGCTGTTGCACATCCAAGATGTCCTAAGGAGGTTAATAGAGTGGCAACCTCAGCTTGGACTCCAACCAGGCCACGCCCCCAACATGTTTTCCTCTGCCCCCTGGAGCTTAGTCATGGGATCATCGGTGTGAAAGGGGCCTTAGAAAAAATAAAAACAATGTTTGTAGGTAAAGCCACGAAAACATTCCAAAAAAAAAATATATTGAAGCTTACCAGTCCTTCGATGTGGTGACTGCATTCATTTTCTTTAAAGTATAAACTCTAAAGGAAAAACTTTTTTCAATTTTGGATTGAGAGGACAGGGAACCCCTGTCAGTTTTTATTGCTGGCTGTGCCCCTGTTAAGGAGATTCACCCTCTCTATATGTCCTGTTTACCATAATCATTGAAAGTAAAGGAAAATCCCAAATTTTGGGTTGTCCCAAGAAAAGTAATATAGGGGAAATCATCTAACCGGGACACTAGTTCTGGTGACCTGGGGGTCCCCAAGGGATTCCCTTAATTTGCAGGGATCTTCTCTCACTTTGGCTATGGGACAGGAAGTGAAGGGAAATATCCGCTATTGGGCATAGATGCTGGAAAAAAAATCTGACAGGGGTTATAACCCTCCCTTCCTCTATCCAAATTGGCAAAAAAAGTTCTGCCTATGGGTCTACTTTTATCATTTACGTTTACCAGGTGACCCGGCCAGTAACACGCTTCCTGTCTTATGGTGTCTACATTGTGTATGAAGTAGTAAAGCAGGCATCTTTGGAAAGCAGCATTGTTCGTCTGGGCAGAGGTTAGTGTTAGGCTAGCACTGCAGATATACAGTATCTCACAAAAGTGAGTACACCCTCACATTTTTTGTAAATATTGTATTATATCTTTTCATGTGACAACACTGAAGAAATTACACTTTGCTTCAATGTAAAGTAGTGAGTGTACAGCTTGTATAACAGTGTAAATTTGCTGTCCCCCCAAAATAACTCAACACACAGCCATTAATGTCTAAACCGCTGGCAACAAAAGTGAGTACACCCCTAAGTGAAAATGTCCAAATTGGGCCCAATTAGCCATTTTCCCTCCCTGGTGTCATGACTTGTTAGTGTTACAAGGTCTCAGGTGTAAATGGGGAGCAGGTGTGTTAAATTTGGTGTTATCGCTCTCTCATACTGGTCTCTGGAAGTTCAACATGAAACCTCATGGCAAAGAATTCGGAGGATCTGAAAAAAAAGATTCTTGCTCTACATAAAGATGGCCTAGGCCAGGGGTAGGCAACCTGCGGCCCTCCAGCTGTTGTAGAACTAAATTTCCCATGAGGCATTGCAAGGCTGATGTGTACAATTACTCCCAGAGGCATGATGGGACTTGTAGTTTTGCAACAGCTGGAGGGCCGCAGGTTGCCTACCCCTGGCCTAGGCTATAAGAAGATTGCCAAGACCCTGAAACTGAGTTGTAGCATGGTGGCCAAAAATGGCTTAACAGGACAGGTTCCACTCAGAACAGGCCTCGCCATGGTTGACCAAATAAGTTGAGTGCACATGCTCAGCGTCCTATCCAGAAGTTGTCTTTGGGAAATAGACGTATGAGTCAAATTGGTCTGCATAGCTGTTGTCCCAGAAGGAAGCCTCTTCTAAAGATTATGCACAAAGCCCACAAACTGTTTGCTATAGACAAGCAGATGAAGGACATGGATTACTGGAACCATGCCCTGTGGTCTGATGAGACCAAGATAAACTTATCTGGTTCAGATGGTGTCAAGCGTGTGTGGCGGCAAACCGGGGTGAGGAGTACAAAGACAAGTGCGTCTTGCCTACAGTCAAGCATGGTGGTGGGAGTGTCATGGTCTGGGGCTGCTTGAGTGTTGCCAGCACAGGGGAGCTACAGTTCATGGAACCATGAATGCCAAAATGTACTGTGACATACTGAAGCAGAGCATGATCCCCTCCCTTCAGAGACTGGGCTGCAGGGCAGTACTCCAACATAACAACCTCAAACACGCCTCCAAGATGACCACTGCCCAGCTGAGGGTAAAGGTGATAGACTGGCCAAGCATGTCTCCAGACCTAAACCATATTGAGCATCTGTGGGGCATCCTCAAACGGAAGGTGGAGGAGCACAAGGTCTCAACTTCAACCAGCTCCATGATGTGGTCATGGAGGAGTGGAAGAGGACTCCAGTTTCAACCTTTTAAGCTCTGGTGAACTCCATGCCCAAGAGGGTTAAGGCAGTGCTGGAAAATAATGGTGGCCACACAAAATATTGACACTTTGGGCCCAATTTGGACATTTTTACCTAGGGGTGTATTCACTTTTGTTGAAGGCAATTTAGACATTAATGGCTGTGTGGTGAGTTATTTTGAGGGGACAGCAAATTTACACTGTTATACAAGCTGTACACTCACTACTTTACATTGTAGCAAAGTGTAATTTCTTCAGTGTTGTCACATGAAAAGATAGAATAAAATATTTACAACACTTTTGTGAGATACTGTATATGCACTTTGTTTTGAGCTTGAAACACTAAGCACATTGTTATTATTTGTGTTTAGTTATTTGTTAAAGCACATGATTTTTTTCATTATTTTAAAAGCGCAGCATTTATATTCTATTTAAGTGGTCCATCACTGCTTTGAATCCAGCCTTCTCTCACCTTAAAGTGCTTATAATTCTGGTTGAGGATATCCATTTAAAGGACCCCACTGGTAAGAGCCTGAAATCTTATTCTAGGGCTATGTTCTCTTTGGCAGGCTCCACCTTGCCCCAGGTCTGGCAGTAGTTCTCTTATGCAAGACCATGGCTGACTAAGTTAAATCCCCCAAGTATTGTATGACCAGTGTTGGCACCAAAACATTTGAGGCAAGAGGAACTAAAGCTTGTAATGGGCTTGTAACCCTGGAACATCACATCTTGCACTCGAGCATTGAGCTACAAGCATCCACAATTGCCAGTAAATATTTCTCCTACGTTCACTGACAGACGCAGCTCTTCATTGACTTGTGGGGTTTATGCTTGTCCCACTAGGAGTTAACCAGGCAGGGAAAAGAACAGCTGGCCCCTCCCATGGGGCCGTCCTCTCTTCCCACATAAACCCTCTACATAGCATATCTCAGCAGTTTCAATGCCTAGTTTGCAAGGAGTTGACCTGGCTTCCATTTAGGGGAACTGCGGTCTTGATTGTGACCGTTTTTTTCTTTTTTGTTATCTTATTTTACTACTTCTATCAAGCAATGGATCTGCTATCAAGAAGCTGGCCGGGGCATAGAGAGTCGCAACAGGCTCTGCACTTTCCCCGGCCTGGCCGACAGATGCGAGCAATCCCACGGTACGGGGATTCGCCGCATCATGCCAGTTCCGTGTGGTCGGCCTGGGGTGAGCCCAATCCCGGATTGCAATTCGGGTAGGGCGATTTCCGGCTGGCAGCATCCCGTCCAGGCAAGGGCGGAAGGTCTGCGAATGGGTGGCTACCCACTGCACTTGTCAGGAGTGGTGAGTGAGAGTTCCTCCCTTCTCCCCTTTTCAGGGGCAGAGGGGGGACCACTGGTAGGGGCGCATGGGGAGCCCCTTTTCACCCCCCCACCCGATCGTTGGCGCCGTCCGTTTGGATTTTCCCCGCCGTGCGGCGATTGGCTGCCATTTTGCGGCGGACCGGCTCCATTTTGCCGTAGCCGAGGACATGCTGGGCCTATGGAGCTTTCCCTCTAGCGCTCAGAGCGGCCGTTTGCGGTACTACACGTTCCCTGCAGGTGGTTTTCGGCCTCTAGTGTTCATCGGCGGCCATATTGGAGTCCCCTGCTACTGCATAAAACGTCTTTAAAACGCTTTGCTTTCTTTTTGGAACGGTGTGTGCTGACGGCGCAGCTCTTCTGATGATCCTCAAAAGCTACAGGCAGCAAACAGCAAGTATAGCTGGGCACTCCTGTGGGTGCTGGTGGCGGCGGGTGCAGTCCTCCTGGGTCTCCCTGGTGTGCTGTAGGGTGGTGGTGTGCGGCTGTGTGGGGGTGCTATACACGTGTGTTACTAAGGGTGATTTGAGGGTGAGAACGATGGCAGACTATACTGCTGAACCTGCTGAGGAGGACTCTGCGCAAGGGGCTTTTTTGGTCCAGCTGCGGGCGGTCTTTAGTGAGTTTTTCCCCCGGGCGGATTTCGCCCACCAGGCCCCCAAGAAGCATTGTCCTCCCCCTTGTTCTTCAGGGGAGGATTCTGATCCGGAAGTGGCCTCTGGGGTCACAGGGATCCCAGTGGACCTATCTGATGGGGAACTGGGTCCCTCGGACGGAGAAGAGGATCAGGGGGCGGCGACTGCCCATGAAAAAGCGCTCGTTTCCGCCATTATCGCTGAAATTCGCTCTACGCTGCGACTGAGCCAAGATGGCTAATCGCAGACATCTGCGTACGTGTGTGGGTCCTCCAGGCCCCCAAGGCTTACCCCTATGATCAATTTTTTGATCATTTTATTTATCGTGAATGGCAGCATCCGCAGCATTCTTTTTCGCTGTCCAAATGGTTCGCTGCTCGCTATCCTTTTGAGGAAAGCTTTTTGAAAAAGTGGGAGTCGCCTTTGGTGGACCCGCCGATAGCTCGCCTTAATAAGGCGACGACCATTCCTCTGGAAGGGGCTCCTTCCTTCAAGGACCCCACTGACAGAAAGACAGAGGCGCTGTTGAAATTGCTCTTTCTGGTGGCAGGCCCTGCTCTGCGGCCAGCCCTGGTGTCCTCTATGGCGGCGCAATATCTGTCTGAGCGTATGGCGGAGTTCCAGAATGATCTGGACTGCGGCCGCCTGATGGATGCGCTGCAGAGGGCTGATTTTTTGCATCAAGGTTTCAAGTACCTTTGTGATGCGGCCGTGGATTTACTGCCTATGTTGTCCAGAATAGCGGTTTTTGCCGTTATCCTCAGGTGGGTACTCTGGTTGCGTTCTTGGTCCGGTGACCATGCTTCCAAAAAAGGTCTCGCAGACCTTCCCTTTCGGGGTGGACGTCTATTCGGTCCACGGCTGGATGAGATCATTAAGGATTTCACAGGAGGTAAGAGCACTTTCCTCCCAGAGCCCCGGAGGCGTGAGTTTCGCCGTAGACAGGGGCCCCCCTACCTCGGGTCAGAAGAGGTTTTTCGCGCCCCGGGCGCAGCAGGAAAAGGGACCCGTCCTGGTAAGGTCACTGCAGGGGCCGGGAAACGGCAGTGGCAGCCACAAAACTGAAAAGGTGGAGAACAAGCCCTCCTCAGCCTGATGGGTTGCCCCCACCCGGGCTTTGGGTGGGGGGACGTCTTCTGGGGTTCGCAGCCCGGTGGCTTGCTCATATTCCCGACCGTTGGGTCTGGGAAGTGGTGTCCACCAGGTACAGGATAGAGTTCAACACTCTACCCCCAGACAGGTTCTTCCCATCGAACTTAGGGGTCCCGCAGGCACGCCGGGAGGCCCTCTTCGGGGCTGTCCAGGCACTCTCGGACCAAGGAGTGATCGTGCCAGTGCCTCCAGCGGAGAGGTTTCAAGGTTTTTACTCAAACCTGTTTGTGGTCTCCAAAAAAGGGGGGGGGGGGTCTGGCCAGTAATGAAGTACCTGAAGGCCCTGAACCGATATGTGAAGACGCGGAAATTCCGGATGGAATCTATCCGCTCGGTTGTGGCCTCCCTCCTTCAGGGGGAATTTCTGGCGTCTGTACCGATTTGTCCACGGCATCAGCGTTTGCTTTGCAGTGGGAGACCTCCATTATCAATTTGTGGCACTCCCTTTTGGTCTGGCCTCAGCCCCTCGAGTTTTCACAAAACTGGTAGCTCCGGTACTGCCGTTACTGCGACAGAGGCATTGCGGTAGTAGCCTACCTTGACGACCTGCTCCTGCGAGCAGTTCAACCAGATTTGCCACAGATGGGGGACGCTGGATGTGGATCTCATGGCCTCTCGGTTCAATCACAAGGTGAAGACCTTTGTGTCCAGGCAAGACCTGTGTTTCCAGAAGTGGAACACTAACTTGGCTCTCCGGTACTCTAGGTGTAGGTCGCAGGGGGTAGACACCGTTTAGACCAACTTGACGAGCGTCCTCGTCCAGCAGTTCCATCCGATGATGGCGTTACGGAGACAGCGTCATTGCCGTCATGGCCTCGATGGTCAAAACACTTTTGAGCTCCCCGACTCCGGTCTGGTTTTCCCTCACGGTGTTTAACTATTACCTCCAGAGGGTGACGTTTCGTTTGCGACTACGGCACCTGTTTAGCCATGTCTGCGGTCTTTAAGGGGGACTTCCTCCCTCCGGTGTTGGCTCGCCTATCTAAGGTAGG
>BLSH010402357.1:772282-783768 GCA_018402905.1 Glandirana rugosa | reverse complement strand
ACGAGTGTATTTAGCTGCTACAGCTTCTTTTCGGAAGTCTGATACCCTATTTGTGCTGACAGAGGGTGGTCTGTGCAAAGGTTTGGCGGCCTCGTCGGCTACTATCTCTGGATTAGACGGACCGTGACTCACGCATACTCTGTTCGGGGCAAGGTTCCCCCCTTTCCGGTCACGGCTCATTTTACCCGGGCTTTTAGCACTTCCTGGGCTTTCAGACACCAGGCCTCAGTGTCACAGGTGTGCAAGGCGGCCACTTGGGCCTCGGTACACACTTTCACAAGTTTTATAAAGTTGATGTGTTAGCATCTTTGGATGCTGCTTTTGGCCGCAAAGTTTTGCAGACGGCAGTGTAGGCGCGTTGCCGCCTCCTTCAGAGGTTCTGTCTGGTACAGTTGTTATCGTTTACCCACCCCTCTTTTTTGACACAGCTTTGGGACATCCCCACAAGTCAATGAAGAGCTGCGCCTGTCAGTGAACGTAGGAGAAAAAGGGATTTTATTAAAACTTACCATAAAATCCTTTTCTCCGAGTTCACTGACAGACGCAGCATCCATCCCTCTGTGTTCTGTTTCGGTACAGCTTGTATACGAACTGCTGAGCTATGCTATGTGGAGGGTTTATGTGGGAAGAGAGGACAGCCCCATGGGAGGGGCCATCTTGTTCTTTTCCCTGCCTAGTTAACACCTAGTGGGACAAGCATAAACCCCGCAAGTCAATGAAGAGCTGCGTCTGTCAGTGAACTCTGAGAAAAGGATTTTACGGTAAGTTTTAATAAATGCCCTTTTTTACCTGCTCTGGAAAAAAGTAAATCTTGGGAAAGGGGTGGTGGTGGCCTCAGCATGAAAGTTGAGGACATAGTGAAGCGAAAGGGACATTTCTGAAAAGGGTTAGAGGTCTTGAGTCTGCTCTTTAGGCTTTTTTTGCAGGAAAAGGTAGATACTTTTACCCCAGGTAGCATCTTTCATGATGACATTCAGCTTTGACTCACGAAGGCTTATTACTAGTGGGCCCTACAGCCACAGAGCCCTGTGCAAGTGCACTGACAAAGGATCAATGCAGGACCATCACAATAAAGCTTCCAGTAAGCCAACACATCTAGAATTTTAAGCCAATGCGACCAATGATATGTATAAATATTTATCAACGTCTGTACACCATTTTATAAAAATTCATAAGAACACTGTTCATAAAATGGAGAGTAATCATGTGAGGGTTTATTTCCAAATGAAACATGCAGGTGTTTAAATCTGTGAAGAACCTCCCCCACCGACCTAATAGGCCACTCACCTTAAAGGTATGACCCCTGGAATCAGGATGGTCAGTATGAATTTCTCCGATGGGGCAACAAAGATCCTCTGATGGTGAATAGCGGTCAAAGGTGATTGATTCTCTCTACTATATAAACAGAACTGTATAGTGCTCTCTGCTAAAATAACTTTTCTCTTTCATTCATTGACGGACACAGCAGCTCCATCTTGGCCTTAGGGTTACATCGCCACCTACAGGAGTAGGACTAGACAGAACAAATATCACAAAAACAGAGCCCCACCCAGGGGCAGTCCTCATTGGTAGTAACCCTCCACCCTGTAACGGCTCAGTTTTTTTCTGCCTAGTCATGGAGCAAGGACCTGGCTCCCTGCTGGGACCTGTGGTTCCTCTTTCTATTGGTTTCCACTTCTACTTTGCCTTTGCTTGAAGACTGCAATCAAAAGCTGGGCGACAGGCTGGATGATCTAGATCCTGGTAGTCTCCCCAGCCCGACCAGCGAACGCGCGCAGACCTTAGCTCCGCGCTTTGTCGGCCGTGAGAGGCCCCTAGCCAGATGGGGCGGCTGGCGGGTTTAATGTCCCGCTGGAGCACATATGGCACAGTGCTACCATGGCCTACAGCCCCCCCCCCCCCCCTTTGGTGGATCTGTCTCGGGCGTGATACCCGCAACCCCACCCCTAACTGTATGGGTAAGTACGCCCCCCCCACCCCTTCTGATGTACAGGGGGAGCAGGCGGGTACCCCCCTGGTGTGGTTGGTCCTGCAGGAGCACATATGACCAGAGGTCTGAGTCACAGTGCTACCATGGCTGACACGGTTGGACCCACATTCTGCGGTGTGTCGAACTTTACGCCGTTCACATTCTGGGCGTAGAAAACTGGCAAGCGGACTACCTCAGCCGGTAGGTGCTGGATCAGGGAAAGTGGTCTCTACACCCTGGACGTCTTCCGTCCGATTTGTCTGCGATGGGGCACGCCAGATGTGGACTTGCTAGCGTCTCACGTCAATCGGACGGTGCAGACCTTCGTGAGCTGGACGAGAGATCCTTTGGCAGACACGGCGGATGCTCTGTTGGCACCGTGGGCTCGGTGTCGGCTCATCTATGCCTTTCCCCTGTTGGAAATTATGAATTTATAATATGATTTTGAATAATATTGGGCTCTGAAATATATGAAATGTATGAAATATAATGTAATATGTTAGTTATATTTGTGAATGTTATTTCAATGTGTTTTTGGCATAGAAACAAAATGTTGTATGTGCAATTCTATTTCAAACCTCATGTGAAGTAATGTTAGGAGGAGTCATGAGTGGTCTTTCTATAGACTAAAGCCATATAAGTAGGGAAGGTTACTTTGAAAAGAGCTGACCTAAGGTTTACAAACAGTATAAGAATTTGTGACTTTGTGATGTTAGCTAGGAAGGGAAGGAAAGAGATGGAGGATATGGAAGCCTACATTCTCGGAGACGTGACGTGAACACCTGTCAGAACTCTTCCTCCTCCTGACTGACATCTGAAGCCATACCATATCTCATCATGTAGACTTCATATTATGTTGCTATGTAAGTTTGTCTGATATGTTATGTGATGAAGAATAAACCAAAAATATTTTCTAATGATGTCGTTCATGCAAGTTTCTTCGATGAAAGCCGAGAAAGGATTTTCAACATCCCCCTCTCAAGCTTCTTCCTTATCTGTTGTGCAAAATAGAGGCAGAGGAGAATACCAGTCATTCTCATTGTTCCAGACTGGCCGTGGCGTCCTTGGTATGCCAATGTGGTATGGATGGTAGTGGATACCCCTTGGCGACTCCCGCTATGCGAGGACCTACTGTCCCAGGGACCCATAGTGCATCCTGCTTTAACAGCCTGGCTATTGAATGTCAGGTGTTGAGGGACCGGGGTGTATCGGCTACGGTGATGCCTACTATGCTCAAAGTTCTTACATCTCCTGGTGCGAGGATGGGGGGTGGAACCCCCTTTCCTTTTCGGTCTCTAGGGTTCTGGCGTTTCTGCAGAGTGGGCTCGATCAGAAGCTGGCGTTGAGCACGATCAAGGGTCAGATCTCTGCTCTGGCAATCTTTTTTCAGCGTCCATTGGCCACGCATTCCTTGATGCATACTTTCGTCCAGGGGGTTTGGCATGTAGCTCCCCAGGTACGTTCGCCCTTGGCACCATGGGACCTTAATCTGGTCCTCTCGGTGCTTCAGAAGCCGCCATTTGAGAATATCAGGGATATCTTGTTACTTTTGCTCTCGCAAAAAGTGGCTTTCCTAGTGGCTATCACGTCCGCCTGTTGGGTGTCGGAGTTGGCGGCTTTGTCTTGTAGGTCTCCGTATTTGGTCCTACACAAGGATAAGGCAGTCTTGTACCTGCCACCTTCCTTTCTCCCGAAGGTGGTGTCATCCTTCCATATCAATGAACACATTGTTCTTCCTTCTTTATGCTTGCACTCATCTCATCTTAAGGAGGTTGCTCTGCACTCTTTGGATGTTGTCTGGGCTCTTCAGGTGTACCTGGCGGCCACGGCCTTCTTTCGAAGGTCGGATTTGCTGATTGTTGTGGTGGATGGTCAACGCAAGGGCCTGGCGGCCTGGGCTACTATTTCACGTTGGATTAGCAAACTGTGATATGCCTATGCTGTTGGGTCTAGAACCTCCCTTTCCGGTCACGACTCGCTCTACCAGGGCGATTAGCACTCCCTGGGCTTTCCGGCTTACAGCATCTGTTTCTCAGGTGTGCAAGCCGGCTACATGGTCGTCTGTGCACATTTTTTCCAAATTTTACAAAGTTGATGTTTTGACATCCTTGGATTTAGCCTTTGGCTGCAAAGTTTTGCAAGCGGCTGTCTGAGGTGTATATTCTGGTTGCCCACGGGGGGGGGTTCTGTTGGGTGGAGATTTTTGTTTACCCACCCCTCATTTTGACACTGCTTTGGGACGTCCCTAAGGTCAAGATGGAGCTGCTGTGTCAGTCAATGAACGAAAGAGAAAACAGGATTTTTTTCCACTTACCATAAAATCCCTTTCTCTGAGTTCATTGACACACAGCACCCGCCCTTCCTACTTGTGGTTTATACTGCTTGTTACTAACTGAGCTATCTGTTACAGGGTGGAGGGTTACTACCAGTGAGGACTGCCCCTGGGTGGGGCTGTCTGTTTTTGTGATATTTGTTGTTCTGCCTAGTCCTACTCCTGAAGGTGGCGATATAACCCTAAGGTCAAGATGGAGCTGCTGTGTCCGTCAATGAACTCAGAGAAAGGGATTTTACAGTAAGTAGATAAAAATCCAGTTTTTAGGCTGCATGTACACGGGACGCTTTTCAACCTTCCTTGAACGTATCATCTTGACAGCTAGAAACCGACGTCTAAAACCATCCGTTTTGCATGCCTCATTTTGCCGTGTTCGTGTCTAGGAGCATTTGTGGTTTTTTTTTAGTTTTTTTTAACCATTTGGAACGCCTATAAACGAAATGCTCTTAGACACGAGTTACCGCGCTTAGGCACGTTTACAAGATGTTAGTCTTTTGGCGTTTCAAATGCCTCTGAACATCTGTTTCGTATGCATTTTTTTTGCTTTCCAAGAAATGCTTCTAAACTCAACTGCCTGGAAACGACCTTAAACGACCCTGTGTACATGTACTGATAAGATAACAGAGGAGAGTTCAGGAGCAGCTGGAAAAAAAACGCCCAAATGCCTCCAAACGTATGTTTAGAGGCAGCAGTGTGCATGAGGCCTTATTGTAGAATAAAAGGAATAAAACTTACAAATCCGGCACTTGTCAAAAGTGCATAGTACGAGCGATTTCTGTATACATCTTAATCATAAAGATGGTCCGGGTGACCTCATACATGGCTCCTCCCCCCTCACCTGCGGCCATCTTTCTGATTGAGATGTATACAGATAGCGCTCATACTATGCACTTTTGACAAGTACCGGATTTGTGAGTTTTATTCTACATGAAAAAGTTGTTTTCTTACGTTCACTGACAGACGCAGCCCTTCATTGACAAGTGGGGTTTATGCACATCCTACTAGGAGTAGACTAGGCAAATAGAAAAAAAGCAAGCTGACCCCTCCCAGGGGGCCGTCCTCACTCCAGCATATAACCCCTCAGCTCTGTATAACATATCAGTTTTATTATGTCTAGTGCAAGGAGTTAGACCTGGTTCCCTGCTGGGACCTGCGGTTCCACAGATTGTTTCTGCTTTGGGCTTTTCAAGCTATCTGATAGAAGACTGCTATCGACTAGCCAGCTGGGGCATAGAGGATATCCCGAATCCTGAACTCTCCTCAGTGCCGCCAACCGATGTGAGATACCCTTAGCCCTGGCAGGGTCTGCCACATCGTTCCTGTTCCGTGCGGGAGGCCAGTGGGTGACCCCCACTTGCGCCCTGTGACCGGGCTCTGCTCACGTCCAGGGGCATTGGCCTGCAGCATCCCTCTCCACCAGATGGGAGGAAGGTCTGCAACCGAGTGGCTACCCCCTACACCCATCGGATTGGTAAGTGACCCCCTCTATCCCCCCCTAGGGGTGCGGAGGGGGGGGGGCTGGGCGTTTTTAGCGGACTAGGCTGGCCGGTGGAGGGTTTCTAGGGCTGGTCCCCCTGGGTGTTTTTGCTCGGGGTTGCCCCCTCCTACACCCCCCTTACCCCGCACCGCACCCCGCGCTCAAAAAGTCGCCGGTGATCCGCCTCCATTTTTGCCGTAGCCGTGGCCATTTTGTGGGCTATTTTGGTCTCTAGTGACCGACCTGTGGCCATTTTGCCGTAGTCGCGGCCTGTGTAGCAGGCTTTGGCCTCTTGTGACCGCTCGGCGGCCATTTTTGATGTGCCTGTGGATGAAAACGTGCGGCTGACGCCGCTTCTTCCTCTTTCACTCTGGGACAGCGTGGATGGCACGGGGCGGCGCAGGCTCCTGACTGGCGGCAAAGCACTCCTTCTGGGACGCAACACTTAAAGGACAATCTCACACAGCTAGTATAGCTGGGCTCTCCCTGGGGTGCTGGTAGCGGTGGGTGCAGTCCTCCTGGGTGTGTCCCGGTTGATCTGTGGGGCAGTGGTGGGGCTGCATTTTGGGGTTGTCAGGGCCTTTTGGCCTGTTAGTGTCCGCTGGCGCAATGGCGGCTGAACCTGCAGGTCCTTCCAAGGAGGAGGCGGTTGAAGCGCAACCTGCGCTGGGGCCTCTGGATCGGCTAAGATCCGTATTGGGGGAATTTTTCCCCGGGAGGTGCCGTGCTAAGGGGGTGACTAAAAAGCGTCCACCCCCCCCCCCCCCTTCATCGGGGAGGATTCTGAACCGGAAGGTTCAATATCCATGCGTCCTTGCGACTGGACCAAGCCGGGGAGTCGCAGGAGACTGCATATGTTTGTGGGTCCTTTAAGCCACCTAGGTCCCCTAGGGCTTATCCCTATGATCAATTCTTTGACCAGCTGGTCTATAAGGAATGGCAGCATCCGCAGAATTCCTTTTCCTTGCCCAAACGTTTCGCTGTATGCTATCCTTTTGAAGATAGTTTTGTGAAGAAGTGGGCATCCCCCGCAGTGGACCCTCCGGTGGCTCACCTGAATAAGGCAACGACAATCCCCTTGGAGGGGTCTCCCTCTTTTAAGGATCCGGCCGATAGGCGGACGGAGGCGGTATCCAAGGCACTGTTCTTGTTGGCGGGGTCGGCCATGAGACCAGCCCTGGCGTCAGCCATGGTGGCGCAATCCCTTACCGAGTGTGCGACTGAGTTGCACAATGAGTTGAGCTGCGGGAGCTCGCTTGAGGCGTCACAGCAAGCTGACCATCTGATACAGGGTCTTCGGTACCTGTGTGACGCAGCTTTGGACCTGCTTCCCATGCTGTCTAAGTTGTCTGTTTTCGCAGTCATTATCAGACGGGTGCTGTGGTTATGCTGTTGGTCGGGTGACCACGCGTCTAAGAAGGGCTTCACGGATCTTCCCTTTCAGGGCGGTCGGCTCTTTGGGGCACAGTTGGATGAAATCATTAAAGATTTCACCGGGGGGAAGAGTACTTTTCTCCTGGAGCCCAGGCGGCAGGAGTTCCGCCTTAAGCAGGGTCCTGCTTCTTTGGGTCAGAATAGGTTTTTTTCGTGCGGCCGGTGCAGCGGGCAAGGCCTCAAGGCCCGGCAAGTCTGCCTCGGGATCCGGTAAATGGCCCTGGCAGCTCAAGAGCGAAAAGGCGGAGGATAAGTCCTTCTCCGCATGATGGGTTGCCCCCACCCGGGTGGGGGGCCTACTTCTGGGGTTCGCAGACAGGTGGACTGCACACATTTCCGACCGGTGGGTGCAGGAGGTGGTGTCCTCCGGATACAGGATAGAGTTCAGCACTCTACCCCCAGACAGGTTCTTCCCATCAAACTTGAGACTCCCTCAGGAACGTCGGGAGGCCCTCCTAGGGGCTGTTCAGACGCTCTCCGAACAAGGGGTGATTGTGCCGGTACCTCCGCTGGAAAGGTTCCGCGGCTTCTATTCAGATCTCTTTGTGGTGCCCCAAAAGGGTGGCGTCAGGTCGGTCTTGGACCTAAAAGCGCTGAGCCACTTCGTGAAGGCGCGAAAGTCCCAGATGTAATCTGTCCGATCGGTCGTGGCCGCCCTGCACCAAGGGGACTTCATGGCGACTCTGGATATCAGGGACGCGTATCTGCATGTCCCCATTTGTCCCCGGCACCAGCGTTTTCTGCGCTTTGCGGTGGGGGGTCTACATTACCAATTTGTGGCACTTCCCTTCGGTCTGGCCTCGGCTCCTCGGGTGTTCACCAAGCTGGTGGCTCCAGTAATGGTGCTATTGAGGCAGAGAGGCATTGCGGTAGTAGCATACCTCGACGACTTAGTCCTGCTAGCGGAGTCTGCTTCGGCCCTGGAGGAGAATGTGGCTATCACCATGGCCTCGTTGAAAGGCTTCGGCTGGCTGATCAACCTGTAGAAGTCGACGTTGACCCCGTCCTGTCGACTGGTATATCTGGGTCTGATTCTGGCCAAGTTACTTACACTGCAAGCAGCGGTGTGAACCCTGCTGTCGCGCCAGTGGTCCTCCTTACGGTTCTGTATGCGGGTGTTGGGGCTCATGGTCTCAGCCTTCGAGGTGATACCTTAAGCCCAGAGTCACATTCGGCTCCTACAGCGAGCTATTCTGTCATGGTGGGACAAGTCTCTGCTGTCCCTGGACCAGCTGATCAGATTGGATCATCAGACCAGAGGATCATTGACCTGGTGGCTTCGGACCCCGGCTCTAACGCTGGGGAAGTCTTTTCTCCCCCTGAATTGGTCAATAGTCACGACGGACGCCAGCCTATCGGGCGGGGGGGTCCTGGGGCAGACAGGGCCGTTGGTCGGCGCAGGAATCCCGCCTTCCGATAAAAGTGTTGGAGTTGAGGGCGATCAGGCTCTGCCTCTCCCACTGGACGGTAAGGCTGCGCGGCCTCCTGGTTCGGGTTCAATCGGACAACGCCACAGCGGTGGCGTATGTGAACCATCAGGGCGGAACAAGGTGCTCGGCAGCAGCTGCGGAAGAGGCTTTTATTCTGAGATGGGCAGAACTTCACGTGACAGCAATCTCGTCCATTTACAATCCGGGTGTAGAAAATTGGCAGGCGGACTTTCTCAGTCGCCAGACACTGGATCAGGGGGAATGGTCCCTACATCCAGAGGTGTTCCGACAAATTTGCCACAGGTGGGGCACACCAGACGTGGACCTCATGGCGTCCAGGTTAAATCACAAGGTGCAGAACAAGGGACCCGTTGGCGGCCGCCACGGACGCGTTGGTAGCCCCTTGGGGTCGGTATCGGCTCCTGTACGCTTTCCCTCCCATCAAGCTTTTACCGCGGCTACTGTGCAGGATAGAAGTGGAGGGGATTCCGACAATCCTGGTAGCTCCGGATTGGCCTCGGCGCCCTTGGTACGCCGACGTGGTCTGGATGGTGACAGATGTTCCCTGGCGTCTTCCGCTGCGCAAAGAACTGCTGTCGCAGGGACCCATCCTGCACCCTGCTTTACCCTCACTGGCTTTGTTGCCTTGGCGATTGAGTCCCAGGTGTTGAGGGATAGGGGTGTCTCTGACTCCGTGATCCCTACCGTGCTTAAGGCGCGAAAGTGTACTTCGCGCAAGATTTATCATCGTACCTGGAAGGCCTATATTGCCTGGTGTGAGGCGGGGGGTTGGAACCCTCGCTCTTACGTTGTGTCCCGGGTCCTGGCTTTTTTGCAGTAAGGCCTGGATAACAAGTTGGCATTGAGTACTCTCAAGGGTCAGATTTGGGCTCTGGCGATCCTCTTTCAACGGCCTTTGGCGTCGCATTCGTTGATGCGTACATTTGTACAGGGGGTATGCCATGTGGCTCCTCAGATTCGATCGCCTTTGGCGCTGTGGGATTTGAATTTGGTACTTTTGGTACTGCAGAAACCACCATTTGAGAGGATAAGGGATATTCCCTTACAATTGCTGTCACAAAAAGTGGCTTTCTTGGTGGCCATTACATCCGCTAGGCAGGTGTCTGAGTTGGCAGCGTTGTCCTGCAAGTCTCCCTACTTGGTCCTTCATAAGGACAAGGCGGTCTTGCGACCTTCCCCTTCGTTTCTACCGAAGGTGGTCTCTTCTTTTCACATTAATGAGGATATTGCTCTTCCTTCATTATGTCCGCACCCGTCGCATCCCAAGGCATTTGAGTTACATTCTTTGGATGTCGTGAGGGCTTTGCGGGTGTATTTGGCGGCTACAGCTTCCTTTTCGGAAGTCTGATGCGTTCTTTGTACTGATGGAAGGCCCGCGCAAAGGGTTGGCGGCCTCGTCGGCTACTGTTTCCCATTGTATCAGACTGACCGTGACCCATGCGTATACTGTTCGGGGCAAAATCCCCCCTTTTTCAGTCACGGCTCATTCCACCAGGGCAGTTAGTACTTCCTCGGCTTTCAGACACCAAGCTTCGGTGTCCCAGGTGTGCAAGGCGGCTTCTTGGGCCTCGGTGCCCACTTTTGCTAAGTTTTACAAAATTGATGTGTCAGCATCTGCGGATGCTGCTTTTGGCCGTAAAGTTTTACAGGCGGCGGTGTAGGCGCGGCTGGCGCCTCCTGAGAGGATTCTTGAATGACTCTGACTCTGCTTTGGGACATCCCAACTTGTCAATGAAGGGCTGCGCCTGTCAGTGTACGTAAGAGAAAAAGGGATTTTATTAAGAACTTACCGTAAAATCCTTTTCTCTGAGTTCACTGACAGACGCAGCGCCCACCCCTCTGTGTTGCGTTTGTACGGCTTGTTACGAACTGATATGTTATACAGAGCTGAGGGGTTATATGCTGGAGTGAGGGCGACCCCCTGGGAGGGGTCAGCTTGCTTTTTTTTCTATTCGCCTAGTCTACTCCTAGTAGGATGTGCATAAACCCCACTTGTCAATGAAGGGCTGCGTCTGTCATTGAACTCAGAGAAAAGGATTTTACGGTAAGTTCTTAGTAAAATCCCTTTTTATGCTTGGGTAGGAAAAAAATGAGGGTGGAGCCACGCCCTTTTTCCTTCTGGGTTGTTTTCAGGTTTCTGATTATGCATGGTCTTGGTCATTTTCAGGCGAATACTGTACTGATTAAAGGAAAATTGTTCTGTTTGAAAATTTTTGTGCTTGTCCCTTCGGAAAATTTTGCACAAACTGTCATAATCCGCTTTCTAAAGCTGTGTACTAATAAATAGATTAGCCAACGAACGCTCCGATTTGCAGTTTTGTTTTTTTTGTTTTCTCATCGGGTATTCCATACATAACTCACATGGTGGTATTCCTTGTCATTGCCTCAAGTATCTGAACTGGCAGCCTTATCTTGCAAGGAACATTTTATGGTTTTGCATAGAGACAAGGTAGGTAGTGGTGACATCCAAGATTTCCTCCTTTAACCATTTCAGCCCCGGAAGCGTTTGCCCTCTGTCTGACCAGAGCACTTTTTGCGATGAGGCACTGCTTTGCTTTAACTGACAACTGCGTGGACGTGCAACGCCGTTCCCAAACAAAATTGACATCCTTTTTATCAGGCAAATAGAGCTTTCTTTTGGTGGTATTTGATCACCTCAGCGGGTTTTATTTTTTGCGCTATAAACAGAGCGACAATTTTGAGAAAAAAAGTTTTTTTTTACTTTTTGCTATTATACCTATCTGAAAATGTATAAAAAACAAAGCAAATGTATTCATCAGTGTAGGCCGATATATATTCTTCTACATATATTCTTCTACATAT
>BLSH010402357.1:758700-770441 GCA_018402905.1 Glandirana rugosa | reverse complement strand
CACTTTTGCTA
This sequence comes from Glandirana rugosa, assembly GCA_018402905.1. Taxonomy (NCBI): domain Eukaryota; kingdom Metazoa; phylum Chordata; class Amphibia; order Anura; family Ranidae; genus Glandirana; species Glandirana rugosa. The sequence continues at coordinate 770,430 of BLSH010402357.1, read as the reverse complement.
AGTTTTACAAAATTGATGTGTCAGCATCTGCGGATGCTGCTTTTGGCCGTAAAGTTTTACAGGCGGCGGTGTAGGCGCGGCTGGCGCCTCCTGAGAGGATTCTGTTGGGTACAGTTGTTGTTTACCCACCCCTCTTGAATGACTCTGACTCTGCTTTGGGACATCCCAACTTGTCAATGAAGGGCTGCGCCTGTCAGTGTACATAAGAGAAAAAGGGATTTTATTAAGAACTTACCGTAAAATCCTTTTCTCTGAGTTCACTGACAGACGCAGCGCCCACCCCTCTGTGTTGCGTTTGTACGGCTTGTTACGAACTGATATGTTATACAGAGCTGAGGGGTTATATGCTGGAGTGAGGGCGACCCCCTGGGAGGGGTCAGCTTGCTTTTTTTCTATTCGCCTAGTCTACTCCTAGTAGGATGTGCATAAACCCCACTTGTCAATGAAGGGCTGCGTCTGTCATTGAACTCAGAGAAAAGGATTTTACGGTAAGTTCTTAGTAAACTCCCTTTTTATGCTTCGGTAGGAAAAAAATGAGGGTGGAGCCACGCCCTTTTTCCTTCTGGGTTGTTTTCAGGTTTCTGATTATGCATGGTCTTGGTCATTTTCAGGCGAATACTGTACTGATTAAAGGAAAATTGTTCTGTTTGAAAATTTTCGTGCTTGTCCCTTCGGAAAATTTTGCACAAACTGTCATAATCCGCTTTCTAAAGCTGTGTACTAATAAATAGATTAGCCAACGAACGCTCCGATTTGCAGTTTTGTTTTTTTTTGTTTTCTCATCGGGTATTCCATACATAACTCACATGGTGGTATTCCTTGTCATTGCCTCAAGTATCTGAACTGGCAGCCTTATCTTGCAAGGAACATTTTATGGTTTTGCATAGAGACAAGGTAGGTAGTGGTGACATCCAAGATTTCCTCCTTTAACCATTTCAGCCCCGGAAGCGTTTGCCCTCTGTCTGACCAGAGCACTTTTTGCGATGGGGCACTGCTTTGCTTTAACTGACAACTGCGTGGACGTGCAACGCCGTTCCCAAACAAAATTGACATCCTTTTTATCAGGCAAATAGAGCTTTCTTTTGGTGGTATTTGATCACCTCAGCGGTTTTTATTTTTTGCGCTATAAACAGCGACAATTTTGAGAAAAAAAGTTTTTTTTACTTTTTGCTATTATACCTATCTGAAAATGTATAAAAAACAAAGCAAATGTATTCATCAGTGTAGGCCGATATATATTCTTCTACATATATTCTTCTACATATTGTTGGTTAAAAAAAAAAAATAAAAAAATCACAATAGGCGTATATTGATTGGGTTGCACAAAAGTTATCGCGTTTACAAACTATGGGAATAGTTTTATGGCTTTATTTATTTCTTTTTTTCCTAGTAATGGTGGCAATCTGTGACTTTAATTGGGACGGGGATATTGCGGCGGACAGATCTGACACTTTTGACCCCCTTTTTTTAATTTATTTTTTATTTTTTGGAACCAATGACATTTTATACAGTAATCAGAGCTTTAAATAGCAACTGATTACAGTATAAATGTCACTGGCAGGAAGGGGTTAAACTGTAGGCGGTGATCAAGGGGTTAAGTGTGTTCTAACTGTGTGTAGGCTGGGCTGGCAGGGGCATGACAGATCTAACTGTTCCTGATCACAGGGAACAGTAGACCTGTGACATGTCCCCTGTTAGAATGGAGATCAGTCGTCTTTACACTGGCAGATCTCCGTTTGTAAAAGGCGATCGTGGGTCGCCAGCAGACATCGAGTCCGCCGGACAGCCTTGTACAGCAGGCGTGAAAGCGTGTCGCAGAACGCACGCTCCCGCCCGACCACAACTACGACTGCGCTAGCTACGGCGATTCACATAGCAGTGCCAACCTTTCACAGTATAACGACGGTGGCCAGTCGGCAACTGGTTAAGGTAGCTTCTGCCTTTCACCTAAACCAGGTCAGCATTTTTCTCTGTGCCAGGATAAATTGGCTTCTTGTTCCACCATCTCTAGGTGGCTCAGACAGACTGTCATTTAAGCTTTATGATCTCGGGGGCGTGTCCAAGATGGCCACCGGAGCGGACGTGTGGTGAGGAAGCTCCCGCATGACTCTCGGCTTTTATCCGCTTTCCTGCAGATACAGATCGTTCTGATTGGCATCGGTGGTGGGGATTGACCCCGGGAACGGTATGCCCAAGGGCAGTGGCAGGGGAAATTGCAAGACTCGCGCCTGCATCACTCGATCATCTCTGACTTCAACACAGGCCGGCGCGAGGAGGCCTCCCGCTGCTGCAATCAGCATGGCCACACAGACGGAGCAAGCGGACTGGGGGGTGGCTGAGAACTCCAAATTTGAAGCTCTGATGCAGGCCATCACTACCTGCCAAGCCACCCTGATGGGGAAACTGGAGGAGGTGCAGCTCGATATCGGCCTCATCCGCAGGGATATGGATGCTTTCAGGGGCAGGCTTGCCGAAGCTGAACGCCGGGTGGGAGACACGAAGGATGGCCTGAGGGAGCAGCATGCATTACTGCATGTGCTCCGCACTAAGGTGAAACGCCTGGAACCAGAGTAGAAGGAACAACCTCCGGGTGGTGAGCCTCCTGGAAGGCGCGGAGGGGAATGACCCGCTGACATTTACTGAAAACCTGATTCGGTCTCTCCTACCGCAGGCCCGGTTCTCCGTCCTATTCGTTGTGGAGAGGGCACATAGAATGCCTGCTACCCAGGGGCCCCCGGGAGCTCCTCCACGAACGTACATCTTTCGCCTGCTTAACTACAGGGATAGAGATATGGTTTGCAGAGAGGCCAGGAAGATGGATGCCCTGTGCTATGAAGGCACAAGGGTTATGATCTTCCCGGGCTACTCCATTGAGACTCAAAAACTTTGTAGATCCTTCGATCAAGTGAAGCTCAATTTGAGGAATAAAAAAAATCTTGTACAGCATGCTTTTTCACGCACGGCTGAGAATCCAAGATGGCGAAACCGTCCGGTTCTTCACTTCACCAGAGGAGGCAACGCAGTGGCTGGAGACGGTTCCCAGGGGCTGATCACTACCTGGCATCGGGGCTCCATCAGATGCTGCATTTTTCCCTGAGAGCTGAGACATGAGCCGGGGGAGGTGAGAGTATTTCACGGCTGTTCTCCATGTGTATTGTTGCCCCCTCCCTACGGATGACTGAGACCCTAGCCTGAAGAGCCTTAACTGGCTCCTTGGAGAGCACACCGGTGACCGGGGTGGACATTTTGTTGGGGGACTGCATTCTAGTCCCCAAGGGTCAATCCCAGGGAGGGAATGTTGATGTTGAGATTAACTACTTGTTTACCACTGGTCTAAGTTGTTTGTTAGCAACACGGTTCAAGCATGCACCCCTGGATCATCCAGGAGACGGTCTATACTGCAGGAAAAGATGACGACAAAGATCCATGGAGAGGCTTCCTATAAGGGAACGGAGACGCTTGGGTGGCCGGAGGTGCACACCCTGGGATGGCGGCTGCCATACTAAGTTTGGGGATGAAAGCACACCGAAGTTCGGGGGGTAGTGCGGGGTGGGGGGGGGGGGGACAGGGGAACAAGTTCTAGTAACGGCTTGACTGCCTTTTTCTTTTTTTTTCTTCTTAGTTTGCAATTTCTCATACAACTTCTACAGGGGGACTACTACACTATATGCTCCACTAGATGGAGACAGAGTTCATCATATAGCTGCAGGGCTTTGGGCATATGGTACTAAATCCTATGTTGATGTTGACTAGTTATGCATTATATACTGCTGTGTTGATGATTTGGGTATGGTATGTTTCGATAGACCTTCCATGATGGAGTCACTTACAATTCTATCATGGAATGTCAGGGGTATGAACTCTAAGTTTAAGAGATCCCTGGTGTTTAACTACATAAAAAGATACTCTCCACAGATATGCATCCTGCAGGAGACGCATTTGATTGGGAGCAGGGTGCTGGCCCTCAGGAAGTCCTGGGTGGCGTCTTACTACCACTCCACATTTTCATCCTATTCCAGGGGGGTCAGCATCCTGGTCCACAAATCCCTGCGGTTCACCCTGCTGGACCTTCATTTAGACCTGGAGGGCAGGTACATGGTGATGCATGCAATGGTTGCAGGGCTTCAGCTGTCTCTGGTGTGTATATACCTTCCTCCTCCAGCCTCCATAACTGTGTTAGATAAGCTGGTGGCCATCCTTGCTCAATATCCGGTGGCGGGGATCATGTTGGCAGGAGATTTTAAATGACATTGAATCCTAGTATGGACAAATCTAACCCTGACCCTGCCACGGATTCTCCGCTGTCGAGATGGTCCGATGTATATGGCTTGCAGGACGTCTGGAGATGGAGACCCCCTACTGCATCTCAGTTTTCCTGTCATTCTGCAACCCATGCTTCCTTCTCTAGAATTGACCTTGTGCTTGCCAGTGATTCGCTGCTCCCCAGGGTTGGGAAGATTACATTACTCCCTAGGGGTGTGTTGGATCATTCCCCGGTGTTGCTCCGGATGCGGCTGGATACCCCGGCGAGGGCCACCCTTTGGCGCATGTCGGGATACTGGATCACGGACAAGCGCGTATCCCCCGCCATATATAGCAAGGTCAAGGCATATTGGGAGCACAATACAGGGGGGGTCGGTGTCTCCACAGCAGACTTGGGATGCATTCAAGGCCTGTACTAGGGGAATCTACCAACAGATGATACATAAAGTCCGCAAGGAGTCGGGGTTGGTGCTGTTGGAGGCAGAGCAGGAGGTCCAGCAGCTAGAATCACAATATACCTCCTCTAGAGACGCCGATCTATATGGCCGCATGCTAATATTATATAGAGAGATATCAGTGATACGAGCGACCTCATGCAAGAAGATCCTATTGGCACAATCCCAGAGGATCTTCGAGCAGAGGGAGAGGGCAGGTAGGATGCTGGCATGGTTGGTGAAGGAGAGGTCAGCTACTTCTGATATAGCGAATATTCGAGACAGTGAGGGGGGGCTACGTTCATACCCCGGGGAGATTAATGGGCAATTTGCTCAATTCTATGAATCCCTGTATGCCTCTTAGGCCGCTTACTCCGCGGAGAAGCTGGGTGCCTTTCTTGAGAGTATTGAATTCCCGCAGCTCTTGGCCTTGGCTCGAGACAGACTGGATGCCCCTATCACACTTAAGGAGGTACACTCTGCTAGCGCCTCACTTCAGCCAGGTAAAACCCCAGGCCCGGACGGGATTCCAGTAGAGTTCTAGAAGACCCATGTGGAGGGGTGGGACCTGAACTGCACGGGTTGCTGAGAATGCTGGATTGGGGATCCTTACCGCCCTCCATGTCGGAGGCGGTTATCATGGTAGTGCCCAAACCCGGTAGGGACCCCGAATTATGCGCGTCTTACCGGCCAGTCTCTTTACTAAATGTAGATGCTAAAGTCCCAACGAAGGTGTTGGCTACCAGGCTGAAGTCAGTCTTATTGTCGTTGATACATGGGGATCAGACGGGCTTTATGCCTGGGAAGGGCACCGACATAAATTTGTCGCCTGTTTACAAATGTCTCCCACTCCTCCGAGGGGGGGGATCATTGGGTTGTTGCCTCGTTAGATGCCGAGAAGGCTTTTGACTCGGTGGAGTGGGATCTCCTATGACAGATCCTAGGGAAATTTGGGTTTGGCCCCAAGTTTGTTTTCTGGGAACAGCAAGTATATGCCTGCCCCACTGCCAGAGTGAGAACTAATGGCTTGCTTTCGCCACCATTCCGTCTTTCGGGAGGTACTAGGCAGGGGTGCCCCCTCTTGCCGGGACTATTTACTCTGGCGATGGAGCCCCTAGCCATACTAATTAGGTCCTCGGAGACCGTTAAGGGGATACGGGTGGGTCCACTTGTAGAGAAAATTTCTCTATATGCGGATGACGCAGTTCTCTATCTGGCTGATACCACCTCCTCGCTGGAAGAGGCCCTTAGGATAATTGACAACTTTCGCTCCTTCTCGATAAGAATTAACTGGAGTAAGTCACTGCTCTTTCCCTTATCGCGGTCCTCTCTGGCCCCTGCAACAAATATTCAGCTTTGCCGGGTGGATAAATTTAAATACCTGGGTTTGGTAATACAAAGGAATGTGAACCACTACCTTAGCGACAATGTCTACCCGATATTGAATCAACTTATTAGCAAATGTTAGGCCTGGAGGTCTCTGCCTCTCACCCCGGTAGGGAGAATTAATTTACTGAAAATGACCTTCCTCCCTAAATTTCTCTACGTATTCCATAACACTCCAGTCCCTATTCCCTCTTCCTTCTTCACAAAGTTAGAGCAAACGATTACCTAATTTATATGGGCGGCTCCCTTCCCAGAATTGCCAGGGACACTCTAGAACAGCCCCTCTCCCAGGGTGGCTTTTCACTTCCTAACTTTCGCAAATAATATTGGGCGGCAGTGCTGGTTAGTGAGATGATGGTTCACTCAAAATCAGTCCAATCTAGCGGTGAACCTTGAGGTGGCTAACCTTGGATCCTATTCGGCGCTGAGTAACCTGGTGTTCAGGGGAACTGGAGCCCACCCACATACGCCTGCTCCCATGCAGACTACGGTTAAGGTGTGGGAGCAAATGACTGCGAAAATAAACAAGCCCCGGGACCTGGTCACCATATACCCCCCTGTAGGGGAACCCTAAACTCAGGCACCTTTTCACTGTCCCGGACCCTGCTCTTTGGGCACGGTACAAGATCAAAATCCTTAAACATATTATGCCAGGGGGTATCCTCCTCACGTTCGATCAACTGCGAGACAGCTTTGGCCTACCCACTAAATGTTTTTTAGGTTTCTCCAGCTTAGACACGCGGTTAGGGCGCAGTTCCCAGAGGAAATAACCTTTGGAGTCTAGTGGGGTGGAGAGCCATCTCATATCCTGGGATGTTTACCGGGTGCTCTCTTCCCTATACGTGTGTCCATCTGCTGTGTGCCAGATCCAGTCTCCCTGTAGCCAACCCCAGGGTAATGCCATCAGTCAGACCGGCTTTTCCTTGTCTCCTGTCGGTAGTTCTGTCTGCAGCCTGCCCACCTGGCTTTGCAATCATCAGACAGATCCCGCACAGCACCATCGATGACCCGATTCTGCATCGATCGGTCTCAATCCCACTGACTGCCTGATCCCCTCCACATTTGCCTCATTCCTATTGGTCTCCCACCTGTGCTCCTGCATTTCCTCCCTCCAACATCAGCGGCTGCTAATTTATATTTGATTCTTTATATGTGGGTCCCCCCTATGCTCTTGCTTGTACTCATACATTTTGACCATTATCATATATATATATATATACACACACACACACATTTTTTATGAGCATTGTTTACTTGGGGCATATCAGTGGTTGTTTGTGTGCTGGCGGTGTGCGTGGGTTCTTTTAGGGGGGACATATGTCCTTTTTCTCTCCCCCCTATTTTTTTTATTCACTATAACGTTGTCTACGGTGGTGGCTCTCTGATCAGTGTCATTTATTTACACCGTCATTGTATTTTGGAAAGTTTTTTTGTATCAGTAAAGTATCTTTTTATATATACTTATTGTGCCTACTTAAATTCCTTTACACATCAAACTCCAGTGGCTGACTATATGGTGTTCTTTTGGACAGCCTTCCGAGATTGTGTTAAGTCCTGACCCCGGGTTGAAAAGGGTCGTACGAGTCATCTCTGCCTAGGAATTAAATCTGCAGAATGCATAAAGGAAACCTGTATAACACCCTGGATTTGATAGGGATGTAACGACAAGGTCACACAATGAAATACGTGCTTCTCTGTAATATGTGAAATTAACTTGTATACATCTGTACTGTAATGTGTTGTATGAGAAACAAAATAAAAACTTTTCTGTTAAAAAAAAAAGCTTTATGATCTCAAGGATTGGTTCCACCCTTCCTGTCAATGTGCACTAGATCTGTGTGTGTTGCCTGGGCTTTTTGTGGTCAAGCAGCTGTTTCCCTGATTTGCACGGCTGCTACCTGGCCTTTTGTGGACACTTTCTCTAAGTTCTACAAGGTGGATTCAGTAGCCTCCTCTGCTGCCAAGTTTGGACGTTGGGGGTCCTTTAGGTGGCACTTTGAGCTGCAAGCAGTCCTTAGTTCCCTGTAAACATTATTGAACACCTTTGGAAAGACTATTCATCCAATGTCATTATCTGACCTCATAAATATTCTTTTGGTTGAATAGGCACAAATTCCCTCAGACATATTTCAAAATATTATGGAAAGGCTTCCAAGAAAACTGAAAGTGGTTGTAAAGTTTTTAAATATTTCTATGCATTAAGATAAAAAAAAACCTTCAGTGTGCAGCAGCCCCCCTCGGCCCCCCCTAAAACTTACCTGAACCCCATCTCTGTCCAGTGATGTCCATGAGTGTCTCGGCCTCCCTCCTGATTGGCTGAGACACAGCAGCAGCACCATTGGCTCCCACTGCTGTCAATCAGTCAGTTAACCAATCAGGAGAGAGGAGGTAGGGCCAAACACAGCTCCATGTCTGGACACAAGGAGCTGCAGCTCGGCTTGGGTGCCCCCATAGCAAGCGGTTTGCTCTGGGGGCACTCAACAGGAGGGAGGGGCCCAAGAAGAGGCGGAACGGGGCTGCTCTTAGCAAAACTGCTGCACAGAGAAGGTAAGTATAATATGTTTATTTTAATCGAAAAAAAAAAACAAGACTTTACAATCATTTTACAGCAGTATTAGCTGCAAACAGTAGTGGAAGAGCCTGACATTTTATGGCCATGATTTATGTATGGGATGTCCTACAAGCTTTTTTAGGTGTGATGGTTAGGTGTAAGGGTGGGCTCGGGCGTGTTTGCAACTCCACGTGCCCAAGCCCACCAGGAAACTGACACTGCGCAGCACTAATCACAGGCAGTGAGACATTTCCTGATGCACGGCCGCACAAATCCGGAAATGTCTCGCTGCCTGTGATTAGCGCTGCACAGTGTCAGCTTCCTGGCAGGCTTAGGTACGTGGAGTTGCGAACATGCCAGAGCGCTTAGACAGGTGTCCACTCACTTTAAGCCATATAGTGTATATACATCTATGCATCAGTAGCATAACGTGATGGTACACAAAGGTCTTCTGCACTGCGTTTTAACTGACAATTGCGCGGTTGTGCAACGTTGTACCCAAACTAAATTGACGTCCTTTTTTCCCACAAATAGAGCTTTCTTTAGGTGGTATTTGATCCCCTCTGCGTCATTTCTGATCACAGCTATTGACAAAAGAGCGACAATTTTGAAAAAAACAATGTTTTTTTACTTTTTGCTATAATACATATCCAAAAAAAAAATTATAAAAAAACCAAATTTATTCATCAGTTTTGGCCGATATATATTCTTCCTCATATTTGTGGTAAAAAAAAATTGCGATCAGCGTTTGATTGGTTTGCGCAAAAGTTGCCCCGTTTACTAGTAATGGCAGCGATCTGCGATTTTTTTATTGGGACTGTGATATTGCAGCGGACATGTTGGACATTGTTGACACTTTTTTGGGACCAATAACCTTTATACAGCGATCAGATCTAAAAAAAAAGACACAGATTACTGTATAAATGTCATTGGCAGGGAAGGCGATCTCGGGGTTAACTGTGTTCCCTGCATGTGTTTTAACTGTATGGGGGTTGGGCTGTCAGGGGCATGACAGATCTAACTGATCCCGAGTACAGGGATCAGTAGATCTGTCATGTCCCCCCCTCACAGAGCGGGGAACCGCCGTGTTTACATCAGCGGTTCCCCACTCTGGCTCTCTCAAAAGCGATCGCGGGTCACCGGCGGACATCGAGTCCACCTGTCCCGTAGCCCCGCTCACGGCGATTCACGGGAATGTGTCACTTTGCCGCCGTATATGTACTATAACCCTATCACCAAATTATGCTTATTTTCATGTGTGTTTTTTTTTTTTTTTTTTTTTTCTTAATTCCTTGTGAAAATAAACCCACTATATTTTACCACCATTTTGCTTTGCAGGATCAGATCTATTTTCCATGTACAGAGACATTCCAGCAGTCATATCAAGCACAGAGAGCATAAGTGGGAGCGATGTCAGTGACCCATCAGTGGAAGGTAAACTACTAGGCTTAATATCTTATATTTGTTGGAATTTCCCTGGGCTACATATGGAGGTCTGTTGTGTATGAAACGTGAGGAGGACTGGAGGAACACATCACCTAAGCAATCCTTTTGCTTATGGTAACTCGCTAGCAACAGGGATGCAAAAGAGACAACTCGCTTGCTCCTACAGAATTGTTCTGTTAGTGACTTATATACTGTGCAGTCTCACTTGTCAGTGATGGAGCAACGCCATTTTGGTTCAAGAAGAGAGGGATCAATACCGTAGAAGAAGGTGCATGCTCTTTGCACTCTTAAAGTGGTAGTTAGCTCTCATTGTTCATTTTTACCTACAAGTAAGCTTATAATGTACCTATAGTTAAAATGAATATCTTCTAAACGTGCACCGTTCAGGAGATATTCTAGTGAGCAGCAGCCGGTGACCTCGCCGGTGCATGCACTCTAAAGGAACAGCATATCGTGCAGTTCCTTCAGAGCTGTGTGCTGCGGCCGAGTCGTCATTACTGTTCGGCCAATCAAGTGGCCGCAGCCTATGAATCTGGAAGAAAGACTGGGTGAAGGTGAAAGCATCTGCAGCGATGACTGCACTGCTGGAGAGCTTCGTTTTAAGGTAAGCCCTTTATACTAACACATTATGCCTTTGCCTTGCAGGGGGAATCTTTTTAAAGAAAAAAGAGTTTACTACCACTTTAAGGGCCGGTTCACACCATGAATCACACAGGAACGCGCTGTGCTTTCCTTGGCAATTCACACGTGATCCGGATGCAGTGCAGTCTCAAGCCAATCCTTTGAACTCGCTACAACCAGATTGCATAGTACTACTATACCATGCAACCTGGTGCAGGCAAACACTGCGTTTGGGATGTCGTGCAGATCACAACTGCAGTGCGTTTTAAATGTGCATGGAACGTGGTTTTCCTGCACCATATTTTGATGTAAACAGGCCTTTATAAATCCAGTTGCTATTGAGCTCCCATGCTTCTGGTTCTGTCAGTATGGACCTGTGTCTTTACGGACATATTTCTGGCTGTGCTAGCCTGCTCCTGGATTTTCCTTTGCAGGCGTGTTAATCGTTTGTCACTACAGTATAAGTATCTGCACACATACTCGTCGTGTCCATAGTGTTCCGATTGTGTGTCTGTAGCAGCGGTAGGCGGTCAAAAAAAAGTCAGCCCGACTCCCTATAGGAGGCGCCGGTATATTGACTTTTTTTTTTCTCAACTCCTTCCAGCAAGTAGTGAGCCGATTGGTCAGTCATAAAAGTCTATGTATGTGCGCTGAACAGGCGCACACACATCATCTGATTGGCTGCCCTGAGCCAGTGACTGACTGGCATTGAATGCTGTGGGCAGGGGCAGGACTGCGGCGGACGTGCTGGCTGCATGATTACTCGTGCAGGCGCAGCACTCCGCCGGGTTTCAGTCCCGACTCCTGCGCCGCAGACCATACACTCCAGCATGCTCTCTGTAAGCCGAGCTCTGCACACTCCAGCATGCTCTCTGTAAGCCGAGCTCTGCACACTCCAGCATGCTCTCTGCAAGCCGAGCTCTGCACACTCCAGCATGCTCTCTGCAAGCCGAGCTCTGCACACTGCCAGCCTGCTATCAGATAGGGTAAGTGCGGGACTAGTCCTGACTTGGGGGGGGGGGGGGGGGG
>BLSH010402357.1:708894-721189 GCA_018402905.1 Glandirana rugosa | reverse complement strand
TTTTGCGGTCAAGAACATTAAAGTTTGTAAGCGCCATGATTTATTAACGCAGCATTACCATCTCTGGATTTGTTGTGAATACCAGAGAGAATAATACACATATGAGAGAATTTCTTATCTCTATGGGTTTGGTGGCTGCTGAATGAGCGCGGTATATTTTGGCATTTTTCACTCACCATTCCTGTTGGGCGTAGCGAGTAGCCACCCGTTCGCAGACCTTCCGCCCCTGCCTGGGCGGGATGCTGCTGGCCGAAAAGCGCCCGGACCGCAGTCCGGGACCTGGGCGCAGGTGGGGTACACCCCCAGGCCGCCCGCACGGAACAGGCACGATGCGGCGGGTCCCCATACCACGGGACTGACTCGCATCGGTCGGCCGGGCCGGGGACTGTACAGAGTCCTGAACGACCCTCTATGCCCCGGCCAGCTTCTTGATAGCAGACTTCATGCTTGATAGAAGTAAGTGAAAAAAAGAAAATAAAAGAAATAAAAAGAAACGGTCTTAATCCGGATCGCAAATCCCCTAAGGGAGCCAGGTCAACTCCTTGCAAACTAGGCATTAAAACTGATGAGCTAAGCTAGGTGGAGGGTTTATGTGGGAAGGGGGGACGGCCCCTGTGGGAGGGGCCAGCTTGCTTCTTCCCTGCCTAGTTAACTCCTAATAGGACAAGCATAAACCCCACATGTTATGAAGAGCTGCGTCCGTCAGTGAACGTAGGAAAAACCTCTTTTAAACTGTGCAATATGATGACCTGAATTCACTATGAATGAATATAAGGAGTGAATCAATTAGATCAATTAAATACATATTATCAATGAAATAATAAAAATCATAAGCACACAATCATAAAAAAGTGCAAATATCGATGTGCAAAAAACGCAAAATTTTCAAGAAACAGTCTGACAGAGTCCCAACTGAAGAAGAAAATCCAAGGAAGTGATGAAATAGATCCAAATCCAGTGACTTCACAGTGCCGTGACAAAGGGTAGCAGGATGGCAGGTTACCAGAAAAGTTGGACTCACATGACCATATGGCCAGTGAATTGACCGAGCTTATGCGGGATTATACCCAAAAAGGTCCCACGATGGCCAGGATCCAGATATGATGAGGCTTTAATCTCCGCCACTTAGCCCGGTCCACAGATCTGATAGCGAGCCTTCAGGATAGACTTCCGATCCTGTGACAGGCAATCACACTGGTCAAGTGATCAGATTGTCTGTCCTTTTAGAGGGTTTGACCAGAATTCCATGCCGCAGGATGTGTATAGTCCCAAAAGTCCATCATTGGAAGCATCTGGAGAAACATGGCAAAGCAAGGATAAAGTCAGTAAGTCTCTTGTGTGGGAAGCAGGGGAGGAAAGATACAGGACTATTGGGACTATGCACATCCCATGGCATGGAATGCTGGTCAAACCCCCTAAAAGGACAAATAACCTGATCACTTGACCACTTCGATTGGCTGCAATTTTGACCGCAAACACCCGCTGGCTACTTGGGAATCAAGGGGTCCCAAAATGACCCACTATTCCCTGCAGCAACACCCCACCTCCTCGCCCGCTGCCCTGTCCAAGATGGCGCCGCCGCCGCAAATCATCCAGGCGGACTCCACCACTGCTAACAAGCTGGTCACACAAGCGGGGGTCTTCATCGGCGAAAGATTCCTCCTCACCTCCAGATCACCTGCTCTCCCCATACTGTCTCCCGCACACGAGTCGCAATTGAAATGTGCGTGTGTGACGGGCGGGTGGCCACTCTGACGGAGCTCTCTGGGATATTGTTGCAGAGCTGCCCACTAAGCAAGATCTGCAGGCCATGCCAGCTTCCACAATGAATACACTCACCCGGGAGCTCTATGATCTTCGCCAGCAGGTAGACACAGTGGAAGAATGGGTGACGGACCTGGAATCCACCACCACCTCTGCAGAGGCCTACGTCACCTCCTTAGAGCTGGAACACTAGGCTATTACCCTGTGGACGTTCAGCTGCGTCTGGATGATGGCGAGAACAGGAGCAGGAGGAACAACCTGCGCTTCTGCGGTATTCCGGAGGGCACCATAAGCCCTGACCTCTGCACTACAGTAGTGGCCATCCTGAACCAGGTACTGGGTAAGCCGCCTACCTCTGAACTGGAACTGAATTGAGTGCACCGGCTGCATCTCCCCCCTCCACACAAGGCTCTGCCTCTATGGACTCTCCGCAAGACGTCCTATGCAGGGTCCATTTCTTTACAGTCAAAGAGGAGATCCTACGCCAGGCCTGGTCGCAGGGCCCTATTGACTTTGACAGCCATGATTAGGATTTATCCAGGTGTCTCCAGGCAAGCACGGGCCATGCCGGAGGCTCATGTGGCCTCTCCTCGGTAATCCGTACCTACCGCTGGGGCCACCCTTTCCATCTCATTGTGCGGAAGTGGGACTCCGACTTTTATCTCCGCTCCCCAGACCAACTACCAGACCTGTTCAGCTTCATTGATAAGCCGGCTATCAGCGTTCCCAATTGGCATGATTACCTTCTCTCCCTTGAGGTGCCTGGCCCTCTCTTACTAAGACTGCAGTGGACCAGGCCCCCGCTCTCGTGCTTCAAGTCGTGAGGCCCTGAGATCCCATCCTATTTCTTCCAGATCCTTTGGCCCCATCCAGGCCCTGATCCCCAGGGCATTGCAGGCATGAGTACCTATGTTTTCCCTGCTGGACTGAACGTGCAGTTTCTCCCAGTTTCTCAATTCTTGTTTGTTTTTACCTGACATCCCCATCTGCCCGCATGGCCGGCAATGACGTGATGAAACTTTGCCCGATGGCTTCTTCTGGTGAGACCTAGCAATTTCCCTATCTCTATTGCAGGCTCCGTGGACTGGGCATTATTCCTCCTGATCAGCTCTCCTACCCTGGGCCCTGCGAGACTTTATGCCAACACCTCCCTGATGGACTAACCTACACCACCACTCTTGGCTTTCGGGTTATAAACTGTAAGCCTGCAGAGCTGTATTTTCTCTGATCTTGGCTTATGGGCTCCGTTTTATTCTTTACAACGATTGGGGAGGGGGGTTATCGCTGCCTGTACCGCTCTACCCCGTCCGTTGCTGCCATGGGGGGGGGACGACCTGTGTGCATGGGCTGGGGGATTGTAGACTGGCTCTGTGTCCCAACACCTCGGCCCTCTGAGTAAGCCTTGGCTACTGAAAGGTAGCCCCACACGGCGTGCCCTTGTGGGGGTGGAACTATACCTAGGTTTCACCCTAGTTTTGTTCTGGGGCTTGGGAGACAGGGGCCTGTCCAACAGTGGTATATACATTTATATTGTCATGGTGTTACTGTTAGCATTATGTACTGTGCTTCTCTTACCTCCATATATGATACACCCATTTTGGTACTTTGACCCCCTGTCTTGGTGTACTGGGGAGAGGCGACCAGGCCTTTGACCTCTGATTTATGCCAGTCGCCTGGAACCTCGCTGTCATGAGTGCCCCACCCTGGTCCACCACTATGGTACAGTCCGTTAATGGTTCTCTCCCTTTTTCTCATGTTTTCTTGTTTTTCATTTTAGTTTTGTTGGCTCTATTGATAAACATATTATGGCTGTTCTAGTCCTTGCCTTGTGCATCCCCGAATTGACTATTGGGGCCTTTCCAACTGCTTACCACAGTATTTCTCCTATCTCCAAATCCAAAGGAGTGGGCATCCTGCTGGCCAAATCGGTCCCCTGGATTTTTGAAGCACAGCGGGCGGACGCCCTGGGCCGTTTCCTTCTCTTGTGGGGGAGAGTGTTTGATGTGCGGGTCACTTTTGTGAATGTCTATTTCGTGAATGTAGATCACCCCTGGTTTCTACGGATATTCCTCCCAGAGCTACTGGAGTTTGCGGAGCGTCTTCTTATCTGTGGGGGAGACCTCAATTTCACCATGGACCCCCTGCTAGATGTCTCGTGTGACACCTCTCACCTGCCCTATTCTTGCCTTAGGCGGCTGAAGGGGGGTCTGCAAACTCTACATTTGATGGACCCTTGGAGGTTGCTACATCTGCAAGACCGCGATTATTCCTGCTTCTCCTAGGTCCACCACGCCTATTTACAGCTTGACTATCTCTTGGTCACACACAAAGACCTGTCCAGAGTTGTGTCCACCTCCATCGACGTCATCTCTTTCTGACGACGCCCCGATTCGCCTTACACTCCAACTGGGACCAGTGACCCAGACACCTACGTCTTGGAGACTGAATGAGGCGTTACTCCAATTGGAGGATATCCCTTCTGAGCTCCTGACTACCTTGCGGGAGTACTTCAATTACTCTTATGTTACCAATGCGCTGGTGCTATGGGAAGCACATAAGACAGTCGTCAGGGGCATGCTGATTAGAATAGGAGCCCACCTTAAATGGCAGATCTCGCCGTACGGAGGAACTTCTTGTACGAATGCGTTGTCTGGAGTGCTCCCATAAGGCCACTCTAGCCCGCTCCACTCATCAAGATCTTATTAAAGTTCAAAGGAACTTTGCTTGCTCCTATTTCACAAAACGAAGCAAAAACTGGCTTGGACACATCGTACAATATATGAATTTTTGCACAAACTGGGTATATTGCTGGCAGGAGCATTGCCTGGTCCTTGCACGAAAATCTACATTTCCAGCATCTTGGCCTCCTCTGGCCAGAAACTAACTACCTCCTCAGATATAGCGGCATAATTTTAGATCCTTGTACAAGGGCCTGTACAACCTGGATGGTACTTCTCCCTCAAACCCTCCGATTGACGATAAAGCCACTCCACAGACCTACCTTGCCGCCTCTTGGTATGCTCACGCGCTCCCTCTTACAGTCCAAGAGAAATTCAAGGAACCTATCACAACATAGGAGTTGGGAATCGCCTTGGCCAGTTGGAAACCGAAACAGGCCCCTGGTCCTGATGGCCTCACTCCGACTTATTACAAGGTCTTTTTTGAGACGCTTTCTCGGCCACTGGCCTCTGTTCTCAATTCTATCACAGAGGGGGAGTCCTTCCCGATAGACACCTTGAGAGCCTATATTTCCCTGATCCCTAAGGAGGGGGAAGGACCTTCAGCAGTGTGGGAGCTACCGCCCGATGGCTCTCCTGAACACCGATCTGAAACGATTTGCCATAATTCTGGCCAATAGGCTGCTTCCATATATTCCGAACCTTGTTCATAGAGATCAGGCAGGCTTTGTGCCTCTTCGAGAGCCCCGCAACAACAGCATCCGGGTGGTTAATGTGATCCATGCTTCCCGATCATCGAAACAAGCCTCTTCTCCTGCTTTCCATGGACGCTGAGGAAGCTTTTGGCCGGGTCAATTGGCCTATCATACCGGCCACCCTTGAACATATTGGCCTCTGGTGCTCTATACTGAGCTAGATCCTTTCTCTCTATTCCAATTCCACAGCTGCGGTCAAGGTCAATGAAATGCAATCTGACTTTTACAACATCCATAATGGCATGCGGCACGGCTGCCCCCTGTCCCCACTGATATTCATACTCTCTCCTTGTGCACAGCAACGGCGGACTCTGCCATTGTCGGGTACCAGAAGACGTCAGGAATGCACAAAGTGGCCACATTTGCAAATGATTTCATTTTCTTCCTCAGAGCCCCACACTTCCCTTCCGAACCTGCTTCAGTCCTTACGAGAGTATGGCTCCCTCTCCTACTAAAAATAAGTTGGCCACTGAGCAATTTCCCCTGTTTATGAAGACTGGCTTTATTGGTATACCATGCAGGCAACAAGCCTGAAGCTACCACATTACTTGGACTGCTGAGTGTGTTTAAATTTCCCGCTTTCTGTCTGGTGTGCCATAGAAAGGGTTAATACTGAAAGAATGAGTGTCGACCATATCTGCTGGGTGGAGTATCACGGGGGCTCGCTCTGTACTCTCTCTCCTATCATTCGGCTTTGAGGAAGCATCTTTTCAATACTGCTCCCTATTTCCTGAAACTATGTGGAACTCTGATTCTTGGTACCTTCCTACAGCCCACCTACAGCGCCCTGGTAAATTTCAGCGACCTGACCCTTCACCTCCTGTCCAAGCAACTAGGTTTCTGATGCCCTGTCTCATGCTCTGAGCCACATTGCCCTCCACCTTATGGTGAAACATGAGGCACAGGACCGCTGTTATATCCTCCAGCCAGTGGATTTCTCTTACCTAGTTGGGGAAGACTTTCTACTACATTACAGATACTGAGGTCCACTCAGCCTGCATCTTGATGTATATAGGTAACCCTTATATCCTCCACATGTGAGTGCAATAGTATATGGTGTTGGCTGTTTTATAAATAAAAGGTTTCACTGTGCTAGGTCTATGCACTACTTGCCCTTTTTTTGTTTTTATCAACTGTACCTCTACCAGATGGTGACCTGGAAGCTGCAAGACTCTCTCTCTGGCAGTTTATTTTCTGGAACCATAGTGACAGTCTTCAAGTCCGTGTTTGTATACAGACATTTGTAGATTGTTTTGGGCTTTTTGTATGTCATGCATTTTTATTATTGCATATTCATATTTTGTTTTCTTTATTTGGGGATCCTAAGACCACCAAGACTTTCCTGGTACACTTGTTCTTTCTAGTCTTTCTTTGCAGACTGGTAAGAGCATAAGACATTTGCACCTTTCAAGCATCATTTTGTCTTGTACCAGTTTGACAAGGATTTTTTTTTTTAAAAATGGTCTGCTCTCTCTGTGAATTAAGCAGCATCCCATCTTAACAAAGCATCTGCCATCCCTCTAGAGAGGATGCACATATCTTTAATGATCCCACCAACAAGCAATTGTAGACCTTTTTAAAAAAGCTCAGTACTTACTCCCTGGCAGGTCCTGCTCTAAAACCTGTCTTGGCCAGGACCTAAATCTATCAAACTCTAGCAACTGGTCTAAGTTCATCAGAAAGGATCAGCTCTATGGCAGGTTGATTTACAAAAGGAAAATAAACTGTTCACTTTGCCAGGGAAATTTCCCCAGAGCTTAGTGAATATGGTAAGGGCCGGTTCACACTTGAGCGGCGCGACTTGCCAGGGCGAAGCAAGTCGCCCCGCTCGAGGCGATCTCAACACGGCTTGTCAGGAGACTTCTATCATAAAAGTCAATGCAAGTCGCCCTGAGATCGCCCCGAAAATAGTGCAGGAACTATTTTTCTAAGTCAGAGTGAAGCGATTCGGTTCCATTGCACAACATTGAGGCGACTTGTCAGCGACTCAAGTTGTATGGATGTGAACGGGCCCGGCAAGTCGCGCCGCTCAAGTGTGAACCAGCCCTAAAGCTCAACTGTATGCCTATTTTCTTTGCACATGATTGGGTATTCTTTGCAAAGTAAAATTTCTCCTATCGTTCACTGACAGACGCAGCTCACCGTTACGTGTGGGGTTTATGCTTGTCCCACTAGGAGTTAACTAGGCAGGGAAAAGAAACAGCTGACCCCTCCAATGGGGGCCGTCCTCTCTTCCTACATAAACCCCCTCATAGCATAGCTCTTCAGTTTCAATGCCTAGTTTGCAAGGAGTTGACCTGGCTTCCCTTCAGGGGAATTGCGGTCTTGTTTGTGACCATTTTTTATTTAATTTTCTTTTACTTTTTTTGTCTTCTATCAAGCAATTGATCTGCTATCAAGAAGCCGGTCGGGGCATAGAGTACCTTCCTCGACCTGGCCAACCGATGCGAGCCAGTCCTGACGTATTGGGGACCCGCCGCATCGTGCCCGTTCCGTGCGGGCGGCCGGGGGTGACCCCCCCTTGCGCCCACTCCCGGATGCGATTCGGGAAGGGCGATTTTCTGGCCCGCAGCATACCGCCTAAGAGGGGGCGGAGGGTCTGCGACTGGGTGGCTACCCGCGGCGTTCGTCGGAGTGGTGAGTGAGAGTTCCTGCCTTTCCCCCCTTTTTAGGGGCGGAAAATGGGGACCGACGGCCGCAAAAAAAAAAAAAAAGTTTTTACTTGCTGGGTAGCTACTGGTGGGACGCGTGGATCTCCCGTTCACCCCCTGTCCTCCCCCGCACCAATCGTCTGGGCGTTCGTATCGATTTTTCGCCGCCATCCAGCGATCGGCCGCCATTTTGCTGTGGACCGCCGCCATTTTGCCATAGCCGCGGACATTTTGGGCCTATGGGGCTTTCCCTCTATCGCTCAGAGCGGCCGTTTGCGGTACTGCACGTTCCCTGAAGGTGTGTTTTGGCTTCTATTGTTTAACGCCGGCCATTTTGACTGCATGCCCTGCAAATACACGTGTCTTCAGCATCTCCCTTCTCTGTGGAACGGTGGTGATCTGTCGGCGCAGCTCCTCTGACGATCCATCCAAAAACAGGCAGCAGAACAGCAAGTATAGCTGGGCTCCCTGTGGGTGGTGGTGGGTGCAGTCCTCCTGGGTTCCCTGGTGCACTGTGGGGTGTTGCTGTGCGGCAGTGTGGGGGTGCCTCATTCTCCTTAGTTTCCCTGTGTGTCACTAAGAGACCTTTTCTGGGAAGAAAGCAATGGCAGATTACACTGCTGAACCTGCTGAGGAAGCGCAATCTGCGCAAGGAGCATTTTTGGACCAGCTGCGGGCGGTCTTTAGCGAATTTCTCCCCCTGGGCGGAGGTTGCCCAACAGGTCCCCAAGAAGCGTCCCCCTCCTCATTATTCATCAGGGGAGGATTCTGAGCCGGAAGTGGCCTCAGGGGTCTCAGGGACCCCAGCGGACTTATCCGATGGGGAACTGGGTCCATCGGACAGCGAGGGGGATCAGGGGGCGGCGGCTGCGCGCGAAAAATCGTTGGTGGCTACCATTATCGCTGGCATTCGCACTAAGCTGCAGCTAGATCAGGATGGCGAATCGTGGTCTGCTGCGTATGTGTGTGGGTCCTCTAGGCCCCCTAGGGCCCCCAAGGATTATCCCTACAATTACTTTTTTGATCATTTTCTTTATCGTGAATGGCAGCGTCCACAGCACTCTTCTTCGCTGTCAAAACAGTTCGCTGCTCGCTATCCCTTTGAGGAAAGCTTTTTAAAAAAATGGGAATCGCCTGTGGTGGACCCACCGATAGCACGCCTTAGTAAGGCGACGACCATTCCTCTGGAAGGGACTCCTTTTAAGGATCCCGCTGATAGAAAAACAGAGGCGCTTTTAAAGTCGCTGTTCCTGGTGGCAGGTTCCGCTGTGCGACCAGCCTTTGCGTCCGCCATGGCGGCACAACATTTATACGAGTGTATGGAAGAGCTCCTGAAGGACCTGGAAGACGGTCGCCTGATGGATGTGCCTCAGAAGGCTGAGTTTTTACTCCAAGGGTTCAAGTACCTTTGTGATGCGGCCGTTGATTTACTGCCGATGTTGTCCAGAATATCGATATTTGCCGTCATACTTAGACGGATACTTTGGTTGCGTTCTTGGTCCGATGACCACGCTTCCAAGAAAGGTCTGGCTGACCTCCCTTTTCAAGGTGGACGTCTATTTGGCCCACGTTTGGATGAGATTATTAAGGACTTCACGGGAGGTAAGAGTACCTTCCTTCCAGAGCCCCGCAGGCGTGAGTCTTGCCGTAGACAGGGGCCCCCTCCTTCGGGACAGAAGTTTTTTCGTGCCCCGGGCGCAACAGGTAAAGGGACCCTCTCCGGTAAGGTCGCTGCAGGGGCCGGAAGACGGCAGTGGCAGCGCAAAACCGAAAAGGCGGAGGATAAGTCTTCCTCAGCCTGATGGGTTGCCCCCACCCGGGTTTCGGGTGGGGGGACGTCTTCTGGGGTTCGCAGACCGGTGGCTGGCTCACATTTCCGACCGCTGGGTCCGGGAAGTGGTGTCCACCGGGTACAGGATAGAGTTCATATCTCTACCCCCAGACAAGTTCTTCCCATCAAATTTAGGGCTCCCGCAGGAACGCTGGGAGGCCCTCCTTGGGGCTGTACAGGTGCTCTGACCAGGGGGTGATCGTACCAGTGCCCCCAGAAGAGAGGTTTCGAGGGCTCTACTTGAATCTTTTCGTGGTTCCCAAGAAAGGGGGGGGGGGGGTTCGGCCCGTACTGGACCTGAAGGCCCTGAACCGGTATGTCAGGGCGCGGAAATTCCGGATGGAATCTGTCCGCTCGGTCGTGGCCGCCCTTCATCAGGGGAAATTTTTGGCGTCCCTGGACATCAGGGATGCGTACCTGCATGTACCCATTCATCCACGCCATCAGCGCTTCCTGCGCTTTGCAGTGGGAGACCTCCATTTTCAATTTGTGGCACTCCCCTTCGGCCTGGCCTCAGCACCTCGAGTCTTCACAAAATTGCTAGCCCCGGTGTTGGCGTTGCTATGGCAGAGAGGCATTGCGGTAGTGGCATACCTGGACGATCTGCTCCTGCGGGCGGAGTCCGCCTCGGCTCTGGAGGAGAATGTGGGTATCACAATGACCTCACTTCTGGACTTCGGCTGGTTACTGAACCTACAGAAGTCATCGGTGTCTCCATCCCGTTGCCTGGAGTATCTGGGTCTAATTCTGGACACAGAGTAGGCAAAGGTTTTCCTCCCTCCGACCAAGTTGCTGTGTCTGCAGTCGGAAGTGCGCACCCTTTTATCGCACCGTCAATCTTCATTACGGTTCTGTATGCGGGTGCTGGGACCCATGGTCTCGTCGTTCCAGAGTCATACTCTTCTCCTTCAGCGAGCGATTCTGGCTCGGTGGGACAGGTCCCCTCGGTCGTTGGACCTTCTGATCCGTCTGAGCTCCCAGACCAGGGAGTCTCTGACCTGGTGGCTTCGGGACTCGGCCCTAACAAAGGGGAAGACGTTCCTGCCTCTTCAGTGGGTGATCATCACCACGGATGCCAGCCTTTTGGGCTGGGGAGGGATCCTGGGGCATCTATCTGCCCAGGGTCGTTGGTCGGCACAGGAAGCCCGCCTCCCCATCAACGTTCTGAAGCTGAGGGCAATCAGATTGTGCCCTTTCCACTGGACAGTTAGATTGCAGGGTCGTCCGATTCGAATTCAATCGGACAATGCCACAGCAGTGGCGTATGTGAACCATCAGGGCGGCACATGGAGTTCAGCAGCTGCAGCGGAGGCAGCTCTGATACTGCGTTGGGCGGAACTTCACGTTCCGGCGATCTCAGCCATTTACATTCCAGGGGTGGAGAACTGGCAGGCAGACTTTCTCAGTCGCCAGACGCTGGACCAGAGAGAGTGGTCCCTCCACCCGGAGGTGTTCAAGCAAATTTGCCGCAAATGGGGGACGCCGGATGTGGATCTCATGGCGTCTCGGTTCAATCACAAGGTGGAGACCTTTGTGTCCAGAACGAAGGATCCGTTGGCAGTGGCCACGGACGCTCTGGTGGCCCCCTGGAGCCGTTATCGTCTTCTGTACGCCTTCCCTCCGATAAGACTGCTTCAGCGATTGATACTCAGGATAGTGGCGGAGGGGATACCAATAATCCTGGTGTCTCCAGATTGGCCTCGGCGCACTTGGTACGCCGACGTGGTGCAAATGGTGGCAGACGCCCCTTGGCTGCTCCCGCTGCGAGACGATCTTCTGTCTCAGGGGCCCATCTTGCACCCTGCTTTACCCTCGCTGGCTTTGACAGCTTGGCTATTGAGTCCCAGGTGCTAAGGGACAGGGGAGTCGCCGACTCCGTAATCCCTACTTTGTTAAAAGCTCGCAAGTGCACTTCTCGCAAGATTTATCACCGCACCTGGAAGGCTTACATAGCTTGGTGCGAGGCGGAGGGTCATAACCCTCGCTCTTATGTCGTGTCCAGGGTCCTGACTTTTTTGCAACAGGGCCTGAACAAAAAACTGGCTTTGGGTACTCTCAAGGGCCTGATATCAGCTCTGGCGATTTCTCTTTCAGTGACCTTTAGCTTCGCACTCGTTGATTCGTACCTTTGTACAAGGTGTGCGACATGTGGCGCCTCGGGTGAGGACTCCGATGGCTCCGTGGGATCTGAATTTGGTGCTTTCTGCAAAGACTTCTTGTCTTTCGTGGTTTAAGTCTAGGGTGCCTCGGTAGCCTCAGGAGTGGGCTCCGCGGTGTACAGCGTGTGGAACATGTTTCCATGCTTAGTTGCTCACGCTTCGATTTCCAGTGACTTTCTCTTTAGCGGTCTCGACTATAGTCCGGGAACTCTCATGGGTTTCGGTCAAAAAACAAGTCCGGGACAACGTTTTTTCAGTCCTGGGACCTGTGCTGTATTCTCGCTCCCAATACTGGGAGGCGGAGCGTGGTTCGATACATTCGGAAGGTCCACGCCACTATTTAGAACGCTCTTCACGTGAACGCTCGAAAATTGTTTCATCCCTAATGCCTCAGCCGCTGAGGGGACAGGGAATCGTGGACCCTGAGTTATCGGTTCGACAGTTTCGGTCGCTCCCA
>BLSH010402357.1:628021-653592 GCA_018402905.1 Glandirana rugosa | reverse complement strand
AAGGGAATGGATAAACTCAAAAGAGTACCCAGGTCAGCAAGGAAAGGAAAGGGTTAAACCCCCCTCTCAAACTTGCTGCACAAGGGCTGGCCACCAGGGGGGGGGGGGGGGCAGTGAAATCTCCACAGTGCAAAACTGCACAGCCAGACAACCCGCCCAGCTGATCAAAGCATAGCAAAATTACACAGGCAGCTTACCAGGAAGTTAATGCAAAGCATATACCTGGTAATTGCACACAGCATTTAGAGAACACTGCTGAAAGCTGCCCATAGAGAAATCCCTATATCAACAGTACTGACTGCTGATTGAACTTCTCCACTGAAATTATGCCACCGCCGCCCACAGTGCGCATGTACTGGGTCTCCTGGGGACACCCCGGCCGAAAGAGAAAGCAGTGGCTTGGAACGCCCATGCGCTCCAGCCGCCATAGACTGGAAAACGCAAGAGACAGGGTAGAAAACAGACAACCACACACTGCTGCCATGGAATATGTAATATAAAAGGTATACATCACCGCACATGGCACAAACACAGATCTGTGATTCAATCCTGCTTCCACGCCGTACTTGGGGCAGATAGGGCCACCCGCTAATAGCTGGGCTGTCTGGCCATTGCGCCGCTTGCGCGCCTCTTCCAATTGCCCACTCCATACCTCGCTAATAGCTCAGGCTTATCGGAGTATCGCGACCGGTCTTCCCAGTGGTCGCTGTTGGCCGGACTTGATCGTGGAGAGGAAAAAATTCAGGTAATCTCTTACACCTCTTCCAATTGCCCACTCCATACCTCGCTAATAGCTCAGGCTTATCAGAGTATCGCAACCTGTCTTCCCAGTGGTCGCTGTTGGCCGGACTTGACCGTGGAGGGGAAAATATTCAGGTAATCAAATAATCGAACCAGTCCTTAGGAGGAGGACAAAAAAGGAACACGGCCTTCGGCTCAGAGCAAAGATTTATGGGAGTGGGGTCCTATAGGGGAGGAGTGGAGGCGGGGTTAACCCATACGTATGCTGCCATGGAGTCTGTCAGGAAAGGAAAGTTTTTCTGAAGAAGATGTTGAGTTTTCCTTGATGATGAAATATTTAATACTTCTGTTTTATCATAATCAACCTTAAAGTTACTTACGTCTCCAAATCTTTTAAGTTCTTTAATGAGGTTAGTTAAGGTCACTATTGGATTGGTCACATAAACCAATAAATCATCTGCGTATACCGACATTTTATAGTTATTATCCTTTATTTGAATTCCTAGGATATCCAGATTATTGCGAATAGCTGTTGTTAAAAGTTCCATTATTATCACATATAAAAGAGGGGATAAAGGGCACCCCTGTCGAGTCCCATTTGAGATTGTTATAGGGTCTGAGAGGATTCCATTTGTGCGTATTCTAGCTTTGGGATTAACATAAAGAGCCATTATTTTTTGAAGCATTTTAGGTCCTAAGCCCAGCTGTTTTAATGCTTCTTCCACAAAGCCCCATCCTACTCTGTCAAACGCCTTTTCGGCATCAATTGACAGTAAACAAGCAGGGATGGAGCCTTTTTGGACGTGTTCCATTAGTGTAATTGTTTTCATTATGTTGTCCCTAGCCTCTCAACCTTTAGTAAAGCCGATTTGATCTAAATGAATGTGTGTTGGTAAAATGGGTGTCAGTCTATTTGCGATAATTTTGGAATACAGGAGTAAATCTATATTAGTTAAAGATATTGGGTGGTAATTACTACAAATTGTATGATCCTTATCTGGTTTTGGAATCATTGATATGTGTGCCTCCATACTTTGTGAAGCAAATGGGTGAGAAGCTGATATAGAATTGAATGTTTTATCCAAAATTGGGACCAATATCTCCTGAAATCCCTTATAAAACCATGGAGTAAATCCATCTGGACCTGGGCTTTTGCCCGGTATCAGTGATGATATGGCTCTTTGGATTTCTAATGTTGAGAAATTTTTGTCCAGCTCCTCTCTTATATCATAATAAATGGTAGGTAGGGCTGTATCTTTTATATACTGTTGTTTTTGATATTTTTTTGGGTCCCTTTCGAATAATGGATTGGATATATTGTATAATTTAGAATAAAGTTTGGAATGTCCTATAAATTTCTACAGGGTCGTATGTAATTTCTCCTGATGTTTGTTTTTTGCATTTTTATTATGGAAGTTAAAGGTGATCGTTGACGTAGAGCCTTAGCCAGAAGTCGACCCATTTTATTCCCATGTTGGAAAAAAAGGGCGCAGTTTTTATCCCTTAAAGCGGAGTTCCACCCTTTCCTTAGGTTTATTAAAAGTCAGCAGCTACAAAAAGTGTAGCTGCTGACTTTTAATAAACCGACACTTACCTGTCTCCCGGTCCAGCGATGGAGCCGCACAGAGCCTCGCTCCTCTCCCCCTCCCCTCCGCGGCGCCGGCATTGCTACTGTGGGCACCTGGCCGCGGCTTCATGGCCGGGCACACACTGCGCATGCGCGAGCGGCGCTGCGCATTGTGATTGGTCCCGAAGTCTTCTAGGACCTGTCCTGTGTCCCAGAAGACTTCGGGAGGGAGGGGGAAGGAGTCCTTCCACTTCCGATCGCCTAAGGCGATCGGGGCGGAAGTACCCCTAAAAATAGGGTATCCCCACCCCCCCTCCTACCCAAAAGCTCCGTTTCAGCATCTGGAGCTGGGGAGGAGGACTTAAAGCGGAAGTTCCACTTTTGGGTGGAACTCCGCTTTAATCATAAAGATTGTTCATTTTGTAAACTTTGTAACTCGGTCCGTTTGTTTGCTAGTGTTACCAAGTTTATGGAAGTTGGGTTCTGTTTATATACGGTTTCTAATTTAACAATCTCTATTAATAAGTTTGCTATTCTAGTGGTCTTAATTGCCTTAAGTCTAGTACCATGTTTATTGAAAAGGCCCCGTAATACGCATTTTAGTGTTTCCCGTTGCAGGGGTTGAGAGGTTGGGTCAACCTTATGGATCCGAACAAACTCCGCTATTGCTCTGCGAATTTCTGCCTCGCATTTTTCATCTTTAAGCATCTTTGATGCATTTTTTCCTCTATTTTATTTTGACTTTTGAAAAATGCACCAGAATGCACATTGTCCTAATAAAAAATATTTATTTTCATTAGGACAATGTGCATTCTGGCGCGTTTACACACATTTTTGATGCGTTTTTGACTTGAAAAATCGTTATTTTCACCAGAACAATGTCAATTCTGGTGCATTTACACGTTTTTAAAGCGTTTTTTTCTCTTTTTTGTTTTGACAGTTGAAAAGTCTTTATTTTCATTAGGGCAATGTTAATTCTGGCGATTTGCACACTTTTTTGATGCATTTTGACACGTTCCTACACATTTTTGACACGTTCCTATGCATTTTTTTCCTCTTTTTTTATTTTGACAGTTGAAAAATCTTTATTTTCATTAGGACAATGTGCATTCCGGTGTGTTTACACACATTTTTGATGCATTCCTATGCATTTTTTCCTCTTCTTTGACACTTGAAAAATCTTCATTTTCATTAGGTCAATGTACAATCTGCTACATTTACACAAGTTTTTGATGTGTTTTCAATGCTTTCCAATATTATTCCCTCTTTTTTGGTTTCTGACACTCGAGAACTCTTTCTTTTTTCATTAGGACAATGTGCATTCTGGTGCGTTTACACACATTTTTTATGTGTTTTTGACTTAAAAAATCGTTATTTTCATCCGGACAATTTGCATTCTGGTGCATTTACACACATTTTGATGCATTCCAGACAAAGAAAAAAATTTGGTTGTGTGTTCAATGGGTTCCTATGTGGTGTTTTCCTTTTTTATTCTGACACTTGAAACATTTTTATTTTCAATAGGACAATGTGCAATCTGGTGCATTTACACATGTTTTTGATCCGTTCCAATGCATTTTTTTCCTCTTCTTTGACACTTGAAAAATCTTTATTTTCATGAGGTCATTGTGCAATCCGCTACATTTACACAAGTTTTTGATGTGTTTTCAATGCGTTCCAATATTAATCCATCTTTTTTGGATTCTGACACTTGAGAACTTTCTTTTTTCATTAGGACAATGTGCATTCTGGTGCATTTACACACATTTTAAAGCATTCCGGACAACAAAAAATACAGCAGGTTGTACTTTTGTTGAAAGCATTGGAACTGACCGCACTGGAATACTTGGAAAACACCATGAATGCTTTCTGGATGCAGTTTAAAAATGCATCTGGTATAAAGCAGCTTAGATTTTATAACCATTAGAACCATGGGTGAATCTCGGGTGAACACATTGATAAATAGAACTCTTGGTCTAAAGCTGGCTTCTCTGTTGGTCAGAAAAGCACAGGAGGCGGAGCTGCCAAGTTATTAAACCATCATTATACAGGGGCATCTCATAAAATTAGAATATTGTCAAAAACTTAATTTATTTCAGTAATTCAATTCAAAAAGTGAAACTCATATATCACTGTGTATAGATGTGTTACACACAGAGTGATATATTTCAAACATTTTGTTCTTTTAATTTTGCTCATAATGGCTTACAGCTAGTGAAAACACAATCAGTATCTCAGAAAATTAGAATATTACATAAGACCAATAAAAAAAGGATTTTCAATACAGAAGTGTTGGCTTACTGAAAAGTATATCCATGTACAATATAGTATGCACTCAATAGTTGGTTGGGGCTCCTTTCGCACAAATTACTGCATCAGTGCAGCGTGGCATGGAGGTGATCGTCCTGTGGCACTGCCGAGGTGTTATGGAAGCCCAGGTTGCTTTGATAGCGGCCTTCAGTTCATCTGCATTGTTGGGTCTGGTGTCTCTCATCTTCCTCTTGACAATACCTCAGAGATTCTCTTTGGGGTTCAGGTCAGGCAAGTTTTCTGGCCAATCAAGCACAGTGATGCCATGATCATTAAACCAGGTATTGGTACTTTTAGCAGTGTGGGCAGGTGCCAAGTCCTGCTGGAAAATGAAAGCAGCATCTCCATAAAGCTGATCAGCAGAGGGAAGCATGAAGTGCTCTAGAATTTCCTGGTAGAGGGCTGTGCTGTCTTTGAACTTGATAAAACTCAGTGGACCAACACCAGCAGATAACATGGCTCCCCTGGTTTAATGATCATGGCATCACTGTGCTTGATTGACCAGCAAACTCGCCTGTCCTAAACCCTATAGAGAATCTGTAGGGTATTGTCAAGAGGAAGATGAGAGACACCAGATCCAACAATGCAGACGAGCTGAAGGCCGCTATCAAAGAAACTGGCATAGCATATCAGCAGTGCCACAGGCTGATTGCTTCCATGTCATGCCGCATTGATGCAGTCATTTGTGCGAAAGGAGCCCCAACCAAGTATTGAGTGCATCCTATACTGTACATGGACATACATTCAGTAAGCTAACATTTCTGTATTAATAATTCTTTTTTTTTATTGGTGTTATGTAATATATAATTTTCTGAGATACTGAATTTTGGGTCTTCACTAGCTGTAAGCCATAATCATCAAAATTAAAAGAAATAAATGTTTGAAATATATCACTCTGTGTGTGACACATCTATATAAAATATGAGTTTCACTTTTTGAATTGAATTACTGAAATAAATGAACTTTTTGATGAAATTCAAATATTATGAGATGCACCTGTATATAGAGCTCCTATCTGCAGAGTAAAATGAGCAGTAATAAGGCTGAGCATTGGACCTAATGAGGGTTGGGGGTGTTGGGAAATTTTATTAGCTAGGAATGGACAACATGCATATTTACACACATTTTTTTCCTCCAATTGCTGAACAGCGGATATTCTCTTGTAGTATCCCATTTGCCTGACCATACATGGACTTTAATGTATGATTGAAAGTAAATATAAATATATATACTGTATAGATATATATATATATATATATATATATATATAAAAAGGGCACACCTGTGTTTCGTTCTAACGTGCGTTTTCCTGCCTTTTTTTATATGTTTTTCGTGTGACAGCATAGGACAGCCAATAGGCTTCCCTACACGCAACTAACGCCAGAAGAAGCTCCCGCACCTGTTTGTTTAGCGTGCATTTTGACGCATTTGTCAAGACAACAAAACACGCGCTTACTAGACATATTTGGGATGCCACTGGAAATTAATGCTGATATATACAGTTGTGCTCATAAGTTTACATACCCTGGCAGAATTTATGATTTCTTGGCCATTTTTCAGAAAATATGAATGAGTACACAAAAAACTTTTCTTTCACTCATGGTTAGTGTTTGGCTGAAGCTATTTATTATCAATCAACTGTGTTTACTCTTTTTAAATCACAATGACAACAGAAACTACCCAAATGACCCTGATCAAAAGTTTACATACCCCAGTTCTTTATACCATGTATTGCCCCCTTTAACATCAGTGACAGCTTGAAGTCTTTTGTGGTATTTGTGGGTGAGGCTCTTTATCTTCTCAGATGGTAAAGCTGTCCATTCCTCTTGGCAAAAAGCCTCCAGTTCCTGGAAATTCTTGGGCTGTCTTGCATGAACTGCACGTTTGAGATCTCCCCAGAGTGGCTCAATGATATTGAGGTCAGGAGACTGAGATGGCCACTCCAGAACCTTCACTTTATTCTGCTGTAGCCAATGACAGGTAGACTTGGCCTTGTGTTTTGGATTATTGTCATGTTGGAATGTCCAAGTACGTCCCATGCACAGCTTCCTGGCTGATGAATGCAAATGTTCCTCCAGTATTTTTTGATAGCATACTGCATTTATCTTGCCATCAATTTTGACCAAATTTCCTGTGCCTTTGTAGCTCACACATTCCCAAAACATCAGCGATCCACCTCCGTGTTTCTCAGGCCTTGTTGACTCCTCTCCAATTGTAGCATTTATAGTTGTGGGCAAAAAACTCAATTTTGGTCTCATCACTCCAAATGACTTTGTGCCAGAAGGTTTGAGGCTTGTCTCTGTGCTGTTTGGCATATTGTAAGCAGGATACTTTGTGGTATTTGCGTAGTAATGGCTTTCTTCAGGCGACTCGGCCATGCAGCCCATCTTTCTTCAAGTGCTTCCTTATTGTGCAACTTGAAACAGCCACACCACATGTTTTCAGAGAGTCCTGTATTTCACCTGAATTTATTTGTGGGTTTTTCTTTGCATCCGAATAATTTTCCTGGTAGTTGTGGCTGAAACATTTGTTGGTCTACCTGACCGTGGTTTGGTTTCAACAGAACCCCTCATTTTCCTCTTCTTGATTAGAGTTAGAACACTGCTGATTGACATTCTCAATTCCTTGGATATCTTTTTATATCCCTTTCCTGTTTTATACAGTTCAACTACCTTTTCCCACAAATCCTTTGACAATTATTTTGCTTTCCCCATGACAGAATCCAGAAACGTCAGTGCAGCACTGGATGAAAGATGCAAGGGTCTGTCAGGAGTCCAGAAACCCATTGACCTTTTATACACACACACACACTAATTACAAACAGATCACAGGTGAGGATGGTTACCTTTAATAACCATTCAAACACCTTTGTGTCAACTTGTGTGCATGTTATCAGGCCAAAATCACCAGGGTATGTAAACTTTTGATCAGGCTCATTTGGGTAGTTTCTGTTGTCATTATGATTTAAAAAGAGTAGTTTCTGTTGTCATTATGATTTAAAAAGAGTAAACACAGTTGATTGATAATAAATGGCTTCAGCCAAACACTAACCATGAGTGAAAGAAATGTTTTTGTGTTCTCATTTATTTTCTCTGAAAAATGGCCAAGAAATCATAAATTCTGCCAGGATATGTAAACTTATGAGCACAACTTGTATATCAGTGCAGCATTCCCACAATATAAAGTTTTATGTGTGCCAATTCCCCAGTTCAATATTCATAAATGCTGCAATGTATGTCATAAATTAAGATAGTACCAGAAAATTATCTTTCAATATCAAATAAAAAAAAAGAAAAATTGAAAATATATAAAACTAAAAAAATGAAAAAAGTTCTTTGTGCATAAACAAATGTGCAGTCAATGTCTTTACAAATACATCCCAATGGGAAAGTGCTCTGTGCATGGACTATAAGCAGGAAGTATCCTTTTGGAATGATTTCCAAGCATCCAAATATAAACAGTTGATTTGCATAGCACCATCTGTGAGGTAGCCACAATATATTTTATCAACAATCTTCCACCATGCTTGTGGCTTGTATCATAAATCACCGTGGCCCCTCCACCGGTTGTGCCCTCACCTTACAGGCGTAGGATATGCGCCTTATTATATATACAGTACCTCACAAAAGTGAGTACACCCCTCACATTTTTGTAAATATTTTATTATATCTTTTCATCTAAAGCACTGAAGAAACAACACTTTGCTACAATGTAAAGTAGTGAGTGTACAGCTTGTATAACAGTGTAAATTTGCTGTCCTTTCAAAATAACTCAACACACAGCCATTAATGTCTAAACTGCTGGCAACAAAAGTGAGTACACCCCTAAGTGAAAATGTTCAAACTGGGCCCGATTAGCCATTTTCCCTCCCCGGTGGTTCCAGCGAAGGGAACTCTTAAGGCATCAGCATACCAAGACATTTTGGACAATTTCAAGCTCCCACCAGTGCAGAAAGCAAGGTCCATAAAGACATGGATGAGCGAGTTTGGGGTGAAGGAACTTGACTGGCCTGCACAGAGTCCTGACCTCAACCCGATAGAACACCTTTGGGATGAATTAGAGCAGAGACTACGAGTCAGGCCTTCTCATCCAACATCAGTGCCTGACCTCACAAATGTGGAACTTCTGGAGAATGGTCAAACATTCCCATAGACACACTCCTAAACCTTGTGGACAGCCTTCCTGGAAGAGTTGAAGCTGTTATAGCG
Source organism: Glandirana rugosa (assembly GCA_018402905.1). NCBI lineage: Eukaryota > Metazoa > Chordata > Amphibia > Anura > Ranidae > Glandirana > Glandirana rugosa. Next base: position 644,766 of record BLSH010402357.1, on the reverse strand, counting down.
GCAAAGGGTGGGCCAACTTAATATTGAACCCTATGGACTAAGACTGGAATGCCATTAAAATTCATGTGTGTGTGTGTAAAGGTGTCCCAATACTTTTGGCAATATAGTGTATATAAAGCCTTAGATTGCATTCACGCCTTGGCATTTTGAGAATGCATGCAAAATCATACCCTTAGTTCCAGTGAAGGGAACTCTTAAGGCATCAGCATACCAAGACATTTTGGACAATTTCATGCTCCCAACTTTATGGGAACAGTTTGGGGATGGCCCCTTCCTGTTCCAACATGACTGTGCACCAGGGCACAAATCAAGGTCTATAAAGATAGGATGAGTGAGTTTGGGGTGGAGGCACTTGACAGGGATGCCATTAAAGTTCATGTGCGTATAAAAGCAGGTGTCACAATACTTTTGACAATATAGTGTAGTTCTGGACTGTTACAGCCAGATTTGGCACTCTGACCTGATGAGACTTCTCGCAGACCCTGGCTTTTTCAGATCATCCATATCTTGGCTTATTGACTGGTTTATCAACCTGCTTCATGGTCGTTGGCTTAAATTGGCTGTTGAAGCCCAGGTTCTGAGAGACGTAATGGTTCCCACAATGCCAAAAGTTAGAAAGTCTACTTTCTGCAAAGTCTATTACTGCACATGGAAGGCATACTTCCTTTGGTGTGAGGCGCGAGACTTTAATCTGAATAAATTCTCCCAGACCATCCTGTTTTTTACAAATGGGTCTGGACCAGCATTTTACCCTTGGCATCATGAGGGATCAGGTCTCTGCACTTGCTATCTTGTTCCAGGGATCGCTGGCTTCTTTGATCAAGACTTTAGTGCAGGGTGTCTCCCATGTGGTTGTCTCTGTTTGCTTCACAGCGACTCTGTGGGATCTAAATTTGCTTCCATTGACCCTTTAAAAATCACCTTTTGTGCCTATTAGGAAAATCCTCCTTTCCACTCTGACAAAGTTGCGTTCCGTGTTGCTATCTTCTCAGTGAGGTAAGTGTCTAAGCTGGCAGCCTTACCCTTTAACCACTTCAGCTCCAGAAGATTTACCCCCTTTCAGGACCAAGCCATTTTTTGTGATCAGGCACTGCCTTACTTTAACTGACAATTGTGCGGTCGTGCGACGCTGTACCCAAATACAATTTCTGTGCTTTTTTTTCTCACAAATAGAGCTTTCTTTTGGTGGTATTTGATCACCTCTGCAGTTTTTTTATTTTTTTGCGCTACAAATAAAAAACAACAATTTTGAAAAAAAAACCCTGTTACTTTCTGCTATAAAACACATCCAATAAAAATGTAAAAATCTTATTTCTTCATCAATCTAGGCAAATATGTATTCTGCTACATATTTTTGTTAAAAAGAAATCCCTTAGATTGAATAGTTTGCGCAAAAGTTATCACGTCTACAAACTATGGGATATATTTATGAAATTTTTATAGTGACTTATAGTGGGACTGCAATATTGCAGCGGACAGATTGAACACTAACGGGTTTATTTACTAAAGCTAGAGAGGGCAAAATTAGTCACAATTATGCATAGAAGCTTCCAGGTTTTATGAGCAAGCTGAGGTTAGAAGCTGGTTGGTTTCTCTGTGGAAATGTGACTAATTTTGCCCTCTCTAGCTTTAGTAACTAAACCCCTAACTGACACTTTTTTTGGGGACCAGCGACATTATTGCAGTAATCAGTGCTAAAAATGTGCAATGTCACTGTACTAATGACACTGGCTGGGAAGGAGTTAACATCAGGGGTGATCAAAGGGGTAACTGTGTGCCTAGCTGGTGTTTTACTACTGTGGGGGAGGTGCTTTTACTAGAAGAAGGCATTGATCCATGGAATAAAGGGATTTTATTAAAACTTACCGTAAAATCCTTTTCTCCGAGTTCACTGACAGGCGCAGCTCATCATGACGTGCGGGGGTTTATGCTTGTCTCACTAGGAGTTAACTAGGCAGGGAAAAGAAACAGCTGGCCCCTCCCATGGGGGCCGTCCTCTCTTCTTACATAAACCCCCTCATAGCATAGCTCTTCAGTTCGTACACAAGCCGTACAAGAACAGAGCACAGAGGGGTGGGTGCTGCGTCCGTCAGTGAATTCGGAGAAAAGGATTTTACGGTAAGTTTTAATAAAATCCCTTTTTCTCCTATCGTTCACTGACAGACGCAGCTCATCATGACGTGTGGGGACGTCCCCATGCTGTGTCAAAAAGAGGGGTGGGTAAACGCTAACAACAGTACCCAACTGAACCTCTTAAAGGAGGCGCCAGATGCGCCTACACTGCCGTCTGCAAAACTTTGCGGCCAAAAGCAGCATCCGAAGATGCAAACACATCAACTTTATAATACTTAGTGAAAGTGTGAACGGAGGCCCAAGTGGCCGCCTTGCACACCTGTGACACCGAGGCCTGGTGTCTGAAAGCCCAGGAAGTGCTAACAGCCCGGGTAGAATGAGCCGTGACCGGAAAAGGGGGAACATTGCCCCGAACAGAATACGCATGGGTCACGGTTTTTCTAATCCAACGAAAAATCGTAGCCGACGAGGCCGCCAACCCTTTGCGCGGGCCCTCTGGCAGTACAAACAAGGCAACAGCTTTACGAAAATAAGCTGTAGCAGCCAAGTACACCCGTAAGGCCCTCACCACATCCAAAGCATGTAACTCAAACTCCTTTGGGTGCGATGGGCGAGGGCACAATGAAGGAAGGACAATATCTTCATTAATGTGAAAGGGAGAAACCACCTTCGGAAGGAAGGGGAGGGTCGCAAGACCGCCTTATCCTTATGCACGACTAAGTAGGGAGACTTGCACGACAGTGCTGCTAATTCCGACACCCGCCTGGCGGAAGTGATGGCAACTAAAAAGGCCACCTTCTGCGACAACAGTTGTAAGGAAATCTCCCTGATATTCTCATAAGGTGGTTTCTGAAGAACAGAAAGCACCAAATTCAGATCCCACGAGTCCTCACCCGAGGCGCCACATGTCGCACTCCTTGTACAAAGGTACGAATCAACGAGTGCGAAGCTAAAGGTCTCTGGAAAAGAATCGCCAGAGCCGATACCTGGCCCTTGAGAGTACTCAAAGCCAGTTTTTTGTTCAGGCCCTGTTGCAAAAAAGTCAGGACCCTAGACACGACATAAGAGTGAGGGTTATGACCCTCCGCCTCGCACCAAGCTATGTAAGCCTTCCAGGTGCGGTGATAAATCTTGCGAGAGGTACACTTGCGAGCTTTTAACAAAGTAGGGATTACGGAGTCGGCGACTCCCCTGTCCCTTAGCACCTGGGACTCAATAGCCAAGCCGTCAGAGCCAGCGAGGGTAAAGCAGGGTGCAAGATGGGTCCCTGAGACAGAAGATCGTCTTGCAGCGGGAGCCGCCAAGGGGCGTCTGCCACCATTTGCACCACGTCGGCGTACCAAGTGCGCCAAGGCCAATCTGGAGCCACCAGGATAATTGGTATCCCCTCTGCCACTATCCTGCGAATTAATCGCGGGAGCAGTCTTATCGGAGGGAAGGCATACAGAAGACGATAACTACCCCAGGGGCCACCAGAGCGTCCGTGGCCACTGCCAACGGATCCTTCGTCCTGGACACAAAGGTTCTCACCTTGTGATTGAACCGGGACGCCATGAGATCCACGTCCGGCGTCCCCCATCTGCGGCAAATTTGATTGAACACCTCCGGGTGGAGAGACCACTCTCCTTGGTCCAGCGCCTGGCGATAGAGAAAGTCCGCCTGCCAGTTCTCCACACCTGGAATGTAAATGGCTGAGATCGCCGGAACCTGAAGTTCCGCCCAACGCAGTATCAGAGCTGCCTCCGCTGCAGCTGCTGGACTCCTTGTGCCACCCTGATGGTTCACATACACCACTGCTGTGGCATTGTCCGATTGAATTTGAATCGGACGGCCCTGCAATCTCACTGTCCAGTGAAAAAGGCACAATCTGATTGCTCTCAGTTCCAGAACGTTGATGGGGAGGCGAGCTTCCTGTGCCGACCAACGGCCCTGGGCAGATAGCTGCCCCAGGATCCCTCCCCAGCCCAAAAGACTGGCATCCATGGTGATGATCACCCACTGAAGAGGTAGGAACGTCTTCCCCTTAGTTAGGGCCGTATCCCGAAGCCGCCAGGTCAGAGACGCCCTGGTCTGGGAGCTCAGACGGATCAGAAGGTCCAACAACCGAGGGGACCTGTCCCACCGAGCCAGAATTGCTCGCTGAAGGAGACGAGCGTGACTCTGGGCGAATGGTATCGCCTCGAACGACGAGACCATGAGCCCCAGCACCCGCATACAGAACCGTAATGAAGACTGACGGTGCGACAAAAGAGTGTGCACTGCCGACTGCAGACACAGCAACTTGGCCAAAGGGAGGAACACCTTTGCCTGCTCTGTGTCTAGAATTAGACCCAGATACTCTAGGCGACGGGATGGAGACACAGACGACTTCTGCAGGTTCAGTAACCAGCCGAAGTCCAGCAGTGAAGTCATTGTGATTCCCACATACTCCTCCAGAGCCGAGGCGGACTCTGCTCGCAGGAGCAGGTCATCTAGGTAGGCCACTACCGCAATGCCTCTCTGTCGCAGCAACGCCAACACCGGGGCTAGCAGTTTTGTGAAAACTCGAGGTGCTGAGGCCAGGCCGAAGGGGAGCGCCTGCAGTCAAAATGGCAGCCGTTAAACACTAGAGGCCAAAACACACCTTCAGGGAACGTGCAGTACCGCAAACGGCTGCTCTGAGCGCTAGAGGGAAAGCCCCATAGGCCCAAAATGTCTGCGGCTACGGCAAAATGGCGGCAGGTCGCCGCATGGCGGCGAAAATCGATACGAACGCCCAGACGATCGGTGCGGGGGGGGGAGGGGGGTTGCGGGGGTGAACGGGAGCTCCACGCATCCCACCAGCGGCTACCCAGCAAGAAAATTTTTTGCTGTTTTGCGGCCGTCGGTCCCCCTTTCCGCCCCTAAAAAGGGGGGGGAAGGCAGGAACTCTCACTCACCACTCCGACGAGCGCCGTGGGTAGCCACCCAGTCGCAGACCTTCCGCCCCCTCTTGGGCGGTATGCTGCAAGCCAGAAAATCGCCCTTCCCGAATCGCATCCGGGAGTGGGCGCAAGGGGGTGGTCACCCCAGGCCGCCCGCACGGAACGGGCACGATGCGGCGGGTCCCCATACGTCAGGACTGGCTCGCATCGGTTGGCCAGGTCAGGGAATGTACAGAGCCCATGGACTCTCTATGCCCCGACCGGCTTCTTGATAGCAGATCAAATGCTTGATAGAAGTAAAAAAAAATTTAATAAAAGAATGGTCACAAACAGGACCGCAATTCCCCTGAAGGGAAGCCAGGTCAACTCCTTGCAAACTGGGCATTGAAACTGAAGAGCTATGCTATGAGGGGGTTTATGTAGGAAGAGAGGACGGCCCCCATGGGAGGGGCCAGCTGTTTCTTTTCCCTGCCTAATTAACTCCTAGTGGGACAAGCATAAACCCCCACATGTCATGATGAGCTGCATCTGTCAGTGAACGATAGGGGAAACAAAATTTTGATGCTGAAGAGACATGCTTTGCCTCTTCTGCATTAAAGCTACTTACCTGCCATAGGTGTGTGCAGCCTATTACATTAGGGTGTACAGCCCAAAGCTCAAACACACATGCCGTTCTCTTCAGCCTCAGTTGCATAGGACAGTGAATGCATGGTACGTGCTCTGTGCTGAGAGGCTTCCCGTTTACTCACAAACTGAAACACAGTTTACTATGCAGTTATGAATGAACACAGTGAGTGAGTGTTTTCACCGTGTTCATTTAGAAAAGGAAGGTGCTGGTAAATGATATTTACAAGCCCCTTCCCCGATTCTCCATCCTGAAACCTCCCCGGCAGCAGGGGGGTGGAGAGGAAGGAAGCCAGCAGCACTGAAGGGTAGGGGGTCAACATGGGGGGGGAGCCCAGGCAGTAGGGGGAATCGTCACCACACATAGTGATTAAGGTGTGCCTAGGCACACCTGGCATGCCTATGTTACCTGCCTGTCCGTCCCTGTACAGCAAGCTGTGCAAGCCCAGCTCATTGCACAACTCACTGGAACTCCACATGCACAGTTGTCTTCTAACAGGCAAAGATCCCCTTACTGTGCTCTGCTATCACGCCACCATCTTGAAATGAAAACCAGCAAATGCAGCTGGCAGAGAACCTGCTGAATATGAGCAAAATCCAACACATTGCCTCCTCAGGTGAGCGATGTAGACATCCCAGAAGGCAGCGGTGGCCTTATAAATGAACATGAAAAAGTGTATTTGAAGTTTAACCCCTCCACATCCGCGCTATTGCCGAAGTACGGCTCCAGCGCGGATCTGTATTTCCAGGACGTCGTCCCCTGTGCACGCTCCCGGCGTGCCCCCTGGTGGTGGTGCGCGGGCGTGCCCACGGGTCGGGCGGACTTGATGTCCGCTCAAGACCCGCGATCGCCTGACAGAGCTGCAGAACGGGGAACCGCCGATGTAAACACGGCGGTTCTCCGTTCTGTTACAGGGGACATACCAGATCTACTGATCCCTGTCACTGGGATCAGTTAGATCTGTTATGTCCCGGCCAGGCCCGCCCCCACAGTTAGAAAACACCCAGGGAACACTGTTAACCCCTTCACTGCCAATGACATTTATACAGTAATCAGTGGACATTTAGATTTCTGATTGCTGTATAAATGCCAATGGTCCCAAAAAAGTGTCAAAAATGTCCTACATGTCCGCTGCAATATCACAGTCCCGATAAAAATCGCAGATCGCTGCCATTACCAGTAGAAATAATAAAAATGCCATAAATCAATTCCCATAGTTTGTAGACGCGATAACGTTTGCGCAAACCAATCAATATACACCGATTGCAATTTTTTTACCAAAAATATGTAGAAGAATATATATCGGCCAAACCCGATGAATAATTTTTTTTGGGATTTGTATTATAGCAAAAAGTAAGAAATATTGTTCTTTTTTTCAAAAGCATCGCTCTTTGTTTGTTTATAGCAGCGATCTGAAATGACGCAGAGGTGATCAAATACCACCAAAAGAAAGCTCTATTTGTGGGAAAAAAAGGACACAAATTTTGTTTGGGTACAACGTTGCATGACTGCGCAATTGTCATTCAAAATGCGACAGTGCTGAAAGCCGAAAATTGGTCTGGGCAGGAGGGGGGTTTAAGTGCCCAGTAAGGAAGTGGTTAAAAAAAGGCTATCTCCTTGTTAGCTCCTTGTATCAGGTGGCTGTGTGCCAAGCATGGGCGCCCTGTCTGACAGCACAGCAAGTGTTTTAAGGCACCCAAGAAGAAGTGGCAAATGCCCTATCATGAACTAAATAATGTACAAATAATGTTTGACACCATAAATGACCTTTAGAATAGAATCAAATCAAACCATCATATTGTTACCTTTCAAAAATACAAGGGCTGTTACTGCTGACCTCCTCTTAACAAGGATATTTATCTGGCTATTGACCCAATTTATTGTACACTTTGTCACTACTCCAGAACAAGCAAAGTTGGGCGGCAGAGTGGTGTAGTGGGTAGCACTTTAGTCTGGGAGCAAAAGGGTCGCTGGTTCGAATCCCAACCATGACACTACCTGCTTGGAGTATGAATGTTCTCCCTGTGCCTGCGTGGGTTTCCTCCCACACTCCAACGACATGCTGGTAGGTAAATTAGATCCTGCCTAATTGGCCCTAGTATAAGTGCTGCGTAAATTGACAGCCCTATAGAAGTACTTGAAATAAATAAATAAACAAGCGTGCAGATCAGTACAGCCCTCACATGTTGTGTGCTTGTTCTGACCAGTGGCTCAGAGTATTGAGACCAGATAACATCCAGGCAACTAGCTATAATCAATGCCAGTCTTCATAATTCTCCCATTACAGATTTCCATAAAGGAGGATAAAAAATGAAGTGGAATTCTGCTCCCATCCACCTAACTCCTATTCTAACTACTCTATAGAAGGAAGAAGCTTACACTTACCTTGTCTCAGGGCACTTCAGTCCAGCCACGTGATCTCAGCGGCCGGCTTCAGGGGAGAGGAGAGATCTTTGATCTTTGAAATGCCTGGGTGGTGACATCAACCATTGACTTACTATTGGGCATCCTATGTTGGCTGTCCTTCATCTCCCCTGAAGCTAGCTGTTGGGGAGATCACATGACCGGACCAAAGCAGCTTGAGAATACAAAGTATAAGCATCTTCCTTTTACAGCAAGGGTCTCCAAACTGCAGTCCTTTGCTTGCCTTTATCCAGCCTTTGGGGCACTATTTCCCCCACTGATATGAGGCACTATTCCTACCACTGACACCAATGATGAGAAACTATTCCTAACACTGACACCACTGATGAGAAACTATTCCTAACACTGACACCAATGATGAGGCACTATATCTCCACTGACACCAAAGATGGGTTATTATTCTTCTCACTGACATCAATGGCACGTTATTCTTTTGACTGATACCATTTTCTTCTCCTATGGGCTTCAGTCCGGCTTCCCTAATGTCTAAAGGGCAGTAAACTGGCCCATTGTTTAAAAGGTTTGGAGACCCCTGTTTTAAAGGGCAGACAGGAGTTAGAAGGTGGGTGGTAGCCACTCTAGGCTTAGTTAGAGCTTGGAATTCCATTTTAGGCATCACTGCTGTTCTTATATCAGAGGTAGGAGGTTGTAGGGTAGGAAGCTCAATGTCCTATATGTGCAGAAGACTTTTTACACAGGTCATTACAGGAAGTCACCAGGTTACAAACAAGATTGGTTCTGTAGGTTTGTTCTTAAAGTGGTTGTAAAGCCACCACCCCCCCCAAAAAAAACCTGCAAAGCAAAAGTCATAATGAGCTAGTATGCAGCGCATACTAGCTCATTATGAAACACTTACCTCAGAACGAAGTTGTTGTAGCGGTCTCGGCACACTGCTGTGACCGGCGACATTGTTCTTCTGGGTCTGCGGCTCCGTCCAATCACAGTGACTGGCGGAGCCGCGCTGATGTCACTGCCACGCATGCACACGGGCCGTCATTTACGGCACAAATACAGAAGAAACGGCACCCGGGGCTACCCCGGGTGCTGATTCTTCAGTGCGCATGTGCCGATGATGTCGGCACGAGCAGATACAGGGGATATCTCCTAAACCTGTGGAGATATTTCCTGGACCTACAGGTAAGCCTTATTGTCGGCTTACCTGTAGTTTAAAGTGGTTGTCATGACTTGATTGGTAATTGATTTGCTGTCTGTATCCCTGTTCAGAAGATTTCACCTCACTTTGTCCCTATGACAATGGGATTTTGAAAATTTTGGGTTGTCGTGGAAACAAGGATTGGTGATAAAGCTCCAGTGGAGACACCTTTTCCCCATGATAACTCTTAGAGGAGTGAATTTCCCTTCCTAGGGGTAGATTTCCTCTCACTTTCTGTTATCTCCCTCCATTTGTAAGTATGAGTCGGATGTATGTAGCTTGGGGACTGCCTATATATCCACTATCCGACCAGCGCCGTAAATAGGCGGCGGTCGGGTTTGAGCGGCTCTACCGGGACATAGCCTGCACCTGCAGGCTATATCCCGGTATCATTTTTTGGAGCTGGCGGTCGGCTATCCAGGGGTAACAACCGATCCGGGTCGGGAGCCGCTCGGTCGTTACCCCAGGGGGTGGGAGGGGACATTCCCCCCCTCCCACCGCCTTCCGCCGCTCTTCTCCGGCCTCCCGTCCCACCGGCAGACCGGAGCGACGATCCGGCGCGTCCGTCGGCTGGAAGGAGACCTGACAGAAGCCGTAATCGGCTCCGATCGGGTCTCCTTCGGCAAATTCCGGAAACGACGTCACTTCCGGTTTACACGGCGGCTAACGGCGCCAATTTTAAAAAAATGACAGTATTCAGAATCGCCGTTTTTGGCAATCTGAATACTGTGAAGTGCAAAGGAGGGATGGGGGTCTTTTAGACCCCCCGGCCCTCCAAAAAGAGTACCTGTCACCATATATTACTATCACAAGGGATGTTTACATTCCTTGTGATAGCCATGAAAGTGATCAGATTTTTTTTTTTTTTAAAGGAACAGTGCTAAAAATAAATAAATAAAATTAAAAAAAAAACAACAAAAAAAAAAAAGATTTAAATCGCCACCGTTACGGCGAGCTCGTGCAGCAAAGAAAACGCATACGTAAGTCGCACCCACATATGAAAACGGTGTTCAAACCACACATGTGAGGTATCTCCGCGATCGCCAGAGTGTGAGCAATAATTCTAGCAAAAGACCTCCTCTGCACCTCTAACCTGGTAACTGATAAAAAAATTTTAAAGCGTCGCCTATGGAAATTTTTAAGTACCGGACTTTGTCGCCATTCCGCGAGTGCGCGCAATTTTCAACCGTGTCATGTATGGTATCTATTTACTCGGCATAACATCCTCTTTCACAATATACAAAAAATTGGGCTAACTTTACTGTTGTCTTATTTTTTAACTCAAAAAAGTAAAATTTTTCCAAAAAAATTGCGCTTGAAAGACCTCTGCGCAAATACCGTGTGACAAAAAGTATTGCAAAAATCGCCATTTTATTCTCTAGGGTGTTTGAAAAAAATATATATATAATGTTTGGGGGTTCTAAGTAATTTTCTAGCAAAAAAAATGTTTTTAGCTTGTGACCATCAAATGTAAAATAAGTGGCCCAGTTGGTAAGTGGTTAAGGTTTAGTTCTATTTGCACACTGATACTTGCTGCAGGTAAATGGCAGCTTTAATACAAGCCCAGCAGACAAAGCACAACCAAACTTTATTGTGCCATTTGGGGATGGTAGATGTACTGTGTGTAAAAACAAACTACAGTTGTGAGCTTTCAGGATCAGCAGTGTACACAATGATGCCACACAGTTCTTGATCTGTTTGGGATCAGCAACAAGTGTAGAGAAGCACAAAATCTGATAAACAATATTAACAACCTCCACAAATGGAGCTAAATTGTACTAGGAGGGCACTAGTGAGACACTTCTGAGATCATTCAAAATTTTATTTGACCTGCATTAAGTGGGATTTTCTTTCCCACAGACTTGAATGGGAATGCAAAACCCAGTTAAAATGAAAAAAGCATGCCAACACAGGCCTCTAGGTATCTTCAGGGACCCGAATTGATGGATTCAAAAATCAGAAATACATTTTCAAAGTTTAATCGAATTCACATAATAACATCATAATAACATCCACACTACACAGTTTCGTTTTCTCAAGCCATAATGTACATAGATTAATTTCCTGTGTTCCCCTGGCATTAGATCAGGTAGTAGTTGACAGCTCTATTAACACTGCAGGAGAGAGCAGGTCAGACAATAATTTAGCTCTGCTAATGTCTTACAGGTCCACAATGACATCACCTTACCATAAAGTAACCGATGGAGGTATTCTTCCGGGGCTTTTCAGTAAAAATTATAAAACCTGGCATCCTTGTAATATGTAAAAACGTACCCTACCAATAAAAGGGCAGCTTCAAGTGTATTTGCACATAGCCATTTTTCTTTTCACTTATAACTGTTTATAGGTTCCTCCACTTCCTCCTATGCTGTATGCCCTCTCCCTTTGCCAGTCCAGGTAGTGTGTTCGTCTATTTCTGGCCAGGCTCCTGTGCTGCAGTATGCAGGCTGGACAATGAGTTTCATAAGAGATAAATGGGAGAGCCAAGATGATTCTGCCATTCATTCCTACAGAACCTGATATTGTGCCTGCATACTGCAGCACTGATGCTCAGCCAAAAAAATATGCAAACACTGCCTATCTGAGCCGAGGGCGGAAATTGGGAACTGGGTCAATACTGTATTTGGGGTCTGTGTGGAGGGCACACTAAATACGAAGGGGATAAGGAGGTGCCCATAAAGGATTCTTAGTAGAAAAGTGTACTTTTAAGCCTTCTCCTGATAGATTGGTATCCATCAAATCTGGTAAAATAAGGTACCCAAACTTCAGCTCCAAGTCAAAGCTCTGACATCTTTCTGAATCCCAGATCATAGTGCATTCCCCTTGCTGACCTATAGAGGGGAACATGTTTTTGCATTATGGAAGCCAGAGCTGATGTTTGACCAAGCTTCCACTTAGAGATAAGGGGCGGCTTGCATATGTAGTCAGTAGAAGACTAAAAGAACTAAAGACTATGTGCAAGCCTTTTGATTATTATTTTTTTTTTAAAAAAAGATATGGCTTTCCAATAAACAGAAGCAATTATAAAAATTATCTTGCAATATCACCTTCTTGGAAAGTCCGGTACTGCATATTTGATTTCTGTGAGCAGCACTGTATCTGAACAGACATCATCTAACCCAGCACTATAAACAGGTCTGATTATTGCTTGCACAGAAGATGGAGATACAGTGCCAGCTATGCAGGCGCCTTATGCATTTAAACTGAAAAACCCCTCTGAGTTGCCAATGATCAGCCAGATAGACCCTCATCTGATAATGATTGATTTACATACTGATTAATAATTAACAGAATCTATAAGTACAAAGACCAAATCCAGTCGCATATGTTTTCAATATCCTTTTGCATGCTCAACAACAAACCATTAATCACCGAATCCATTGACATAAGTATGGCACTGTGACAAATTGATCCACATCTGTTCACATCTTCACTATATTCTTATATAAAAAATATGTACACAAGCAGCAAGTCTTTGTTTTCAAGCTTGTAGTGTTGTTGCTGTGGTTTCCACATTTTACAATAATCCACACAAAGTGGTTGTAAAAGGTACAAGGTTTCTTACCTTGATACATTCTATGCATCAAGGTAAAAGACCTTCTGTGTCCAGCGGCCCCCCTAAATACTTACCTGAGCCCCCTTTTGATCCAGTGATGTCAATGAGAGCCTTGGCTCTCTGGGGGCTCGCACTTCTGATTGGCTTTTCGCAGCAGCGAGAGCCATTGGCCCCCGCTGCTGACAATCACAGCAAGTGAGCCAATCAGGAGATGGAGGGGGAGGGGTTTACTATATTGCAGCTTACAAGTTTTTAGATGACGTTTTTCAGGCTAAGTTAATTTTTTGCAAGTACAAAATATACCTCTTGATCTGGCCAGACATCCCATGTGCTTTCACCTTTTTGTGCATTGAACTGAAGCCTCTAGCAATGTCATCAGTCTCCCCAGTTCTCTTTTGTAGACAACAAAACAACGTCCCTCCGTATAATAGAGTTGCAGAGAGTAGGAGGTGATTGTAGTTCAAATAAGAAATGCAGCCTAGGATGGCAATGCTGAGCCAGATACAAGGAAAATGAATGCAACCACCACATCTGAGGACTGGTAAGCTGCAATATATTACATTATGTTTTTAAGATCAGAAACGTTTTAATGTGGAACTAACCCCATCGGTTTAACTTTTCACAGCCAGTTTCCTACTGCACATGCGCTAATGGCACTGCACTCTGTGAATGGGGGGAAGGAGGGGGGGGTTAACTTCCATCTCAGTTCACTGTGGCGAACTGAGTCGGAAGTGGGTACTTGTCAAAACCAGGTACCTGCTCCCCCCCAAAAAGGTGGCTAATGTGGCATCGGTGGGGGGGTGCAGACAAGCAGAGCTTCTCTTTTCAGGTGGAGCTCCGCGTTGAATCCCTAAACATGCCAATGTTGTTTTCAGCAGTGCTTTCAAATACATTCGTCCTACTAGCGCATGTGCAACGTATTCTACATTTAAGGCATGTCTCCGGTGATAATTCTCACAGATGCCAATGTCAGCTCTCAACTACGTTTTCAGGACCTTAAATGGCTGGTGTCATAGCTGGTCATGTGTGCAGCACCATGGCAACTGCAGATCTACATAATAGTTAGGATTGTGCTGTTTTTGGCTGCAAATAGATAGGAGGGTTTTGTTCTGCTTGAAATTGCAGTAATGATCCATGCCCCTAATCAGGAATCTCCAAACTACAGCCCTCCAGCTGTTGCAGAACTACACATCCCATGAGGCATTGTAAAACTGTTACACTCGCAGACATGTCTAGGCATGATGGGAATTGTAGTTCCTGAACAACTGGAGGGCCATAGTTTGGAGACCCCTGCATCCTTTAGCAATGTAAAGCATTTGGCCAGAACTCATAAACCAACAGGACCACACAATGCATGGGCTTAATTGAAGATAATCTAAGATTCTATTGCTATGAATACCTGAGAGCTCTGAGGGCAGTGTCCAGCTATTTTCTCATCTGAAGGGTGAAAAGAGAGGATGCACCAGACTACTGCATTATCCCAAGAGAGTTTATTGTTAAAACCAAAGATAAAAATTACTCACAAACATGTGGGAGAAAATCGCTTGACTTAGCCACCAAATCGTGACATTCAGTCCTGTTCAGACAGCAGTCTCCAGATGACGAAGAAGAGGACGTCAGGGCTGCTGCTAGCTGACACATTTCAAAGGCGTACCTTCTTCCTCAGAGCTTCTGAGGAAGAAGGTACGCCTTTGAAATGTGTCAGCTAGCAGCAGCCCTGACATCCTCTTCTTCGTCATCTGGAGACTGCTGTCTGAACAGGACTGAATGCCACGATTTGGTGGCTAAGTCAAGCGATTTTTTCCCACATGTTTGTGAGTAATTTTTATCTTTGGTTTTCACAATAATACACTAGGCTGGTGCCCCCTCTCACTTTTTACCAGTTATTGACCACTGGGATATCCCCTATCCTTGAGGGCAGCAAGGCCAAAGCTACCATCCCCTGAGTGACTATCCACCCAATATCACACCATTGTGCAGTAGTTCTGGTCATTTTTAATTTTACAAAGCTAAGAAAGGCTGTAGGGAGGAGGACATTGTCTATGTATCCTTTAAACACTGGTGTGTGGAAAACAGCTCACAGCTAATGAAAAGCACCATAGAATTCACACTGGTAAGGCAAAGCAGCATACAGTGCCAGCACAGGGCATCATAGTGCATGTTAGCCTGTAATGTTGCTAAAAGGCATAATACACACCTATAAAAAGGAGTCCAACACTTACACCACAGCCAGCCAAAGCCCATCATGTACAAAAGTTAAAATGTAAAAAACAAATGTCCTTCATAACACTAAATCACAGACTATGGAAAGTCTCTCATTCCTGCACAGTGAGTACGTAGTTAGTCACTAGTATTGGGTGTCAGCGTGTCCCATGGACGAGGCACCGCTCTCTCTGCCATCACAGAGTAGAATGCTCCCAAGGTAGGGAGGAGGTAATAGGCTGCGGGTCACTTGTTATCACTGTTGGTCATTTAGAGTTCTCAGTCTGTGCTGGAGGTAGATCAAGGTTCGTTCCTGGGATGACAAATTCTCCTTCACCCTCAATGAGATGATCCCACTGATTGAAGTCCTTATGGAGACCTGTTTAGCAGACAGAAAATCAATAATGTTTTGCTTCATAAAAAGTGATCTTGGATATGGAAGGTTCTAATTAACCCTACTTTACTGCAATTCTTGTAATGTTCATGTGTCTCTACTGGAAGGTTTCCTCACACTTCTTTTCATGTTCACATGACTAACACGTAACACAGCAATAAAAACCTGAATGGGGTCCTAAACCTAAACTAAAAAAAAAAAAAAATGCAATTTTTTATTTGGAGAGGGTAGAAAATTGTTTTTGGAAGATTTTTCCTTATTTTTTCTTTGTTGGCCCCTATTGGAGAGATTGCCCATCACTTCCACCTCTCTTACAACAGGACCGCAGATGGCAAAAAATTGTAAGAATCTCTAACCCTTCTCTGCTCTATCCAAAACAAAATAGTGTCCGTCAGTCTCCAGCCAGAATGTTTTAAAGGAGAAGTTCACCCATTTTCAGGGGTCTTCAGAAAGCTTACGCACTTTTATACATATATAATAGAGTTAAAAAAAAGTGTGGACATTTTTTGAAGATTCCTCATATATGGGCAAAAAATGGGAGTCAGGGGGAATGGACTGGCCCCCGCATCTTCCCGATCCCCACTGTGACAGCTAGCAGGGTTCTTCTCCCTCCCCGCTAGCTGTCACAATTTAAAAAAAAGTGGCTGAGCAAAGCTCTGCCCCCACCGGCCTGTGTCACTGATTGACAGGGCTATGTGCATTGAGAAACTACAAGGTCCAGAAGCCTTTGCAGATGTCAGCTTGTAGTTTTCAATGTGAAGCACCATGGTAGTTCATTCATACTTCCTGTCAGATTGTATCTGCTTACTTGTACGGGATGTACAGGCAAGCAGATGCACTGGCAGATCTGCTGCAGACCTGCATGGCAATGGCTCCAAAAAAAAATAAAAATAAATAAATACACATTTTTTTACCAGCAAAACAATGTGCATTTATTATTTTTTTCCAAAAAGTGAACGTATCCTTTAAGAAATGTTAGTGCTGAAATTAAAGCCCAATTGAACCTCTCTGTTTAACTATATCAGCTCTTTGGACATACTACAATAGAATAGAAAAAAGGGATTTTTTGTATAGTTTTTTAGGGAAAAAAGATAAGATAACATCATACAGGTTTCTCGACTATATCAATTTGTCTCTCCAAGTTAACCCGAAATTAAAGTCGTGATTGTAAAGAATTTCCTATGCAAGTGAAAAACCTTTTTTTATTATTTACGTGTAACAAAACGACCATTTTTTTACACATAAATAAATAAAAATAAAAAAAAACCTCGGTAACGGTACGTCCAGACGTCGTCTAGACGGTCACGTAGACGAACGGACATGTAGGGCATGTTCATTCGTCTATGTTAGACTGTCCTTCATACTTACTTGATGGTACCACGAAGTGTAACTTTTGATGTTCGACTGTAGACGTT
>BLSH010402357.1:602883-627616 GCA_018402905.1 Glandirana rugosa | reverse complement strand
GCGCGACCCTTCCGTCAGCAAAAATAAAGAATCAGACTTCCGAAAGGAAGCTGTAGAACTTAAATACACCCGCAAGGCCCTCACCACATCCAAAGAATGCAGCTCAACTTCTTTGGGATGTGATGGGTGCGGGCACAATGAGGGGAGAACAATATCTTCATTTAAATGAAAAGAAGAAACCACCTTCGGAAGAAACGAAGGGGAAGGTCGCAAAACTGCCTTGTCCTTATGGAGGACCAGGTAAGGTGACTTGCAGGATAATGCTGCTAACTCCGACACCCGCCTGGTGGATGTGATAGCTACCAGAAAGGCCACCTTCTGCGACGATAACTGTAAGGGAATGTCCCTAATCCTTTCATATGGCGGTTTCTGCAACACAGAAAGCACCAGATTCAAATCCCACGGTGCCAAAGGCGACCGTATCCGAGGAGCCACATAACGTACCCCCCGTACAAATGTACGGATCAATGAATGAGATGCCCAGGGCCATTGAAAAAGAACCGCCAGCGCCGAAATCTGCCCCTTACTTAACGCCAGGTTCTTGTCCAGACCTTGCTGTAAAAATGCCAGTACTCTGGATACTCTATAAGAGCGGGGGTTCCAACCCCCTGCCTCTCACCAGGTAATGTAGGCCTTCCAGGTCCTATGATAAATCTTACGTGAGGAACTCTTACATGCTTTTATCATAGTCGGGATTACGGAGTCCGAGACACCCCTATCCCTCAATACCTGGGACTCAATAGCCAAGCCGTCAAAACCAGCGAGGGTAAAGCAGGGTGCAAGATGGGCCCCTGCAACAGCAGGTCCCCGTGAAGCGGAAGCCGCCACGGAACCTCTGCCACCATCCGTACTACGTCGGCGTACCAAGGGCGCCGGGGCCAAGCCGGAGCTACCCGGATTGTCTGGATTTCCTCCGCCTCTACACCGCATACGACCCGCGGTAGAGCCTTTAGAGGAGGAAAAATGCACAGCAGCTGATACTGCCCTCGAGGCCTGTGAAACACTGCCCCCCAAAGGATCAGAGCCGCCTCCGCGGCTGTTGCTGCACTTCTTGTTCCGCCCTGATGGTTTACGTACGCAAACGGGCGGCGCAGCCCTACTGTCCCACGGGACAGGCAGAGCTTGATCGCTCTCAGTTCCGGTACCTACATCGACCAATTGAGGGGAAGAAAACTTCTCCCCCCCTTTAGGGCCGGAACCTGAATCCCCCAAACCAAGGGTTCCCGGGACTGACACTCTGACCTGATCGGCCTGTCCATGGATAGAGGAGATTTGTCCCACCGCGACTAAATTGCCTTCTGCAGGAGCCGAATGTTCTGGGCGTAAGGTATCGCTTCGCAAGTCGACCCCCTGAGCCCCAACACTCGTATACAGAACCGTAAGGAGCGCCCTGCTTAACGCATTAGAAGCTTGCTCGGTGTTAGGAACACCTCAGCCTGTACCGTGTCTGGAATCAGACCCAGGTACTCCAGCCGGCGTTCAAGATGACTTCTGTCTGCTGAGCGCCTGACTGGCGCATAGAGGCGCCTCCTGACGCTTCTGCGGAAGCCTCACGTTTGAGGGGAAGGACTTTTCTGGGGGCAGAGAGCTGCTTGCAACCCCCAGAAACCGGCCCCCCACCCGTGAGGCGGGTGGGGGCCACCCATCATGTGGAGGCAGGCTTGTCCTCCGCTTTCTCGGGCTTACGCTGCCAGGGCCTTTTGCTGTGGCCTGTAAACGCCTTCCCGGCCTTACCCGGTGGGCCGGGCGCCCGAAAAAACTTCTGACCAGAAGAGACAGGACCCTGCCTACGACGAAGATCTCGTCGCTTCGGCTCTGGAAGGAAAGTACTCTTCCCTCCCGTGAAATCCTTAATAATCTTATCCAACTGTGGGCCAAACAGACACCCTCCCTGAAAGGGCAGGTCTGCCAGAGCTTTCTTTGAAGCCTGGTCGTCCCCGACCAAGAGTGGAGCCACAGCACCCGCCTGACGACAATTGAAAAAACAGACATTTTTGACAATATGGGGAGAAGATCCAAAGCCCCATGGCATATGTAGCGGAGACCTTCTTCCAAATGTTGCATCCGCTGTACCTCAGCCTGTGCACATTCACTAGACAAACTAATGCGCAGTGCTGCAGCTTGCTCGCGAAGAGACTGTGCCACCATAGCAGTTGCTAGCGCCGGCCGCATGGCTGACCCAGCCAACAAGAATAGTGCTTTAGACACTGTCTCTGTGCGGCGATCGGCCGCCTCTTTAAAGGATGGAGACCCCTCCAAGGGGATGGTGGTTGCCTTATTCACACGAGCCATGGCAGGGTCCACCACCGGGGAAGCCCATCTTAGTAAAGCTTTCCTCAAAGGAGTAGCGAACAACAAAGCTTTTAGGCAAAGCCAAGGAACTTGGTAGCTTCCGCCATTCCTTGAACACTGCCTGTTCAAACACCTGATCATAAGGGTAAGCCCTAGGGGACCTAGGGGGTCTAAGCGGTCCACAAACATATGCGGACTCATGCGACTCCCCTGTTTGGTCCAGTCGTATAGAGTCGCGAATATCCGTGATCAGTGCTTCCACTATCGCTTTATCCCGCGAACTAGGAGCCTCCTGATCCTCTTCACCCTCTGAGGGCGGCTCACCCTCTGAAAGATCCACAGGTTTGACCACTGAGGCGCTTTCTACATCTGAATCCTCCCCTGAGGAAAGAGGAGGGGGTGGGCGCTTCTGGGGGCCCCTCGGAACGGGCACCCCTGCCCGGGGAAAGAACTCCCCAAACACCGCCCTCAGCTGTTCCAAGGACACTAATGATTCTGGGGTGGACTGTAGATCTGCAGGTATACCTGCCATAGAATTTCCGGCCTCTGACATCTCAGCCCGGCACCCCCGCTGTGTAACCACCACCTCTACCCCACAAATCAGCCAGGGAGACCCGGGCGGATTACACCCACCGCTACCGGCACCCAGGAAGCGCCAGCTATACTTGCTGTTTGATGCCTCAGCACTCCAGCCGAAGAGCAA
Organism: Glandirana rugosa; assembly: GCA_018402905.1. Classification (NCBI taxonomy): domain Eukaryota; kingdom Metazoa; phylum Chordata; class Amphibia; order Anura; family Ranidae; genus Glandirana; species Glandirana rugosa. The sequence goes on along the minus strand of BLSH010402357.1, from coordinate 624,621 downwards.
TGCCCACGAACTGCTGCACGTCAGGAGCTTGTTACTGTGTGTCAGCCATGCTGTTCAAGCAAAAACCGGAAGCCCACACCCGTTTTTAAGGACTTCCTGCACAAGGACTGCAGTTCTCTCAACCGACCACTGGAGACCGCCAGAGAGCAGGCTGGAAACCACATGGTTCTCAAACAATGGACGCTGCCATTACACACGTGCGGTCGGCCACGAACGAGCGGTGCTCCAAAATCCAATGGCGACAACCCACCTAACACATTGCTCCGGACGGTCGGTGCAGATTCGAATGGTTAGTGCAAAGGTGCCTGCAGGGGATTGAGGGGGGAGGGGGAGTGGGGGGAAGGCCTCTAACAGACCCCCACTGGCTGACCACCACAGAGCTGCCCAGATGCCCACTCTCCATGCCTCTAGGGCGGAAGAGGGGTTCACTCACCTATCCGACGGGCGCAGCGGGTAGCCACCCGGAGCAGACCTACCTCCCCGTAAGAAGGCATGCTGATGGCCAGGCCACTGGACAGGTGAACCAGTCACTGGGCTCTAGTGGGTTTTAGCCACTGGCCGCCCGCACGGAACGGGCGCTATGCGGTGGGCCCCCCTAAGGGGGTTCGCATAGTGTTGGCTGGACTGGGGAAAGATTAGGATTCCAGATATCCTCTATACCACCAGCCAGCTTCTTGATAGCAGTCTTCCTTAGATGAATCTTCAGGAGACCGCTGCTCCCATAGGGAACCAGGTCTACTCCTTGCACTAGGCACATAAAAACTGATGTGCTGTACAGAGCAGGGGGATTATATGCTAAGGTGAGGACGGCCCCCTGGGAGGGGCCAACCTACACTTTTGTTTGTTTTGCCTAGGCTACTCCTAGTAGGATGAGCATAACCCCACGTGTCATAAGAATGCTGCGTCTGTCAGTGAACGGAAGAGAAATAGTTATTTAAATATTACCATTCTAAGCCACACAGTGTTCATATTGAAAGGTTTCAGAGACAGGGAACGCCAGAGGCTGTGCTACAGCCCTTAATGTGGAGGGTCTCTGTGATGAACACACACGGGGCTTAAGTGCATGAAGTTATACACCATGATATCTTCATCCCATCCATTTTCCTACTCTGGGAAAGGTGTGACCCAGCAACTGGGTCACACCTTTGGACCTGCAGAGTACTCTGCGGATAACACAGGACAAAAGGGATTGGGAAGCACCACAAGCAGAGCCCACTGCCAAAAGTTACATTCTAGGCAAGCTTTCAATCTTTTATCCAGTGGGGTCCAGATACAGCCTCCAAGGCTATTCCAAAGATTAAGTCAACCTTCATGCTGCGCGCTAAAAAAAAAAAATTGAGTTAAAGCTATAAAGGTCGGAATGGGTCCTTACAAAATCTGTTGGGGAAGGTGTGGGGGTGCACCAATGGTCTCTGCAATCAAAGTCAGCAAATAACTGAGCTATTTGGGTCATAAAGTACTGCATGACCATAATAAAAGCCTTAGCCCAGAGGACGAAGAGTCCAGCCAAGGGGGGCTCCCAAGGCGGGAGAGACTAACAGCAGAGGACAACATGACACCAGGCTGTAGACATCGGCAGCATCTTAGATTGTAAGCTCTAACGAGCAGGGCCCTCTGATTCCTCTTGTACCAAATTGTTATGTAACTGTACTGTCTGCCTTCATTTTGTAAAGCGCTGTGCAAACTGTTGGCGCTATATAAATCCTGTATAATAATAATCATTAGATGTGCTGCAAGCTCCCCCTGATCTGTTAGTAGAAAGTGAGCTGGGGCACCTGGTACAGTGTGGGATCAAATAAAGAAAAAATACATTTTTGAAAATCTGGCTGGCACTAGGAGGGAGTATACCAGGGCTCATCTACATTTGGCTGCCAGTGTCCAATTCTGTAGATGCAGTATAACCCGACTTCCTGTGTCCCTCAATGGATGCAAAAGGAAAATTTTTAACGCTGATCTCAAGCTTTTAGTCCAGTTAAAATAGTTTAGACTCCACCAGTGGGATGGGAACTCCAGCGGACAAAATCAAGTTGGGCTGAGCACTGCCCAGCCATTCACAGAGAGCTTTGTATTCTATGAATGAATAGAAAGCTTCCTCTGAATGACTGAGTTTGAGATTGGCTGAGGTGAGCAGATGACCTCACAATCAGAGGAAGCTCTGGATTTTTTCATAGAATACAAAGCTCCATGTGAATGGTTGAGCAGAACTCAGCCCAAGTGAAATTTGTTTTGGGAGTGGGATGAAAAGTTCCCAATCTTACTGTTGGAACACAGCTTTGTACTGTATGTAGCTGACCCTATACAGTGCACACAGCAGGCACATCTAGTAGTGAAGGTAATAGTTTGTTTGGACAAACTTGGTCCAAAAACTATTTAAACTTTACTAAAAGCTGGTAATTACAGGTCATTTTCTCTCTAGAGCAAGCCACAGCATGAATAGAAAAGCCTTGCCTTGCTCTCTGTGGGTAAGCAGTGGTCTGCTGCATTAGATCTATAGCTCTGCAATCAGCAAAGCTCATGCTCCAAGCTGATTATAAATTTCTAGGTCTGACTCAGCAAGGGGCATGTCACACCTCTGCAGAGACCACTACTTCCATTTAGAGAGCAAGGGTCGGTCCTTCTGTACAGCATGCTGACAGGGCTCATGCTTTCCTAGTCATCTTGTGGCCAATTTAAAATTAAACAGACTATAAAGGCGGCCATACATAGATCAAAAATGCGGCTGGTTCAGCCGCATTTTTTGACCCATGTATGGGCAGGGTGGTTGTACAGAGGTCGATCTACCAATTGACTTCTGTACAACCAGCCTGTCGGGTTTTTCCTGATTGATCAGTGCCACCGGCTATAGCCAGCAGCACTCATCAGTGTATTCTGATGGCAGGGAAGGTTCCCTCGCTGTCAGAATACAATGGCACAGCAGGAAGCATTCCCCCATCGGTATCGAGTGTGTGGATGAGAGAATTTGGTCATTATTTTCCGTTTAACCAGTTACATAGTTAGTCTGGTTGAAAAAAGACACAAATTCCATCTTGTTCAACCAATAAAAGGGGAAAAACAAACCTCTTTTTTTTTTTTTTTTTTTTTTACAATCCTATATGTACAATCCTATACCCACAGTTGATCCAGAGGAAGGCAAAAAAAACCAGCAAAGCATGATCCGATTTGCTCCAGCAGGGAAAAATTCCTTCCTGATACCCCAAGAGGCAATCGGATATTCCCTGGATCAACTTTGCCTATAAATGTTAGTATCCAGTTATATTATGTACATTTAGGAAAGAAACCAGGTCTTTTTAGTTTTATAATCATACTTAGTTCGGCGGATGCAGCATCAGTCCAATGTTGCACCTGTCCCCCAGCACCTCTGCACTGAAAACCGAGTGATCGAATACCGCCGATCACTCGGTTCTCACAGCTCCCTGAGCAGAGAGCAGCTGACTGTCAGTCAGCAGCTCCCCGCACTGCTCCTCCTCGTTCATTGGATCACTGAGCTGTGGAGGGGCAGAGAGCGTCAGTCCAGGCACCTGGCAGATCCAGACTCCATGGTCAGGATGATGCGGTGCCTGGACCGACTCCTGTGACGTCAGCAGATAGCGGACTTCAGCACACTCTCTGCTGAAAACGGGTCACAGGAGTGCCAAACGGATTGCACTCCTGTGATCCATGGGAGAACTACAGCCAAATGTGATTTGGCTGGACTTCTCCTTTAAAGCAATCTACTGAGCTGGCCAGAACCAGCTCTTGAGGGAGACGATTCCACGTTTTGACAGCTCTAACTGTGAAGAAGCCTTTCCGTTAGTAGAACAAAAAAACAATATGAATAATGTATGACCAGCCTTAGACTTTTCATACATTTTGTCTGATGTACTTGGAATATTTTAAGCAAAGTTGAACTAAAAGTTAATTTGGGATTTAGTTAATCTTCAGAATATTGGTTTATTAATTTCAAATTAAGTCTATGTGGGCCACAGCAACAATCTGATCACAGCTCTTATTATCCAACTTCACACATGTATACAATGGATCATATATATACAGTATATATTGTTTCTCTGTGATTACTCACCAAGATGTCGCTGTAGGAAAGCTAAAGTCACATTGATAACAATGTCCATCCCCACATATGGATCGATTTCTCCCTTTAACTTGAATATTTTCCCTATGAGGTAACCAGTGAGGAATGTGAAGTCGGGGAAGCTCTGGTGTACACTGCCTCTGTACAGGGAAATAGGACAATTCCATCAGACAAACTGAAAGTGAACATCACTGTAATCTGCATAGTATTGTTAAGCGGCCCATACATGTAACAACCTGACTAAGATCCTTGTTAGATTTACTGACAATTATGTAACACAAGGACCTGTCTTCAGAATTCAACTCCATAGGGCAGACCCCCATACTAGATAGTTGTTGGTAAATCTAACAGATTGTAAAATCAGAAGGTGACTTGGTCATCTTAAGGGAAACCTGTAATTAAAACACTACTCCTGAAAATACTGGTTGCCTGGCACTCTATTCCTATTACTTTCAGTGACCGAGAACAAGCAAGCAGCTCATAAGTCAGATAGAACTGCAAATGATAACCTTCCAGCTTACTTGGTATCTGCCTGGGTACCAAATGGACAGATACAGTATATGTCTAAATCTGTTCAACAGGTGAAATGAATCAGATCAGAAACATTTATACCATACCATGTGAGTAGGTAAAAGGAAGCGCTGACAATTCAATTGATCTACTGCACCTGAAAAAAACCTGAATACCAGAATTGAAAGTAATGGATGATGTGAAGGTGTGCTGATACTGTGTTAGAGGTGGGAAAACCCACAGTAGTTTTAAATATATTGCACGATAATGCTGCCCTAATGTGAACACAATAAGTGAAATAGAATGTGTGGTCTAAATTGACTTGTGACACGTGAATAAACAGAGTATCTATTAAGACTGTATGTGCGTAATCAAAGAATTATGAAAAATGCAATACAAACACCAACGTGTGTATAAAGGAAAAAAATCAACAAGAGAGTGAACATATGTCAGCAGTCTCTCTCAAGTGCCAACAAGTCTGTATGACAACAAATGAAATTCACTGGAGAAATTGGGCTGAATTAAAAACGCATCCAATTGTCTTGTGAGACCCAAATTGAACAGATGCAGATCCCAAGATGTGTCAACCCTTTAGTATGAAGTCACCACCGTGCTCAAAGATAATAAAATTGGCTGCTTACCAGACCCACATACAGTACAGACCAAAAGTTTGGACACACCTTCTCATTCAAAGAGTTTTCTTTATTTTCATGACTATGAAAATTGTAGATTCACACTGAAGGCATTAAAACTGTGAATTAACACATGTGGAATTATCTACATAACAAAAAATTGTGAAACAACTGAAAATATGTCATATTCTAGGTTCTTCAAAGTAGCCACCTTATGCTTTGATTACTGCTTGGCACACTCTTGGCATTCTCTTGATGAGCTTCAAGAGGTAGTCACCTAAAATGGTTTTCACTTCACAGGTGTGCCCTGTCAGGTTTAATAAGTGTGATTTCTTGCCTTATAAATGTTGGGGATTTATTCAAAATTGAAGGCATACTGAACCAGCATGGCTACCACAGCATCTTGCAGCGGCATGCTATTCCATCCGGTTTGCATTTAGTTGGACCTTCATTTATTTTTCAACAGGACAATGACCCCAAACACACCTCCAGGCTGTGTAAGGGCTATATGACCAAGAAGGAGAGTGATGGGGTGCTGTGCCAGATGACCTGGCCTCCACAGTCACCGGACCTGAACCCAATCGAGATGGTTTGGGGTGAGCTGGACCGCAGAGTGAAGGCAAAAGGGCCAACAAGTGCTAAGCATCTCTGGGAACTCCTTCAAGACTGTTGGAAGACCATTTCAGGTGACTACCTCTTGAAGCTCATCAAGAGAATGCCAAGAGTGTGCAAAGCAGTAATCAAAGCAAAAGGTGGCTACTTTGAAGAACCTAGAATATGACATATTTTCAGTTGTTTCACACTTTTTTGTTATGTAGATAATTCCACATGTGTTAATTCATCGTTTTGATGCCTTCAGTGTGAATCTACAATTTTCAGTCATGAAAATAAAGAAAACTCTTTGAATGAGAAGGTGTGTCCAAACTTTTGGTCTGTACTGTAAGTCACACGCATGTATGCTGAGCCACAGCTTAGGGATGCCTTACTCTGTCTGCCAAATCTCAGAGATTCATGATGAACAACAGCTCCCAGCAGACCCGAATGGATGAATAAGCATGAGAGCTCATCTGCGGCTGATGGCAATTCCTCCCTACCCTCCTCAAAGAGCCCCATTGGATCCTCGGTTATCGGCTCATAATGGATAATAAACATTTGGAGAAAAACGGATGCATTATCTTCTGAGAGGAACTTGCCCTAAGCTGTGGCTCAGCATACACGCGTGTGACTTATGTGGGTCTAGTAAGCAGCCAATTTTATTATCTTTGAGCACGGTGGTGACTTCATTCTAAAGGGTTCACACACCTTTGGATCTGCATCTGTTCAATTTGGCTCTCACAAGACGGTTGAATGTGTTTTAATTGAGCCCAATTTCTCCATTGAATTTAATTTGTTTTCATACAGACTTTTTGGAACCTGAGACTGCTGACATATATTCACTCTTGCTGATTTTTTTTATGTATACACACGTTGGTGTTTGTATTGTATTTTTCATAATTGTTTGATTATGCAAATACAGTCTTAATAAATACTCTGTTTATTCATGTATCACAGTTCAATTTAGACCACACATTCTATTTCATTTATTGTGTTCACATTAGGGCAGCATTATTGTGCAATATATTTAAAACTACTGTGGGTTTTCCCACCTCTAACACAGTATCAGCACACCTTCACATTATCTAACACCTATTTTTGGGCAGTTTCTCCCATTCTTCTTTGCAGGACCTCTCAAGCTCCATCAGGTTGGATGGGGAGCATCGGTGCACAGCCATTTTTAGATCTCTCCAGAGATGTTCAATCAGGTTCAAGTCTGGGCTCTGGCTGGGCCACTTCTGGACATTCACAGAGTTGTCCCGTAGCCACTCCTTTGTTATCTTGGCTGTGTGCTTAGGGTCGTTGTCCTGTTGGAAGATGACCCCCCCAGTCTGAGGTCCAGAGCACTCTGGAGCAGATTTTCATCAAGGATGTCTCTGTACATTGCTGCATTCATCTTTCCCTCAATCTTGACTAGTCTCCCAGTTCCTGTCGCTGAAAAACATTCCCATAGCATGATGCTGCCAACACCATGCTTCACTGTAGGGATGGTATTGGCCAGGTGATGAGAGATGCCCAATTTCCTCCAGACCAGAGAATTTTGTTTCTCATGGTCTGAGAGTCCTTCAGGTGCCTTTTGGCAAACTCCAGGCAGGCTGTCATGTGCCTTTCACTGAGGAGTGGCTTCCGTCTGGCCGCTCTACTATACAGTCCTGATTGGTGGAGTGCTGTAGAGATGGTTGTTCTTCTGGAAGGTTCTCTCTCCACAGAGAAACGCTGGAGCTCTGTCAAAGTGACCATCGGGTTCTTGGTCACCTCCCTGACTAAGACCCTTCTGCGCCAATTGCTCAGTTTGGCCGGGCGGCCCACTCTAGAAAGAGTCCTGGTGGTTCCAAACTTCTTTCTTCTATGGATGAAAGCCACTGTGCTCATTGGGACCTTAAGGCCTCATACACACGGGCCTCTGAAAAAAAATAAGCAAAAAACTTTGGGTCCGATGTTTTGAAAAAAAAACAGCGTTTTGCATCGGCGTTAGTGAGCGTCGGCGTCAATAGGCGTTTTTTTAAAAAAAATCAGTCCTCTGCTATTTTTCAACCTAAAAACGCTGGCGTCAAAAAACGCTGGTTAACGCCGGTACGGCGTTAGGCCGATTGGCGTCAAAAAACGCCAAAACGCTATAGCCTCAGAACGCACTGGTCCTGCGTTCTAGAAACACCGACGCCCTCTACTGCTCAAACACGCCGGCATTTTTAGAGGGCCTTTGAATAACATGGAGAGCTGCAAAAAACGCCGGCGTCAAAAAACGCCCGTGTGTATGAGGCCTAAATGCTTCAAAAATGTTTCTGTACCCTTCCCCAGATCTGTGCATCAAAACAATCCTGTCTCTGAGGTCTAGAGACAATTCCATGGCTTGGTTAGTGCTCTGACATGCACTGTTAACTGTGGGACCTTATATAGACAGGTGTGTGCCTTTCCAAATCATGTCCAATCAACTGAATTTACCACAGGTGGAGTCCAATCAAGTTGTAGAAACATCTCAAGGATGATCCGTTGAAACAGGATGCACCTGAGCTCAACTTTGAGTGTCATGACAAAGGCTGTGAATACTTATGTACATGGGATTTTTTTCACTTTTTATTTTTAATAAATTTGCAAAGATTTCAAACAAACTTCTTCCACATCATTATGGAGTATTGTTTGTAGAATTTTGAGGAAAATTATGAATTTAATCCATTTTGGAATAAGGCCGCATAACATAACAAAATATGGAAAAAGTGGAGCGCTGTGATTACTTTCCAAATGCACTGTGCGTATATATATATATATATATATACACACACACACACACACACACACACACACACAGTATCTCACAAAAGTGAGTACACCCCTCACATTTTTGTAAATAATTTATTCTATCTTTTCATGTGACAACACTGAAGAAATGACACTTTGCTACAATGTAAAGTAGTGAGTGTACAGCTGGTATAACAGTGTAAATTTGCTGTCCCCTCAAAATAACTCAACACACAGCCATTAATGTCTAAATCGCTGGCAACAAAAGGGAGTACACCCCTAAGTGAAAATGTTCAAATTGGGCCCAAAGTGTCAATATTTTGTGTGGCCACCATTATTTTCCAGCACTGCCTTAACCATCTTGGGCATTGAGTTCACCAGAGCTTCCCAGGTTGCCACTGGAGTCCTCTTTCACTCCTCCATGACATCATGGAGCTGGTGAATGTTAGAGACCTTGCGCTCCTCCACCTTGCATTTGGGGATTCCCCACAGATGCTCAATAGGGTTTAGGTCTGGAGACATGCTTGGCCAGTCCATCACCTTTACCCTCAGCTTCTTTAGCAAGGCAGTGGTCGTCTTGGAGGTGTGTTTGGGGTCATTATGTTGGAATACTGCCCTGCGGCCCAGTCTCTGAAGGGAGGGGATCATGCTCTGCTTCAGTATATCACAGTACATGTTGGCATTCATGGTTCCCTAAATGAACTGTAGCTCCCCAGTGCCAGCAGCACTCATGCTGCCCCCGACCATGACACTCCCACCACCATGCTTGACTGTAGGCAAGACACACTTGTCTTTGTACTTCTCACCTGGTTGCCGCCACACACGCTTGACATCATCTGAACCAAATACGCTTATTTTGGTCTCATCAGACCACAGGACGTGGTTCCAGTAATCCATGTCCTTAGTCTGCTTGTCTTCAGCAAACTGTTTGCAGGCTATTTTGTGCATTATCTTTAGAAGAGGCTTCCTTCTGGGACGACAGCCATGCAGACCAATTTGATGCAGTGTGCAGCGTATGGTCTGAGCTCTGACAGGCTGACCCCTCACCCCTTCAACCTCTGCAGTATGCTGGCAGCACTCATACATCTATTTCCCAGACAACCTCTGGATATGACGCGGAGCACCTGCACTCAACTTCTTTGGTCGACCATGGCGAGGCCTGTTCTGAGTGGAACCTGTCCGGTTAAACCATTGTATAGTCTTGGCCACCATGCTGCAGCTTAGTTTCAGGCTCTTGCCATCTTCTTATAGCCTATAGCGAGAGCGATAACAGGAAATTTGATACACCTGCTCCCTATTCACACCTGAGACCTTGTAACACTAACGAGTCACATGACACCGGGGAGGTAAAATGGCAAACTGGGCCAGATTTGGAAATTTTCACTTAAGGGGATGTACTCCCTTTTGTTGCCAGAGGTTTAGACATTAATGGCTGTGTGTTGAGTTATTTGAGGGGACAGCAAATTTACACTGTTATACAAGCTGTACACTCACTACTTTACAATGCAGCAAAGTGTAATTTCTTCAGTGTTGTCACATGAAAAGATATAATAAAATATTTACAAAAATGTGAGGGGTGTACTCACTTTTGTGAGATACTGTAAGTGTTTTTTATTTTGTTTAACCCCTTCCCGCCGGTAGGACGTCCATGGAAGTCCTGGACTTTGAGGGGTGATATCTGAACGGTGCCAGCAGCTACAGGCACCGTTCAGATATCATTTTGTAAGGCGATTCTATACACCATAAGAATGATCATAGCGGCAGTTCAGCCCCTTGATCGTTCTTATAGGCAGCGGGAGGGGACGCCCCCCCCCTCCCGCCGCCATTCAGTGCTTCTCCCGTGCCGCCCGTACGATTGGTGGTAGGGAGAAGAGATCTGTCGCCGCCGGATTGTCGTCAGGGAGATGACTGATGACCATCTGTTCACCAGTTATCTCTATGACCCTCGGAGGCCCGGGCGCGACGTTATGACGTCACGTCTGGGCCGGCTTTAGTAAACAAAGCCGTGATCATGGCTGGAAAGGCTGGGATCGGATTTTTTTTTTTCTGATTTCAGTCTCTCTAGCCTGCAGGAGAGATGTGAGGTCATATTGACCCCCACATCTCTCCATAAAGAGTACCTGTCACGCACCATTCCGATTACAAGGGATGTTTACATTCCTTGTAATAGGAATAAAAGTGATCAAAAAAAAAAAAATTTAAAGAGACAGTGTAAAAATAAAAAAATAAAAGTAAAATAAATAATAATAATAAAAAAAAAAATTAAAGTCCCCGCATGCTCGCGCGCAGAAGCGAACGCATATGTAAGCCCTGCCCACATATGTAACCGGTGTTCAAACCACACATGTGAGGTATCGCTGCGTGCGTTAGAGCGAGAACAACAGTTCTAGCACTGGGCCTCCTCTGTAACTCTAAACATGTAACCTGTAAAAAATTTTAAAGTGTCGCCTATGGAGATTTTTTAGTATCAAAGTTTGGCGCAATTCCACGAGTGTTTGCAATTTTAAAGCATGACATGTTGACTATCAATTTACTCGGCGTAACATCCTCTTTTACAACATACAAAAAAATTGGGCTAACTTTACTGTTTTGTATTTTTTTAATTCACTAAACTGTTTCTTTTCCAAAAAAAACGCGGTTGAAAAATTCCTGCGCAAATATTGTGTGATATAAAAGGTTGCAATGATTGCCATTTTATTCTAGAGTCCCTGCTAAAAAACATATATAATGTTTGGGGGTTCTGAGTAATTTTCTAGCAAAAAATGATGATTTTTACATGTAGGAGAGGAGTGTCAGAAATGGCCCGGTAAGGAAGGGGTTAATCAATAAAAAAAAACCTTTTTATGCAAAATATTTACTTAGCCCACACTGATTTCTATTGCTGCCAGTATAGTCTCATGTGAGATATCTTTGTGTATACAGTAATTTCAGAGATGGAGCAGCTTCCTTGACCTATGAGTGCATTGCCACAAACTTTCCTTATAGGAGATAGTATTCACATACTGGGCTTTATAACTGTGTGAAGCTCTTTTTTTGTGGCATGGCTAAATGCAGGTCAATGCATATCTGCAGTGGCTGTAAACATACTTGATGGTAATCATCTTCCTCTCCACCCTGGTAGAATCCATCTTCTTCATGAGCATGACATTGTCCACCCACTGGAACTTCTCTGAGTTGACAAATAAAACAGGCTGGTGGATTGTAGTGAAGATTTCATCTCTGAGAGAGAACATCCAGGAATCCAAAGCTACACCACATCTGCAACAGACAGACAAAATATCAACAGGTCATCAGATGGCTTATGCATAAGGAACAGAGGTTCTCTTTATACAGGGCATAGTACTACGTGAATGTCTCTTCAGCGATAATAGCCTGCCTGCTCGAGGTCTATTATAAGAAGACTTCAGTTCCACTTTAATACATAATACATAATAAGTTGCCCTTCTAGTTGAGGGGGCTACAATTGACAATAAAAATGATGTGAATCCCTTGGAATTAACTGGTTTTCTGCAGTAATTTGTCTTCAAATGTGATCTGATCCTCAAGTCACAACAATACACAAACATGACTTGTTTAAAGGGAGTTCCACCTACTTTTTCAACACCATCAGCTTCAGAAAAAAAACAGCATTTGGCGTTTCTAATTGATTTTTTCTTCCTTTACCTTGTTTTCAGGGCTTTTATCCTGTCTTCCCGTTTCCCCCCTCCGCAAGGATGTACGTCACACCGGCGCACCCCGAGTATAATGTGCGAGATCGAGAGGTGCATGCTGGGTAGCTAGCAGCACCTTATCCCAGAAAAGCGTACTAGTGGCCTTCACATGTCCAGAATCAAGATCGAAGCACACAGCAAAGGAAAGACAAAAATATGAAACTCAGCAGTGGATTTACCAACAACATCCTTTATAGCAGTGGTTCTCAACTCCTGTCCTCAGGACCCCCTAACAGGCCAAATTTTAGGTATTACCTTGGGGAGATGCAGACTAGAATGCTGCAATCACTGAGCAGCAAATGATATCACCTGTGATGTATTTCAGTTATCCTGCAAACCTGGCCTGTTAGTGGGTCCCGAGGACAAGAGTTGAGAACCACTGCTTTATAGAATGTGATTATTAAGAGCAGAACGGGTGCTGCTGTGGGTGTGGGTGGAACTCCGCTTTAAGCTGATAACACCATCAGTTCTAATCACTCGTGTCTAATATTCACAGTGCCGAAGGAAAAAATAAGTGAATCCTTGGAGATAATAGATGGTTGGTAGCACTGAATCAGACCTGCATTACATTCAGAATGAATTTTTGACCATTCCTCTTTACAAAACTACTTCAGCTCAGACACATTTGTAGGATGTCTGGTGTGAAAGGCTCTCTTGAGGTCATTCCACAGCATCTCTGGGGTTGAGGACTGGGCCACTCCAAAAAGGCACATTTTCTTTTTCTGAAGCTAGTATGTGGTGGATTTACTTTGACGCTTGGAATTATTGTCCTGCTGCATCACCCAACTTCTACTAAGCTTCAGCAGACAGACACCCTGTCATCCTGTAGGATATTTTCTTAGACTTAGGAGTTAATTTTCCCCTCAATGATGGCAAGTGGTCCAGGCCCTGAGGCAGTGAAGCAAGCTCAAATCATGTTCCCTTAGTGCTGAATTTTCTTTCTTAAAATTTCAACTCTTGTTTCATCAGTCCACAAAACATTTTTCCAGTAGCGGTGTAGTCAGCCAAGGTTCTCTATGGCACACTTCAGGAGAGCAGCAACGTTTTTTTGGAGAGCAGCCATTTCCTTTGTGGTGTTCTGCCATGGGCATCCTGCCTGTTCAAAGACTTGCATATTGTAGACTCATGAACAGGTATGTTTGCCAGTTCCAGTGACGTCTTCAGGTTTTTAGCTGTTCTCTTCTTTACCCCGTTGAGGATTCTGTGTTGTGCATTGGGAGTCATCTTGGCTGGGCGCTCACTTCTAGGAAGAGTAGCCACGGTACTAAACCATCTTCATTCATAGACAGTTGTCTGTTGACTGATGCATGCCTAAACACTTTGATTGCTTTGTATCTGTTTCTAGCCTTATGCAGATCAATTACTCTTGATTGTATGTAATCAAGCAGCTGCGCTGGGTGACAGGCTGGTTCTTGGTTCCAGGTATTCTCCCCAGCCGGCCATCACGCGCTAGACCGGATGCTTCGCTCTGGGTCGACCGCGCTAAGCCCCGACCGGACAGGGTGGCCGTGCGGGATAAACGCCCCGCCATCGCACGCAGTGCGCCCAGGGCCGACAGCTCCCTCTGGCCCAGCCGGGAGCGTGTAAGCTGTTTCGGGTGGGATCCCCCGCACCGCCCGACTAGATGGGGTAAGTACATCCCCCCTCCCCTTCGGGGGCCCGGGGGAAGCTGGCGGGTCCCCCCTCCGGGGTGTAGGGTAGTGGGTGGTCTTCCCCCCCCCCTCTTTCTCGCTCATGCCCACTCCCCCACCCCTCCGGTACCCCGCTGTCACCCCACCTTCCCCTGGGGCTGGTCCCCCTCCGCCTCACCCCCCTTGCTTCGTGCTCGGCGATCGGTTCGTCGATTTTGGTGTAGCCGCTGCGCTCTTACATGGGCAGCCATTTTCCTGTGGTTTCTATACGTGGAAGGCCTGTGTGTGCTGAGGGGCGGCCCTGGCCGGTTTCTGGCGCAGATTTACCCCCCAGTACAGCGCGGATCTCACTGGACGGCGGCGGCTCTGAGCACAGTGGCAGTGTGGGGAAGCAGAAGCGTGGTGAAGGCAGCGACAGCGGTGGACAGCAGCAGCAGGCAAGCTCCTCTCTGGGTCGGGTGGTGAGTCCCTTTGGGGTGCCCCCTGTGATAGGCCTTGCGCAGCTGTGGGGTGGGGGGGTGCAGTGGTCTCCTGGCAATAGGCCTCATTCTCTTGCCACTGCCAGGGTGGGTGACAGAATGGCAGCCGATGCGGGTGCTTCCCCACCGGACCTCTCGGTGCCTGCAGCCAGCACGTCAGGGGCCCTGTCCATTGTAGACGCCATGTCCACAGTCCTGGAGAAGTTTGTCTCCCGGGTAGAGTCGCTGTTGAACTGCAGGGACGCCAAAAAGTGCCCCTTGCCCCCCCTTCTTCAGGGGAAGACTCGGACCCGAGGGGGGCTCCTCCATTGCGGGGACCCCCCTTGAACTGTCAGACGGCGAGATCCCAGACGCTCCTGATAGCGGGGACGAGTCTGAGGCGTCCGCTGCTGCGCACGAGAAGGCTCTTGTAGACGCTCTGATCACCTCAGTGCGTAAGACCCTGCAACTGGAAGAAGCGGCGGGATCCTCTCGGAGGGTGCCCTTCCCCTTTGGGTCACATAGACCAGGCCCTGTGGCTAAGGTCTTTCCGTATGTGGATTTTCTGGATAAATTTGTCTATAGGGACTGGGCTCGGCCTCAGAACTCCCTCCCCATTCCGAACGCTGTGCATTATCCCTTTGAGGATAAATTATTGAAGAAATGGGCATCACCCACCGTGGTTGATCCCCCCGTGTCCCGCCTGAGTAAGGCGACCACCATCCCAGTGGAGGGCACGCCGTGCTTTAAGGACCTGGCTGACAGGAAGGCTGAGGCTTGCGCCAGATCCTTATTTGTTCTAACTGGGTCTGCCATGCGGCCCGTTGTGGCTTCTGTGCTGGTGTCGCAAACGCTCACTGAGTGGGCGAAGCTGCTACACAGCGAGTTGTGCAAGACACAGGCTTCTCCTTAGTGTGTGGATCCTGCAGATCGGATGGTCCTGGGGGCTCAGTATCTGTGCGATGCAGCCCTGGACGCGGCCCCCCTGATATCCAAGGCATCCGCAGTCTCTGTAGTGGCTTTGGCTGAAGTGCGGGTCCGCGGACTTGGCTTTCCGGGGGGGCCTTCCTTTCTGGCCCATAGGTGGCCTTTTCGTCCCTTCCGCTCCTTGGGCAAGGGTTTACAGTCCACTAAGGCCCCCGCGGGGGGACAGAAGCGTCCCTGGCCGTGTAAGTGCACCAAGCCAGAGGACAAGGTCTCCTCCGCATGAAGGGTTGCCCCCACCCGGCGTTCGGGTGGGGGGAGTCTCCTGGGGTTCGCAGACAGGTGGTCCTCCCACATTTCGGACCGTTGGGTCCTCGAGGTGGTCTCCTCGGGGTACAGCATAGAATTTCGTTCACGCCCCCCCAGACAGGTTCTTCGCCTCCAACCTGCAGCTGCCTGTGGGCAGGCTGCGGGCCCTGTTCGGGGCGGTGCATGACCTGCTGGGTCAAGGGGTGATTGTACCCGTTCCATGGGCAGAACGTCCCCAAGGTTTTTATCCCAACCTTTTCGTGGTTCCGAAGGAGGATGGGGTTCGTCTCATCCGGGGCCTGAAGGACCTCAACAGGTTTGTGCGGGTTCGCAGGTTTCGCATGGAGTCAGTCCGCTCGGTGGTAGCGGCCCTGCACCAGGGAGATTTCCTGGCCTCCCTCGACATCAAAGTGCGTACCTGCATGTCCCCATCTGCGTCCAGCATCAGCGATTCCTGCGATTTGCGATCGGGGAAGAGAACTACCAGTTCATGGCTCTCCCGTTTGGCCTGGCCTCGGCCCCTCGGGTCTTCACCAAACTGCTGGTCCCGGTTCTGGTTCTGCTGAGGCAGAAGGGCATCGCGGTGGTGGCGTACCTGGATGACCTTCTCCTGCGTGTGGAGTCTGCTCCATCGCTCAGGGACCATGTGGCGATCACCCTGCACACTTTGCAGGAGTTTGGGTGGGTGATCAACCTCCCGAAGTCGGTTCTGAATCCGTCTCACCACCTGGAGTATCTGGGGCTGACCCTGGATGCAGCCCAGGCGAAGGTCTTCCTCCCACCAACCAAGCGGCAGACGCTTCAGTTGGCGGTTCGGTCCCTAATGTCCCAGTAATGGGCCTCAATCCGGTTTTGCATGCGGGTCTTGGGCCTCATGGTGGCCTCCTTCGAGGCGGTCCCTTATGCTCAGTGTCACACCCACGTTTTGCAACAGGAAATTCTCCTGAGATGGGATAGGTCCCCATCTTCACTGGATCGGGTGATCAGAATGGACCACCAGGTGAGGACATTGCTGCTCTGGTGGCTGCGGGCCCCCTTCCTCCCCCTTCGCTGGACGGTGATCACGACGGACGCCAGCCTGACCACCTGGGGCGGAGTCCTGGGGCTGCTCTCAGCCCAGGGTCGATGGTCTCTGGAGGAGTCTCGACTCCCGATCAATGTCCTGCAATTGCGGGCGATCTGGTGCTGCCTCTCCCATTGGACATCGAGGCTGCATGGGCGCCCTGTCCGGATTCAGTCGGACAATGCCACGGCCGTGGCATACGTGAATCACCAGGGCGGGACGAGAAGCTCGGCTGTGGCCTCGAAAGTAGCCCCTATTCTGCGGTGGGCAGAAAGCCACGTTCCGGCAATCTCTGCCGTTCACATACTGGGCTTGGAAAATTGGCAAGCGGACTATCTCAGTCGTCAGCGCCTGGACCAGGGAGAGTGGTCCCTGCACCCAGAGGCGTTTCATCAGATTTGTCTGAGGTGGGGTGCTCGGGACGTGGACTTGGAAGCTCCCCGTCTCAATCGAAAGGTGCAGACCTTCGTGAGCAGGACAAGGGATCCCTTGGCGGACGCTCTAGTGGCTCCGTATCAACCCATATATGCTTTTCCTCTGCTCAAGTTGTTTCCGCGCCTTCTGCGCAAAATAGAAGCGGAGGGCATATCAACCTTTCTGGTAGCTCCAGATTGGCCAAGGCATTCTTGGTACGCCGATGTAGTGCGACTAGTGGTGGATGTCCCCTGGCGACTCCCGCTTCACGAGGATCTTCTGTCCCAGGGGCCCATCTTGCACCCTGCTTTACCCTCTCTGGCTTTAACAGCCTGGCTATTGAATCCCAGGTGTTGAGGGATCAAGGTGTCTCAGACTCGGTGATTGCTACCATGTTGAAGGCACGTAAGGCCACTTCACATAAAATTTATCACCGCACCTGGAAGGCTTACATCGCCTGGTGCGAAGTCTGGGGGTGGAATCCTCTTTCCTTCTCTGTGTCTCGGGTGGTGGCCTTCCTACAGAAGGGTCTCGACCAGAAACTGACGTTAAGTACTATCAAGGGTCAGGTTTCTGCTCTTGCGATCTTTTTTCAGAGTCCTTTGGTGACGCATTCTTTGATCCGTACCTTTATGCAGGGTGTTCGGCATGTTGCCCCCCAGGTACGGTCGCCTCTGGCACCATGGGACCTCAATTTGGTCCTCTCGGTCATTCAGAAGCCGCCCTTTGAGAATATCAGGGAAATTTCACTGCAACTGCTTTCACAGTAGGTGGCTTTCCTGGTGGCTATCACATCTGCTCGGCGGGTGTCTTAGTTGGCGGCTCTTTCCTGTAGGTCTCCTTATTTGGTCCTACACACCCAAGGGGCGGTCTTGCGCCCATCACCTTCCTTTTTGCCGAAGGTGGTGTCATCCTTCCACATCAATGAGGACATTGTCCTTCCTTTATTATGCCCGCGCCCATCTCACCCTAAGGAGGTTGCTTTGCACACCCTGGACGTTGTTTGGGCCCTGCAGGTGTATCTGGCGACACGGCCTCCTTTCGGAGGTCGGATGCCCTCTTTGTCGTGGTGGATGGTCCAGGCAAAGGTTTGGCGGCCTCTTCAGCCACTATCTCACGTTGGATTAAACAGATGGTGGCCCGAGCCTATGCTGTTCGGGGTCTGGGGCCTCCTTTTCAGGTCACGGCTCACTCTACCAGGGCGATTAGCACTTCCTGGGCTTTTCAACATCAGGCATCTGTGTCTCAAATGTGCAAAGTGGCTACTTGGTCCTCTGTGCACACCTTCTCAAAGTTTTACAAAGTTGATGTTTTAGCATCCTCGGATGCTGCGTTTGGCCGCAAAGTTTTGCAGGCGGCCGTGTGAGACACATGCGGTTCCTCACTGAGGGTTCGGTTGGGTGTAGTTCTGTTGTTGTTCTGTTACCCACCCCTCATTTTTGGCACTGCTTTTGGACGTCCCACTTAGTTCTAAGAGTCGCTGTGCCTGTCGACGAACGAAAGAGAAAACAGGATTTTTTGACTTACCATAAAATCCCTTTCTCTGAGTTAAATCGACAGGCACAGCACCCACCCCTCTGGATGTTGCACTGCTTGTTACGAACTGAGCTAGCAGAGATGGGCGTGGGGTTATCTGCCAGTGGGGACTGCCCCCTGGGAGGGGCTGCGTCTGTTACCGTTCTTTTTGCTGTTAGAACTGCCTGTTCTGCCTAGTAAACTCCTGAAGAGGTCAGTATAACCCAGTCCTAAGAGTTGCTGTGCCTGCCGACGAACTCAGAGAAAGGGATTTTACGGTAGGTCAAAAAATCCAGTTTTTTGCAAGGCATGGTTCACATGAGCTGGTGCTTCTTATGAACAGAAATCTTGAAATGTTTGAGCGTCTTTTATCAAAGTAGCTCTAAACCACACTTCCGAACTTAAGTCATTATTTGGACTTCAGGTGTGCAAACTACTGACTACAATTAGCTTTGGCTGAAATAATTAGTTTATGGGGTCACTTACTTTTTCTTCAAGCACTGTGAATGTTTAATGGGTGTGTTCAATAAAGACAGGAGAAATTAGAATTGTTTGTGTGTTATGAGCTTAAGCACATTGTGTTTTTTTGAGAGGATCAAATCACATTTTATGGCAAACTACTGCAGACAACCAGTTAGTGCCACTGGGTTCACATACTTTTGTTGCCACTGTATATTTCAGCATTGTCTTGAATATTAAAACTATAAGCCAGCAACCTTCAAGGGGTAAAGTGCACACCACCTAGGAATATGGCTCAAAAGGTACAGCAATCCTATAAGAGAAGCCCAAAAGTTAAAATTCTCCAAAGGACAAGAAAACATCATTCTCCCAGTGG
The DNA here is from genome assembly GCA_018402905.1 of Glandirana rugosa. Lineage (NCBI taxonomy): Eukaryota > Metazoa > Chordata > Amphibia > Anura > Ranidae > Glandirana > Glandirana rugosa. Next base: position 605,221 of record BLSH010402357.1, on the reverse strand, counting down.
TTGGAAGTTTATGCCAAAATGGGGTCTGTAGCCAAGGAGCTCTATCCTATAATTGAGATCTATGACTTAGGGGTAGGGCCTATTAACCACCTCCCACCCACCGTATGCTGAATGACACCGGGAAGTGGTTCAGTTATTCTGACTAGGCGTCATATGATGTCCAGCAGGATAAGCCACGATTGCGCGCCTGCGGGGACGGGCAGTGCGGCGATCGGTGGTGTGGTGTGTCAGTCTGACACACCACATCTCCGATCGAGGTAAAGAGCCTCTGATGTAGGCTCTTTACCACGTGATCGTCTGTGTCCAATCACAGCTGATCACTGTGTGAACAGGAAGAGCCGTTTATCGGCTTCTCCTCCACTTGCACTGCCAGACGCGAGTAGAGGCGAGCCAATCAGCAGCTCTCCTGACCAGGGGGGGGTCTGCGCTGATTATCAGTGCAAGATCTTGCCCCGCCCAGAATGCCCACACAGGGCCACCAGGGATGGCAATCAATGCCCAATAGGGGTGGCACTCAGGATGGGCCGATTAGTGATGCTTGCCAGTGTCCCCTAACAGTGCCATCTATCAGAGCTGCCCATCAGTGCCGCCTATGAGTGCCAATCAGTGCTGCATAGCAGTGCCACCTATCAGTGCCCCTCAGTGCTGCATATAAGTGCCTCATCATCAGTGCCAAATCAGTACTGCCTCATCAGTGCCTGTTAGTGCAGCCTCATCAGTGCCTATCAGTAAAGGAGAAAACGTACTTATTTAAAAAGTTTTGTAACAGAAATAAAGAAAAACGTTTTATTTTTCAAAATTTTCAATCTTTTTTTTTGTTTGAAGCGTAAAAAATAAAAACCCCAGAGGTAATCAAATGCCACCAAAAGAAAGCTCTATTTGTGGGGAAAAAAAATGATAAAAATGTTGTTTGGGTACAGTTTTGCTCACCGTGCAATTGTCATTCAAAATGCAAGAACGCTGAAAGGTGAAAATTGGTCTGGGCAGGAAGGGGAGGGGGAAAGTGCCCAGTATTGATGTGGTTAAGGAGTAACCTCCTGAAAGTATGGTCTATAGAAGTGGTTCTCAACTCCAGTCCTCGGGACCCACCAACAGGCCAGATTTTAAGTATTACCTTGGGGAGATGCAGACTAGAATACTGCAATCACTGAGCAGCAAATTATATCACCTGTCATGTGTTTCAGTCATCCTGCAAACCTGACCTGTTAGTGGGTCCCGAGGACCGGAGTTGAGAACCACTGGTCTATAGCATCCCTCAATGCCCTGACAAGTTCCACAAGTGCATAACCCCTCTGTTTCAGGGCCTTCAAAATTGGAGGTTGTTAAAGAGGTTGTATACCCTCCTGTATGATTTGTAGGCAAGTCTAGAATAAGGCTTACCTATAGGTACTGTAAGTATATCCTAAACGTGCGCCGTTTAGGAGATATTTACTGTATACTGCGCCGATGAGGTCATTGGCACATGCGCTCTGAAGGAACGGCCACCCATGTATGCGCGGGAGTGACATCACGCGGCTCTGGCCAGTCACACAGCCAGAGCCCATGGCCCCAGAAAGAAGAGGGTTGGAGATGTGTGCGGCCTGCAGCGGGGACGACGCAGGTTTCGTTTGCAGGTAGGTGTAACATAATGTGCTAGTATACGATGCATACTAGCACATTATGCCTTTACTTTGCAGGGAAGGAAAAAAAAGGGGAAAAATAAACCCTGAGCTTACTTCCTCTTTAATTGAACAAGAGTCACTTAAATATGTAACTAGGAAACCAAAAATATAAAAGATACAAGCTTGGGGTTTTTCACTTATGGGGAAAAGTCTTTTGGCTTTGTGTGTTTTAATAGCTATTCCTAAATATTAAAATATGTGTGTTAAAGAATAACTTCATTGACATTCCAAGGACCAGTGATGCGATTGCTGGTGTGCTATAGGCTTTTGTAGTCTGTAGGGGGTGCTATATATTTTTAATACTGGACATATGGGTGGTGATCTCGCCCTTCCTTTTTGACCCTCCCATTTATCATAAGCCCCACCCCTTATAGATTCCACCCATTGTGTCAGGAGTATACAGCCCAGCATCACCAGATAGGGGTGTATACACAGCATCACCAGATAGGGGTGTATACACAGCATCACCAGATAGGGGTGTATACACAGCATCACCAGATAGGGGTGTATACACAGCATCGCCAGATAGGGGTATATACACAGCATCACCAGATAGGGGTGTATACACAGCATCACCAGATAGGGGTATATACACAGCATCACCAGGTAGGGGTATATACAGTATCACCAGATAGGGGCATATACAGCATCACCAGAGGGGTATACTAGACCCGTGG
>BLSH010402357.1:561418-601986 GCA_018402905.1 Glandirana rugosa | reverse complement strand
CCCCCCCCCCCCCCCCGTGGGGCTCGTGGCACTGGCACCCCCCCCCGGAGGGCAGTTGGGACACTTACCCCATCTAGAAAGTGAGCAGCGGTGTCCGACACGAGCGGGAGCGTGCTGTGCTTCGGACGTGCATCCCCCTCCTCCTCCGAGAAAGCCATCCAATAGTATTGCCTGCCTTCTCTGCCAATCGGGAAACTGGTAACCCGCGCTTCCTGATTGACGGAGAGGCGATTCAGTGTTGGAAAAGCAAATATTCATTTGCTTTTGTAACACACGTGAGTGGGCTTGCGAGCGCAATGCTCTGCACTCCGAGCCACTCTATTTTGAAACCTATTAGAGCCTATGGCTCTAATCAGGTACTTCAAAGAAACCCCCCGCCTGGAAGGAGCCGGACGCATGAATTAGGGGGTGGCCACGGCTAGATTCAGGCTATGCCTAAATCTATCCATTTAGCATAAGGGGGGGGGGGGGTGACTGGATAGAGGGGGCAGCGCCTGTGAGAATGCAGCAGGGCAGATGTTCAGCATGCGTACTTAGGTTGACGCAGCATCGGTCTATACTGAGAACCGAGCGATCAAACACAGCCAATCACTCGGTTTTCAGAGCTCCATGAGCAGAGAGCTGTAGACTGTCAGTCACAGGTCTCTGCTCACTGGAGCACTGAGCTGTGTAGGGGGCAGAGCAGCGGCCATCTCAGGCTCTCAGCGGCTCGCGGACTGAAAATCGGTGACGTCAGCAGAGAACGGACTTCAACCCGCTCTCTACCGAAAACGGGTCATAGGAGTGCAAAGCGATCTGCACTTCTGCTACCCACAGGAGAGGTACAGCAAAACCAGCTTTAGCTAGACTTCTCCTTTAACCACTTCCCGCCGAGAGGGCATACATGGACTTCCTCCCATTTCAGTGGTTATACCGGGACGATGCCTGCGCCTACAGGCATCATCCCGGTACCATTCGTTTCAGCCGGCGATTCCCTGCACTGTAAGAACATCATTGTGGCAGTTCAGCCGCTTGATTGTTCTTACAGGCAGCGGGAGGGGACGTGCCCCCCTCCCACCACCCTCCAGTGCTTCTACCAGCTCACCCATGCCGGCAAGCCGGAAAAGGAATCCACCGACGCTGGAAGTTGACCATAGAGATATCCGAGGAACAGCTGGTCCCCGGTCATCTCTATGACTCTCAGAGGCCTGGGCATGACATCACATCCGGCATGGCAGTTGTAAATACTGGCGTGTACTCGGCTGAAAAGCTGAGATTGTCTTGTTGTTTTTTTATCTCAGGCATTCCAGCCTGGAATAATATAAAAAAAAAAAAAAGTTAAAGTGCACCCGTTCCCGCGAGCTTGCATACAGAAACGAACGCATATGTACGTCGCGCCCACATATGTAAACGGCGGTCAAGCTACACGTGAGGTATCGCCATGAAAGTTAGAGTGAGAGCAACAATTCTATCCCAAGATCTCCTCTGTAACTCTAAACTGGTAATATGTAAAAATGTTTAAAGCGTTGCCTATGGAGATTTTTAAGTACCAAAGCTTGACGCCATTCCACGAGTGTGCGCAATTTTAAAGCGTGACATGTTAGGTATCTATTTACTCGGCGTAACATCATCTTTCACATTATACAAAAAATGGGCCAAGTTTAGTGTTTTGTTTTATAATTCATGAAAACAGTTAAAAAAAAAACCCCGTTTGAAAGATTGCTGTGCAAATACCGTGTGACATAAAAAGTTGCAACGACCGCCATTTAATTCCCTAGTGTCTCTGCTAAAAAAACATGTATAATGTTTGGGGGGTTATGAGTAATTTTCTAACAAAAAAATTATGATTTTTACATGTAGGAGTGAAGTGCCAGAATTGCCCTGGGTGGCAAGTGGTTAAAAAAAAAAAAAAGTATTTTTTTTTTTTATTGTTATGTATTTGTCATCCTGTAATAAAAAAACAGAGCAGGGTTTTCATTAAACAGAGTACCAGATAAAAACCGTATTTGTCTTATTGTGAAATGCACACAATGTGCAGTGAAAAAGAGAAAGTTAATTCAATAAAGGAAAGGAGCCTGTACAACTGTGCAAGAATGTAAGGCTGGAGTTTTACACTAGGTACACATCTTTGAAAATGAATGGGCTGCTGTGCCTAAGTTTCCGCAAAAAAAAGGTGCATGCATCTTTTCAAACACGCAGCCACAGGGAAAAAGACCATGCGATTTCCCTGCGGTTTTGCATGTGTTGGAGTGCCATTCAGGATCAATGGCAGCCCCGTGCGTTTTCACTGCGAGTGGGGGAAACGTTGCAATTCCCACAGCTACACGCAGAAGTGTGAATCAAGCCTTAAACAACATTCCCCAATAAGCAATGGAGCTTAGCTGCAGTAGGTGCCATGACTGATGGATGATATCATCTACTGTACCTCTTGTGTGTTCTTAGTTCCAAACCTCCCAAAGTCCCTTACCTGAATCGTGAATCCCTCCCAAGTGCTTTGATTGCTGTAGCTGCCCCAAAGGAGTGTCCCACTGCTGCCACTCTCTGCATATCAATCGAGTCCTTAAAACAAAAAGTTAAACATAAATACGGCAACCAGAAAGACTGCCACTCTCACTATTGTTTTTATCAGGTAGCTGAGGTTTTATCAACCAGCAGCTCTTCAGCTCTGTGAAAACAAGCCCGTGTTTTCCCTGCCAGATCACCTCCTATGAACAATGTGGAAGCAGCTTTAGCTACATTTGCTTAAAAGAATATGCTTCTCTTAGCCTTATTTCTCACACTGCCCTACGACATTTCCCAAACATCAAAGTAATGGAAGATGTTGGCCAATCCTATAGGTCCTACTACCTTATCTTTTATGGTGCGTCAAACTTTGTTTTAGTGCTCAAATCTGACTTAAGCCTCGTACACACGGTTCGATGATCGTATACAACAGGCCGTACTCACGACCATTGTATGCGATATCGATCGTTCATATGTGCGATTTGAACAGTCGAACATAGGACGGTCGTACAAGGGAGTTTGTATGAGCAGACTAGAAAACTTGGTCGTACCAACAAGCTCTCATACAACCATTGTATCGTGTGTACAGAGTAGTTGGTACAACAAAGTTGTATTGTGCAAAACACGCATGCTCCAAAGTCAGGAATGGCTGGGTGCTAATTACATGCACCTGAACGTTCCTCTGCGGACATACGATCGTGTAGTGCAGTCAGTATGCTACATACAACAGCCAACATACGATTTGACGCGATCGTACGTGCGATCGTCGTCCCGTGTTTACTGGGCTTTAGAGGCCCTAATAACACTGTAATGTTTTACAGCAGGGGTAGGCAAACTGCGGCCCTCCAGCTGCTGCAGAACTACAAGTCCCATCATGCCTTTGGGAGTAATTGTAACTTCCAGCCCTGCAATACCTAATGGGAAATGTAGTTCCACAACAGCTGGAGGGCCACAGGTTGCCTACCCCTGTTTTACAGTACGTATTTTAGCACAGTTTAACCAGCTGTGGACACTGGATGTACTGGTCAAAAAAACTTCATGATTGTACACAAGGTGTGTGTAGTAAATGGTAATTTTGGAACATTGTTGTGCTGGCTTTTCCCAGTGTTTGATTAGTGTGGTGTCACTGCTTAGTTGAGTACCCACCCCTCAAAAAGTGTTACATGAGGCCAGTGTGGTTTGCTTATTCCACTTTAACCCCTTAGTTTACTCTAATGGCCGTTTATCGGCTCTCCTCGCCACACACTGTGTGAAGAGAGGAGAGCCGATAAGCTGCATCTCCTCACAGGGGAGACATGTATAAGTAATCAGGGCACTGATCATCAGTGCCCTGATTACAATGCAGCCCCAACAGTGCCCATCAGGGACGCCAGTCTGTACCCACCAGTGACGCAAGTCTGTGCCCAGTGAGGCCAATCAGTGCTGTCTTTCAGTGCCTGCTCATCAGTGCCCATCAGTGCCACCTATCAGTACCCATCAGTGCTGCATATTCGTGCCTCATCAGTGCCATCCCATTTAGTGCCGCCTCATCAGTGGAGAAGAAAAATTACTTATTTACAAAATTTTCCAAGAAAAACTTTTTTTGTTTAACCACTTCCGGACCATTGTACGTCATTTGACGGCGGTACTTTGAAGTGGAATACCGTTGTTATGGTAGCAGATAGCTACCATAACCCCGGTATCTTTTTTTTCAGATAAAAGATAGAAGATAAAAGTGGTCTTAGCGGCGGATTCGCCGCAAGATCACTTTTATAAGTGGCGGGATAGGTGCCCCCTCCCGCCGCTTTCCGGTCATCTCCGCCGCTTACCGGACCCGCCGGCAGCGGCGGAGATGATCGCGTCCGTCCCCCCCAGTGTCCGTGAGCCGAGTGAGCGGCTGAAGCCGTTCACCCGGCTCCATAACATGGCTGGGCGGAAGCTACGTCACAAGTCGCTTCCGCCCAATGCTCTTAAAGGGGACATTTTTTTTTTCCCCCTGCCATTTTTTTCAAAATGTATTTATTTTTATTTTTTTATGCATTTTAGCGTAAATGAGATGTGAGGTCTTTTTGACCCCAGATCTCATATTTAAGAGGTCCTGTCATGCTTTTTTCTATTACAAGGAATGTTTACATTTCTTGTAATAGGAAAAAAAGTGATCAAAATTTTTTTTTAAAAAAAGAAAGTTGTAAAAATAAAATTTAAAAAGTAAAGTAAATAATTAAAAAAAAAAAAATTTAAAGCGAACCGTCCTTGCGAGCTCGCGTGCAGAAGCGAACGCATACGTAAGTCCCGCCCACATATGAAAACGGTGTGCAAACCACACATGTGAGGTAAGTCGCCAATGGAGATTTTCATGTTGCAAGGTTTGTCGCCATTCCGCGAGCGGACGCAATTTTGAAGCAAAACATGTTGGGTATCATTTTACTCGGCGTAACATTATCTTTCACAATATGGAAAAAATTGACCTAACTTTACTGTTGTCTTATTTTTTAACTAAAAAAACTGATTTTTTTCAAAAAAATCGCGCTTGTAAGACCGCTGCGCAAATACGGTGTTACATAAAGTTTTGCAATGGCCGCCATTTTATTCTCTAGGGTCTTAGAAAAAAAAAATATATAATGTTTGGGGGTTCTAAGTTATTTTATAGCAAAAAAAAACTGTTTTTAACTGATAACCACCGAACTCCAAAAAGAGGCTCGGTCTTGGTTAATGGTGTCAGAAGGGCAGTGGATGGTGTCAGTAGGGCAGAGGACAGTGCCAGTAGGTCAGAGGTTGGTGTAGGGCAGTGGATGGTGTCAGTAGGACTACCGACTAGGTTAGTAGGGCAGAAGACTGTGTCAGTAGAGCAGGAATTAGTGTCAGTAGGGTAGTGGATAGTGTCAGTAGTTTATTTTTATCATTTTATTTTTTTATTCTTTTAGCAGCCCTGTTGGGGGGGGGGGGGGCTTTGGTGAGATGTCACTGTCAAAAGCAGCTGCATTTGTCTATCAAAGCTCATTGCCACTGGCCCGAGGTAGGAAGGCGCTTGTACAATTCTTTATGTAAGTGCCTATTCCTTCAATGTACTCACCTTTAATAGCAGCCAGTCAAAATTGGATGGTAATGCGTTGGTTACTGGTTTGCCAGCATTGATATTCAGCACAAGGTCCAGAGCCCTGATGCATTCATCTGCCCTCTTCTGTACCTACAGATATGAAGCCAAGGATAATGAATTCATTTAAAAAAGAACAAAGCACAGTTATAAAGATATAAATTAGTAAATGAACCTCTCACTTTCTCATTGTAATATATGTAACATTAGCAATGCTCCCAGAAGTATTTAATATAAGCGCATAAATGTCTAATTATTGGCATGGTGTTCTATATCTCAATCTCTGAGGTTTGTATATGATTGGCTGACTCCTCTTGGTTTTACTGATGGCAAGCCAGTTTAGGATATGGTCATAAAAGATACAAAACAAAAAAACTGTTTTAACCACTTCAGCCCCGGAATGTTTTTACCCTCTTCCTACCCAGGCCATTTTTTGTGATTCGACACTGCGTTGTTTTAATTGACAATTGTGCGGTCATGCGATGTTGTACCCAAATAAAATTGATGTCTTTTTCCCCCCACAAATAGATCTTTCTTTTGGTGGTATTTGATCACCTCTGTGGTTTTTATTTTTTGCGCTATAAACAAAAAAAAGAGCGATAATTTTGAATAAAAAAACAATATTTTTTATTTTCTGCAATAAAACATATCCAATAATTTTTTTTTTTTTTTTTTAAATCTAATGTCTTCATCAATTTAGGCCAATATGTATTCTGCTACATATTTTTGGTTAAACAATTCCAATATTTTGCAAAACTTTCAATAAAAAATTATTGAAGAAAAAATCCCAATAAGTGTTTATTGATTGGTTTGCGCAAAAGTTATTGTGTCTACAAACTATGGGTTAGATTTATGGCATTTTTTTTTTATACTAGTAATGGCAGTGATCATCGATTTTTAGCGGGACTGCAACATTGTGGTGGACAAATCTGACCATACTTTTTGGGGACCAATGACACCAATACAGTGATCAGTGGTAAAAAAATGCACTGATCATTGTATAAATGACGATCAAGGGTTTAAGTGTGTCCTAGGGAGGTGCTTTCTAACTGTAGGGTGGACTGCTACACTGGAGGAAAACAGAGATCGTCTTTCAGCTAAGCTGAAACAGAAGATCTCACTTTTCCTCACTGACAGTTCAGCGGTGTGTCTTGTTTACATCGGCACACTGCTGCTTCATCTCTACACAGAGCAATCGATGGGTCACGGTGGCCATCGCGGCCGCCGGACCTGCTGATTGCAGCCGGACCACCCTGCTGCAGTATATATGCGGTGGGCGGTCCGGAACTGGTTAACCACTTCAGCCCCGGAAAAATTTCCCCCTTAATGACCAGAGCGCTTTTTGTGATTCGGCACTGCGTCACTTTAACTGACAATTGCGTGGTCGTGCAATGTTGTACCCAAACAAAATTTGCATCCTTTTTTTCCCACAAATAGAGCTTTCTTTTGGTGGTATTTGATCACCTCTGTGTCACTTCTGATCACCACTATAAACAAAAAAAGTGTTTCTTACTTTTTGTTATAATACATATCCAAAAAAATATATTAAAAGAATGTATTCATCAATTTAGGACTATATATATATACTTCCTCATATTTGTGATTTTAAAAAAATTGCAATCGGCATATATTGATTGGTTTGTGCAAAAGTTCCCGCGTCTACAAACCATGATAATTCATTTATGGCGTTTTTATTTATTTTATTTTTTTACTAGTAATGGTGGCGATCTGCGATTTTTATCGGGACTGCAATATTGCAGCAGACATGTCGGATATTTTTGACAATTTTTTGGGACCATTGACATTTATACAGTGATTAGTGCTATGAAAATGCACTGATTACTGTGTAAATGTCACTGGCAGGGAAGGGGTTAACACTAGGGGCGATCAAAGGGTTAAGTGTGTTCCCTGGGATGTGTTTCTAACTGTGTGGGGGCTGTGCCGACTGGGGGAGGAGAGTGATCTCTGCTCCCATATACAGGGAACAGAAGATCACACTCCTCTCCCCTGTCAGAACGGAGATCCGTGTGTTTACATACACAGATCCCCGTTTTGTCACTGCAAGAGAGCTATCATGGGTGGCCGGCGGACGTCGAGTGCGCCCCCACCACTGATTGGCTCCCCCGCCACACAATAAGCGAGGGCCCACAACACTCACTCCCATGCCCGCCGCCAGGTGCCGGTGATTCACGATATCGAGCCACTTTGTCGCTGTCATATGATGGCGGGCTGTCGGAAAGTTGTTAAAGAGGAACTTTACCCCTCTACTTTATTTGGTTGTGCTGAATATATACTCACTTACCCAGTCAAGTTCCTCCACCCCAAACTCAGTCATCCATGTCTTTATGGACCTTGTTTGTGCACTGGTCCAAATCATTTGGTGGAGGGGGGTTATAGTGTGGGGTTGTTTTTAAAGGCAGGTATCCCCAATACTTTTGGTAATATAGTGTATATTGTGATCCACTGTTCTGCTGTTGCACACCAGATCTTATGCTGTCATCTTTCTTTGTCATCAGGGGGTGGCTGTCTCTTCCTGGTCCTTCAGTCAGCCCCCTGCCAACACCCGACCTGGTCCTCTCCTCGAAAGGCTGTGTGATGCCCCAACTGACATCCTCTGGAATATCTGACATGGATATCCCAGGAGGCTGCAGGAGCAGGGTGATGTCATTTTTGCCCAGATAATGGCAGGCAGGGGATGGGGTGGACTTTAAGTTAAAAGGAGATGTTCATCTTTTGTAACATGTTACACCATGTTCATGTGCTCCAGTCCCTGCAAACCCCCCCCCCCCTCCAATCCCCTGCTATAACAATGGACGGGGATCCTCTCCCCACACCCGCTGTCACAATTTTAAAAACTGTGCATCATTCATTCACACAGTTCTGTGCATGAATGAACTAGAAGTCCTGTCTACCACTGCAGCAGATGGCTTGTAGTTCCCAATGAACTGTGAGGGCACTGGTGAGCACTCTCGTAGTTCATAAATTATTTCTGCAATTCAGTAACTGTCTGCCTGTACATGGGTGTAATGCTTTACAGGCTGCATTGTAAGAAAAAAATAAATGTACACAAGATGGGGCCATACATTGATGACGTCAAGCCATATACAGTATCTCACAAAATTGAGTACACCCCTCACATTTTTGTAAGTATTTTATTCTATCTTTTCATGTGACAACACTGAAGAAATGACACTTTGCTACAATGTAAAGTAGTGAGTGCACAGCTTGTATAACAGTGTAAATTTGCTGTCCCCTCAAAATAACTCAACACACAGCCATTAATGTCTAAACCATTGGCAACAAAAGTGAGTACACCCCTAAGTGAAAATGTCCATATTGGATCCAATTAGCATTTCCCCTCCCAGGTGTCATGTGACTCGTTAGTGTTACAAGGTCTCAGTTGTGAATGGGGAGCAGGTGTGCCAAATTTGCTGTTATCGCTCTCACTCTCTCATACTGGTCACTGGAAGTTCAACATGGCACCCCATGGCAAAGAACTCTCTGAGGATCTGAAAAAAAGAATTGTTGCTCTACATAAAGATGGCCTAGGCTATAAGATTGCCAAGACCCTGAAACTGAGCTGCAGCACAGTGGCCAAGACCATACAGCAGTTTAACGGGACAGGTTCCACTCAGAACAGGCCTCGCCATGGTCGACCAAAGAAGTTGAGTGCACATGCTCAGCGTCATATCCAGAGGTTGTCTTTGGGAAATATAGGCATGAGTGCTGCCAGCATTGCTGCAGAGGTTGAAGGAGTGGGGGGTTAGCCTGTTAGTGCTCAGACCATATGCCGCACACTGCATCAAATTGGTCTGCGTGGCTGTCGTCCCAGAAGGAAGACTTCTAAAGATGATGCACAAGAAAGCCTGCAAACGGTTTGCTGAAGACAAGCAGACTAAGAATATGGATTATTGGAACCATGTCCTGTGGTCTGAGACCAAGATAACCTTATTTGGTTCAGACGGTGTCTAGCGTGTGTGGCGGCAACCAGGTGAGGAGTACAAAGACAAGTGTGTCTTGCCTACAGTCAAGCATGGTGGTGGGAGTGTCATGGTCTGGGACTGCATGAATGCTGCCGGCACTGGGGAGCTACAGTTCATTGAGAGAACCATGAATGCCAACATGTACTGTGACATACTGAAGCAGAGCATGATCCCCTCCCCTCGGAGACTGGGCCGCAAGGCAGTATTCCAACATGATAACTAATGTTAATTTCGTCAACGAAAACATTTTTGTCAAAGATTTCGTCAGCTGCATTTTTACAGTGACGAAAACAAAACGAAAAGTACCCCACATTTTCGTCCAGTGACGAAAACTATGACGAAAATCAGATCCGAACGATAACTGGACTAAAATGTGAGGCAGGGACATTTACACTTGTGAACTAACTTCTGTTTTTTTCTCTGAGCTCCACCTACTTCCACAATCCGTTCCCAGCAAGCAAGTGCACCGAGAGGGAGAGCAGCACTGTGTATTACAGCCCAGCCAGGCTGAGGCCTCCTGAGTCCTGACGAGATGCTGACGAGATGATTCCCGATGAGATGACTGCGCCATCAGGTGCCCAGAGCAGAGCAGACTGAGCACAGTTGTGGTGCTGTACATTACAATTACAGTAGGCCAGAGGCCTACCCTCCCTTGAGACCACCGTCTGTCCAGAGCACACTGTGCAACTGTGCATTACAGGCCTCCTCTGACGACCACTGGTAGTGGCATCCAGGGCACTGTGGATTACAGACCATCCCTCAGACCACCATCCAGTACTCTGCAGTAGCAGCATTACAGGCCTACTCAGACCAGCATCCAGTACTGTGCAGCATTACAGGTCTCCTCTGACCACCATCCAGAGCACTATGCAGCACAGACCTTCTCAGACCACCGTCCGGAACACTATGCAGCATTAAAGGCCTCCTCAGGCTGTCCAAAGTACTGTGCAGCATTACAGGCCTCCTCAGACTGTCCAGAGGGGCTAAATCTGTGAGTTTGTTCAAACCTTAATACCATAAACATATTAGATTATTTTACTCCAGGAGTATGTAATGAGTTTGGAAATTCTAGAAAAATTCTTAAATAATGCATCACAATTTAAACCCATTTGATTTTAGTTGACTAAAATGATTTTATTCAACTAAAATGTACTGGAGATTTTAGTTGACGAAACTACGATGACCAAAACGGGACTAAAACTAAAATGCCATTTTAGTCCTAAGACGAAGACTAAAACTAAATCAAAATTTGCTGCCAAAATGAACACTGATGATAACGACCCAAAACACACCTCCAAGATGACCACTGCCTTGCTAAAGAAGCTGAGGGTAAAGGCTATGGACTGGCCAAGCATGTCTCCAGACCTAAACCCTATTGAGCATCTGTGGGGCATCCTTAAATGGATGGTGGAGGAGCGCAAGGTCTCTAACATCCACCAGCTCGGTGATGTTATCATGGAGGAGTGGAAGAGGACTCCAGTGACAACCTGTGAAGCTCTGGTGAACTCCATGCCTAAGAGGGTTAAGCCAGTGCTGGAAATAATGGTGGCCACACAAAATATTGACACTTTGGGCCCAATTTGGACATTTACACTTAGGGGTGTACTCACATTTGTTGCCAGTGATTTAGACATTAATGGTTTTGTGTTGTGTTATTTTGAGGGGACAGTAAATTTACACCCTTATACAATCTGTACACTCACTACTTTACATTGTAGAAAAGTGTAATTTCTTCAGTGTTGTCACATGAAAAGATTAGATATAATAAAATATTTACAAAAATGTGAAGGGTGTGCTCACTTTTGTGAGGTACTGTAAGTTCCATCAGGGAACAAACGTGTCAAAGGGGTGTGGCTATGGGCAGTGACTGTGTAGATGCCAGTGATTGAATAAACTATACGGTTTGACATCATTAGTGCGTGGTCTCTTTTGTATTAGCCGAGGAAGGAGGAGGATTAATATTATATAAAGGGGTATTTTGCAATGGCTTTAAAGTTCAGTGTTGAGATTTTTTAATTTAGAAAAACTATCCAGCCTGGCATAAATGAGTCCTAATCAGCTGAATAACAGCAGTCTAAGGCGCAGACCTTAGGAATTTTCACACCATTAAATGCATTTTCAACATTTTTTGCAAAGACTCAAGACTCTAAATAAAATAAAGGTATATGTTAATTTATTAAAACTGGAGTGCACAAAATCTGGTGCAGCTGTGCAAGGTAGCCAATCAGCTTCAAACTTCAGGTTGTTCAGTTAAACTTTGATGAAAAACTTGGAAGCTCTCTATGCAGAGCTGCACCAGATTTTGCACTTTACAGATTTAGTAAATTAACCCCAGAGGGTTCCAGCCCACTGCCTTCAAGTTGACAATGTCAAAAATTCTCAAGCAGGCCATACATTATGCAATGTTTTTTTCTTCATCCATGGGTGGAAAGAAAGAAAATTGCTCAAATTCTCCCATCAACACAATCAGTGTTGATGGGGAATCCCTCCCGCAGTGCTATTGTGTTCTGCCAGCAGGGAGCCTTCCCTACATGCAGAACACAATGATTAGTGTTGCTGGCTTATAGCCTGTGGCACTAATCGTTAGGGAAAAACTTGACAGGTTGGTTGTACGCAAGATCGATGAATTGACTTGTGAACAACCAGGGTGCCCATGTATGGATCAACATTCATCTGGTCCCTGCTGAGCTGGCCGAATTTTGATCCATGTATGGCTAGCTTAAGCGCTTGGAAAAAGGAAAGGTCCTACGAGCCGCACATCACTGCAAGACCCTGTGTATATGTGTAAGACAGCCTTGGCCCGGGCTCCAGCTAGGCCATGCCCCCCTGGGGCCCAGGCTGAGGCTATCATACACACATACATAGGGTCCTGCAGTGATGTGCAGCTCCTAGGACCTTTTTTTTGTCTGTTTGACTGTTGGAGCTGGGATTAGCTCCGCCCCTGCCTGCACTCCCAGCGGCGTGTTGTAAGAAGAGGACCCAGTGGAGTCTTGGGCGGCACTGGCCATTCGGTTCCGCTCACGGCTTTAGACCTTGTCCTCTTTGCAACCTTCTTTCCAACAATCCAATCTCTTACCTGCTCAAATCGGAGAGGGAATTCATCTGTGCCTGGCTTTGGAGCCTTATTATAAATCCACACCTCCTCCAGCGGGTCACACTCCTCCTCACAAGCGTCAGTAGAGGACCTCTCCCGGAGATAAAATGTTGCAGATGCAGAGTCATCTCTGTTAAGAGGTAATCCATTCAAATAAATTAATACTTCAGAAATCTATAATGCTCAGCTAATGTCACTGTTTTTCTTTTTTTTTTTTTTTTCCTGCAAAGGCAACAAACACAGGATGAGATACTCAAAGTGAGCTTCCAATGAGGATATGCTTAAAATGAAAGTGCCAAAAGGAAAGTACAATATGAAGCCCGATTACTAAAAAATATACATATATTCATCTCCCTTGCTAGAAGAATGGCTTCCCCTGATTAATACCAATTTAACCATTTATAAATTAATGTATGAGCTTAGAGAGAGTGTAAACAGTTTGATAAGATCTGAGTACATTGGATCTCCCCCTTCCACATGCTTCTCCCACTACACCCTGGTGATATGTCCACGAAAATATATATGTTTTCTTCCTTTTCCTCTCTTGTAATGTACCCCTTTAAAAGACTAAGGCTGGGTTCACACTTATGCGAATTGGATGTGGGTTTCCTCGCATCCAATTTGCAGGAGAGTGTGCTTGGCTTGCAATGGAGCCGTTTCACACAAATCCGGGGCAGCCGCAGTCCAGATTTGGAAAGGGTCCTGTGTGTCTTTGGCTCAGAATCAGGTGCAAATTCAGTCAGAACTTCAGACCTGATTCGCACCCGAATTGGAGAACAGCGACACACCGGACCCCATGCTGTGAGCTGCAGCATGTCTGAAACCAGCCTAAAGGTGGTCACACACCATAAGAAAAATTGGGTCTTCTGGTTTTCTTGAATGTTTTACAGCAAGTCGGAACCGAGGAAGGAAATAATGTATGAAAATTGTCGTACAATTTTTTTTGTTGTTGATCATGCGTAGTCCTTCGTATCTGTTTTTTCTTGCACGAAAATCGTATGAAAACGGGACACATTCGATGAAAATTGTTTGTTCTGTTCACATACAAGAAAAATGTTTGGGTTTGTCCCTTTGGAAATGTAATTTGCAAAGTCTGAATCGGATGTCGAAAGTTGTGTACACACTATACGAAAATCGAGCAGTGGTGCCTCGTAAGGAATTTTTATTCCAATTTTCCTATAGTGTGTATAGCCTTAACTCCAGCTACCCATCCTGAAAATCAGTGAAGCAGCACACAGGAACATTGTGGTGCAGCGGTGAGTGTTTCTGGGCCTCTAGTTTTTTTTGTCTGATGTTCAGCTACTCAATACCAATATAATTGTGACAAAAATGTGAGGCTTTAGTACTGCTTTAAAAAGTGATAGCTTCTTCATTTATATAGCCCCATTGGTCAGCACATCCATTTTCTAACAATGAAAATTATCAAAAGCTGCCCATAAAGACAAGCAACATATCAGACAGACTGCTGTACAACTAACTGACCATGTAGGTAACTCTATTCCCTAATGATCTAAGCCTGTCTGAACATTCATTCCTCTGAGAGTAGGTGGACAGTAGATTTCTCAGATTTAATGAAGTAAATACCATTCGTAATTACCAAGTGCATAGCAAGTATATTTAATTCATTTTTCATTCTTTTTTTTTTCTTTTAAATAGAACTAAAAGCAATTTTTTTATATATTTTGGATACAGTAAGGGAGGGTTACACCCCTTTTAATTTGTTCTGCCATCAGTTTCCCAATGGGAGATTTCCCTTCACTTCCTGTTCCATAATCAAAATAGTAAGTGAGATGAAATACCTCCAAAATGAGGTTGTCACCAGAGCTATTGTCCCGATGGGAAAATTGCCCCTTTATTCTTGTTCTGGTGACAACCCAAAATGTGGAGACTTTCACTCACAGTGATAACGGCAAACAGGACAAACAGAATCTCCCTAACAGCGGTATGTACAGCAATAGAAACCTGCCAGGTGTTCTAAACCCTCCACACTCTATCCAAAATGTAAAAAAAATTCTTTAGTTATACCATAGATTATAAAAGAATGTTTATCCCAGAGGGTTATGGTAAGGGGGGGGAAATAACCGGAACCATAAGCCCTCCATTAAACTAATGCATAGCACACTACAGTCTTCTTAGAACAAAAAGTATTCACATGTTTCTATCCATCACATAGCCATAAAAAGACGGAAACTATTCCTTGGTTCAGTACAGTGGACAAAGTCATGCAAAATTATTCTTTTTTACCTCAATGGTTAACTGTACGTTCAGAAGCAATTGTGTATGTGCGATAGTCGTAAACACTTTTTGCCAAAAGCTATTATAATCCATCTATAGCACCTTCTAAGTGCATCCACTTTACCTGTGTTCAACTGCAGCAACTATAAAGCCTTGCGATGCCAACCCGATACAGATAGCTGAATACAACGTTCTGTAAAAATAAAACAATTTTAGCAGTTTTTATTAGTATTGGCACTTTTTTTTTTAACAGAAAGAACTAAAATATTGTAATACAGTGCATGTATAGTATAGTGTTACTAGATTTTTTAAAATGTTGATGTCGGAAAAATTAAATATGAAAAAACGTTTTTTTAAAAAAAAAAAACGCAGCACATTTCCTCTTTACCCCTCATCTGATGTAGTTGAAGTTACCTGAAAGCTCCAAGCCCATGAGAGAATATAAGCAGGGGGTATCTATCTCCTGGTTTGAATGGTGCGTTCAGCTTTGCTGGACATTTCACAGAACCTGCATGTAAGAGACAACGTACATCAATGCTATGTGGCCATAAAACAATTGGCCATTATTGGGGGTTATTCAAAAAAAGAGTGCAAAATATTAAGCACTAAATGTAAATACGCATCAAGCAGTAGCAACCAATCATAATGCAGTCAAATCCTGTTATGGCCGGTTCACACCAGAACGCGGTGCCAGAAAGACATGTTCCATGTGTTTTAATACACGGCCTTTGTTATCTACTATGGGTGATAATACATTGTTCACTCCAAACGTAGATAACAAACGCAGTGTATTTGTGGACACAAGATCGCATGGTATGCAGTATCATACAATTTGGCACAGTGCATTTTCAAAAGTAAAAAAAGTTTTTTTCTTGATAACATTTTTTTACTCAGAACAAAAATTACAATAAGTATTACAAGAGAGTGCAGGGTTTAGTAGTTTGTTAGCAGAGAATGCAGGGTTCACCAGTGCATTACGCTTAGAATGCAGAGTTAAGGAGTGGGTTGCGCTCAGAATGCAGGGTTAAAGTGATTGTAAAGGCTCGCTTTTTTTAAAAACAAAAATAACAAACATGTTATACTTACCTCCTCTGTGCAGTGGATTTGCACAGAGCAGCTCGGATCCTCCTCTTCTCAGGTCCCTCTTCTGCTCTCCTGGGCCCTCCTTCCTTCAAGTGCCCCCTCAGCCAGCAGCTTGCTACAGGGTGCACCTGAGCCGAGTCAGAGCTCCGTGTATCCATTCAGACACGGAACCCTGACCTAACCCCGCCCCCTCTCTCCCCTGATTAGCTGACAGACTGACAGCCGCGGGAGCCAATGGCACTGCTGCTGTGTCTCAGCCAATCAGGAGGAGTGTCCTGGATGGCTGAGGGGATCGTTGACATCTCTGGAGAGAGATGGGGCCCAAGGTAAGTATTAGGAGGGGCTGCTACACACAGAAGGTTTTTTATGTTAATGTACAGAATGCATTAAGATAAAAAACGTTCTGCCTTTACAAATCCTTTAAGGAGTGCTATGCGCTCAGAATGCAGGGACCAGGAGTGCGTTGCGCTTAGAATGCAGGGATCAGGAGTTCATTGTGCTCAGAATGCATGGATCAGGAGTGTGTTGCGCTCAGAAAGCAGGGATCAGGAGTGTGTTATGCTCAGAAAGCAGGGATCAGGAGTGTGTTATGCTCAGAAAGCAGGGATCAGGAGTGTGTTATGCTCAGAAAGCAGGGATCAGGAGTGTGTTGCACTCAAAATGTAGGGATCAGGAATGCATTGCACTCAGAATGCATGGATCAGGAGTGTGTTGCGCTCAGGATGCAGGGATCAGGAGTGCAGAGGAGGCTGGGGGGGGGGGGTGGGAGTGGGGAGAGAGAGAGAGAAGGACCGGCAACTAAAAGGCGCAGCAGAGGATGCTGAGGGTAGAGAACAGGACTGGCACCTAGAAGGCGGAGGTCGGTGGCGCAGGGACCTGTTCGCGGTCTACCTGTCACTTGCCCATGGTCAACAGGTAGACTGCGATCGACAGGTTGTTGATCCCCAGTATAGGCTCACCACTGGGTCACCTACAACCAGCATGTTGAGGGAGATTCTACCTGGACAGTGGTGTGTTTTTATATAATCTTTGGCAAGCATGTTTTGTGAGTAAAGACAATTTTTTTGTAAAATTTGATTAGAGATATTACATTGGGGCAGGTACTCTTTTGTATTCTAGTTTGGTTCAGAAAACAACATTCTTTTGTATGAAATTTTGAATGAATGAATCTTTTTACCACTTGGAGCACTGACAGTTTTTCCTAACTTACCAAAGTAATAGCTTAAAATGTAATCAATTAGAGTCCTATTCAGCTTCAGAGTGTCTGCGAGTCCTGAGTAATACTCTTTGCGGGGAATCCATACAGCCTCTTCATATTCATTGCTATCCACACAAGGGTAGAACAGTCGAAGAAAACTGCCCTGCACAGAAGAAAACCACTCATCAGTATAATACTGTATATTACAATAAGGGGAAGAGCAAAGATAATAATGGACAACAAATCAGACAAATAAAAACACACTTCACAATGTCTTCAGATTCTGGTCTAATATACAAAAAACAATAACCACTTCAGCTCCGGAAGGTTTTACCCCTTTAATGACCAGACATTTTTTTGCAATACGGCACTGCGTTATTTTAACTGACAATTGCGCGGTCGTGCAACGCTGTACCCAAATAAAATTGATGTCATTTTTTTCCCACAAATAGAGCTTTCTTTTGGTGGTTTTGATCACCTCTGCGGTTTTTATTTTTTGGGCTATAAACAAAGAGACCGACAATTTTGAAAAAAAAAAAAGTTATTACCTGATAACTCACTTTTCAGGAATCTTCCAGGACGGCTTACAGAGAGAGAGAGAGAGGCTCCTCCCACCTAACAGGAAACACATGATCCTCATTATAAAAAAGACTGCTCACCAGTAGTACCTCAGTATTAAACAAATAACCGAAGGCTCTGAGATTATATATATATATACACACACACAGTATTACTCTGTTGGTAAACCATCAACTTAAATTACCGTTATACCCCCATAACCATATGTCATAGACAAGTTGATCATTAAGGGGGGGAATTGGCGCCGTCCTGGAAGATTCCTGAAAAGTGAGTTATCAGGTAATAACTCTGTTTTTCCAAGTCATCTTCCAGGACGGCTTACAGAGAGGACAACATAGAACTACATGATTGGGGTGGGACCACAGCTTTAAGCAACCTCCTCCCGACAATCTGTTCCTGGTTAGAGAACAGGCCCGGTCGGAAAGGTTTCACGAAGGTTTGGAAGCTGGGCCAGGTTACTCACTTGCAGATCTGGGGATGAGACTTGATGACGCTGTCAGCCCAAGAAATGGCCCATGCTCTGTTGGAAAGAGCTTTGATGTTTTCTAGAGAAAACAGTGATGATGCCTGATAAGCTTCCATCACTGCATATTTTAATCACCTTGTGATAGCAATATTTTTACACCCTCTTGCTTTTATCTGGGCTCCAGAACTGAACAAGCAAACTAGAGGTTGATCTCCAATCTATAGATCTCTTACTACATAATCTTCATTCAAAAGATACCTATGGACATTTAGACAACAGGCCCTTGTAGTTATCCAGCGGGAGTTCTGCCACAATGCTATACATACCCAAAATGCATATGCCCACACCTATGACCTTTCTCCCCTCTAAGAGCTGGTACGGTAGCTGTTGAGTGTTTGGAAAGGAAGTGGGTAAAAATGAACCTGACAATTTTATAAACGACAGGCGCTCTGCCCAACGTTGGAAGTCTGACTTCATATGGCACATTGTGATACTGGTGGCAAGTTATGCAGATCACCACTTTAGGTGACTGAGCCTGTAGCATTAACAGAATATTTACTTTGACTTGTTATAGCTGTTCTGTTAGGAAGGCTGTGTAAAAGATGTACTGTGCAATATTCCCTCCAAAAAAGATTTGGGGAAGCCAGCGGCCACGATCAATCCATATTAATCAGGCCAGCAAATGAAGATATGGTGCTTGACCCAAAAGGGAGTGAGGGAGTGCCCACTAGAATAGCTGCTTCTCCTCCAGTGGAGAAGGAATCTTTGTGAAAACCAAGACACTTTGTCATTTCTCAGCAATGTTTTCTAGGAAACTTCCTAGAGTGTTGCAGCACTGTAGCTGGTATCCAGGCAGGAGATAAACTGTATGTGCAGGCTGTGCATCTGTCCCTTAGGCAGTTACCCTTTTTCTCCCTTCCTTTGTCCTACAAGGAGAGGACGCAAGGTGGTATGAGCCTTTTACAAGGAGAGAGGAGGGTGCAGACGATCATACTATTACCAGCACCCTGCCACCTAGAGAGACTCAAATCAAGCCCCACCACTGGTAGGGAAAAGAGGGATACACAAACAGCCAGGTTCCCCAGACCCACTCTGCTGGTCTATGGATTGTACAGAGAATCATCCCAAATCCTCTGGTGCCCCCTACACCAGGGAGTAAGAAAGGAGAATCTTGCCTTTAGCCTCTTTCTTACCTTAGGGCAAGAGTCTGCAGGTGTCCCAGACCTGCTTCTTGCTTACAGTCTCCACTGGTGACTTTAGCAGCACAGGACAGAATGTCTTCCACCATTTTCTCTGTAGCCCTGAAAGGTCAAGTAGTGCGGATCCCGGTCTGGCGCTGTGGATCGGACGCCTCACCTGGGACAGAGCATGGAGCTTGCAGCCCCAACCACCAGGTCAGTGTTTGCCACCAATAACATGGCCGCCCTGCAACAAGCATCAGGACACCACTAGACCACACTGTCCCCCGGAAGACTCACTGAGTCAAAATCCCACACTACCAGTGTACCTGAACTACAGGCAATGCTGTTGACTGGACTCCCATGAAGAGAGGGGGGGGTCTCCTGGAGTAAAAATTCAAGGCTCCACGGCAGCCTGAACAAGCCCAAGCTACATGCATCCCCAGGTTCACTGCCCCTGTTTTGGGATGCTGTAGCCGGGAGGCCCCTGCCGCCTAGCACGAAGGCCAGAAAAATAACAAACTTCTTCAGAGTTCTTGTCAGGCCGGAGGAAACACATATACTAAGGTATTACTGGTGAGCAGTCTTTTTTATAATGTGGATCATGTGTTTCCTGTTAGGTGGGAGGAGCCTCTCTGTAAGCCATCCTGGAAGATGACTTGGAAAAATAATATTTTTTACTTAATGCTATAAAACATATCCATTAACAAAAATGTAAAAAATCAAATGTATTCTGCTACATATTTTTGGTAAAAAAAAATCCCAATAAGCGTATATTGATTGGTTTAGTCTACAAACTATGGGATAGATATGGATTTTTTATTACTAGTAATGGTGGCAATCAGCAACTTATAGTGGAACTGCAATATTGCAGCGGACAAATCGGACACCAAGCTGACACTTTTGACACTTTTTGGGGACCAGTGACACTAATACAGTGATGAGTGCTAAAAAATATGCACTGCCAACAAGCATGTGGAAATCTACAGAAACTCCTATCTTGTCAAAGGTGGTCGCAAGACTAAACACTCAAGCCCAATATGAGCTCCTCCTAGCTAGGAAAAACTCCTCAGTTAATACATTTATAAGAAACTGGCAAGAATGGCTAAAAAAACAAAGGGCCTCTAGCTACTTAAAAAGTTGTGATATATAACCAATAGGAGGTTGGATATTAATCTATCTTGTTCTACCTGTTACTTTCATAAAGAGTGGAATTAGTTCTGTCTACAGTGAGTACCCAATGGGGTAGATGGATCAAAGGACACTATACAGTTTTAAATCACTGAAAGCTCTTGTACACGAATGGAGGTTAATCTTTTCATCTTATAATTTACAGTTGTTTGTTGGATAATGTTAACCACAACATATTTACTGTAACTAAGATTTGTTCATATTTATCTGGATTGCTCATTCCAAAATTAATAAAAATGTTAAAGTTCAAAAATATGCACTATCACTGTACTAATGACACTGGCAAGTAAGGGGTTAACATCAGGTGCGATCAAAGGATCAAGTGTGCTCCTAGAGAGTGCTTTCTAACTGTAGGGGATGCTTTAACTGGAGGAAGATAAATCTGTGTTTCTGCTTAGCAGAAACACAAGATCTCCATTTTCCCCTCTCACGGAAAGGCAATCTGCCTTGCTTACATAGGCAGACCGCCGTTCTGCCTCTCCTGAGATCCGTTGTCCAATCACAGCAGGAGCGGGTCACCGATGGCGCGCGCCCCAGACCTTGTGCACAAAATCATCTACAGGTATGTCATTTCGTGCAGGAGGGCGACCCTGCCGCAGTATATCTGCGTAGGGCGGTCCTTAACAGGTTAATGTAGTTTGACTAGTCACTAATGTCTACAGGCACCTTAACAGATTATATGGTGGACTGTGTTGTCAGTAATCCCTGGCATTTTGCCGTATACCTAAATATACACTATGTTGCCAAAAGTAGTAAGCCTTTACACGCACATGAACTTTAATGGCATCCCAGTCTTAGTCCGTAGGGTTCAATATTGAGTTGGCCCACCCTTTGCAGCTCTAACAGCCTCAGCTCTCCTGGGAAGGCTGTCCACAAGGTTTAGGAGTGTGTTTATGGGAGTGTTTGACCATTCTTCCAGAAGCGCAGTTGTGAGGTCAGGCACTGATGTTGGATGAGAAGGCCTGGCTCGCAGCCTCTGCTCTAATTCATCCCAAAGGTGTTCTATTGGGTTGAGGTCAGGACTCTGTGCAGGCCAGTCAAGTTCCTCCACCCCAAACTCGCTCATCCATGTCTTTATGGACCTTGCTTTGTGCACTGGTCATTTGGTGGAGGGGGGGATTATGGTGCGGGGTTCTTATTCAGGGGTTGAGCTTGGCCCCTCAGTTCCAGTGAAGGATATTCTTAAGGTGTCAGCATACCAAGACATTTTGGACAATTTCATGCTCCCAACTTTGTGGGAACAGTTTGGGGAAGGCCCCTTTCTGTTCCAACATGACTGCGTACCAGTGCACAAAGCAAGGTCCATAAAGACATGGATGAGCGAGTTTGGGGTGGAGGAACTTGACACACACAGCCTGGCCAGTGTGTATTGCATACACTGGCTGCTCCCACCAGGGACATTGCCCATCCTATTCAGGATACTCTTTCACCAGGGACTCTGTACAACTTGGTGAGGTGATGTCAAAGATGGGCTGTCACTGGTCCCTGGTATGTGGAGAAGAGCACTGCACCTGTTGGCCCGGGAGTGGGATGGATCAGGGGGAGGGGAAGGAAGAGGATTTACTCCAGGTAGACATTTAAATACACATAAGTGATTTGTATTCCTTATGTGTATGCATGGTACACTGGCTGTGCGGGTTGTCAGGCCAGGTCTCCTCACCCCACCCCGCAAACTCCAGAACTGGTGGAGACCAGTCCACTTTACCAAAAATCTGCCCCGTAGATAAAAACAAACTGTACTCAACAAGCTGCTTGCTGTGGGGGCACCCGACAGGAGGGAGGGGCCAGGAGCACCAGCGTGGGACCCAAGAAGAGGAGGATCAGGGTTGCTCTGTGCAAAACCACTTCACAGAGCAGGTACGTATAACATGTTTGTTATTTACTTATTTTTAAGCAAAAAAAAAAAAAAGATTTTAGTATCACTTTAATTGCCCTTTATATTATGGACTATATTTATTGATTAATTGCATTATACAGTATGGACTGAATTTATATACTGTATATGGCACGTTTTGCACTTTCTATAGCACCTTAATGGATTTGTTTTATTTTTAGGTATATATACATCAATTGATTTATTTATTTCTCTGTCACATAGGGTGAGAACTGTACATATTTTATTTTAAATTATTAAGTTAAATGTTCAGTCAAAGTCACAGAGTAAACAAATTAAAGGGGTCGATTTATAAAGCATTTGTTGGATGAACATCAAACGCATTCGTACAGACTGGACTAATTTTCCACATATTTTCTGTAATAGATTCATTTTTGTAGTCATCAGCTTCTGTTGAACGGGAAAGCTTTTGTTGATTAGGCGGCTGCAGCTCAGAGGCTAACCAGTGTTTTCTGACAGTGAAGTCCCTCTGTAAGAATACAATAGCACATCAGGGAGGATTCCTCCATCCACCTTGCATGTGTGGATGGGGGAATCCATTTGTTTTCTTTCAGTCACATCCCGCATCTGTGGCCAACTTCAGAAGTTACACTGTATCTTGTGAGTTTAAATGCACAATTTTCCAAATTAGCGCATTGTGATAATAAAGTTCTGAAACATTATCTTACAGATTCTAAACATCTCCATATTTACCTGTTTATGTCTATGTCTTGTGTCCCACATATGTTTTTTTTCTCCAACCATTTAGAAAGGAATATCAATAACAATTTTAAATACCTGAATGGTGTGGTCACTCATCAGGTCTGTACAGCCCACTGCATGGGGTCCCTTCCCCTTTGGTATTCCACAGAAATGGACACTGCTGTAACTTCCCATCCTCACTACTGCTCTGGAGTCTTCCAAGTGTCTGATGGGAAAGCTCTTCAGAGCCTGCAATAAACGAAGAGATGCATGAATGTGTCTGCAGAGATAAACAAGTCAAAACATTTTAGGTTAAATTGTATCTAAACCCCAAAAAACTAAAATATAATATACTTCAGTTCTTCAGTCCTTAGATGTGGTGGCTGCAATATTTTTATTTTACCTGGTTATCCCATGAATAACACTTCCTATCCCTGGGTGACTACGCTTACTCCTCCACTGTGTCTGTGGAGGGAGCCATAGTTTCCACCCAGGCTGGAGTTTAAACATCTTTTAGGGGCAATTTATTTCTTTGCATAGTATAATAAGATTTAATTGTATTGTGAAGATATTGCACTATGGGTATATACATGTAATAGGTTTAAATGTGAATTGTATATTTCTGTGAAGCGTACACAGGAAGTGATGTCAGTTGGGTGGAGGAAGTTGGTGTTAGTACACCCATTAGAATTGGTATCATCACATTGGCTAATGAGAGAGGAGGTCCTCGCTCCTCGGATATAAATTTGATCAGCCTGAAACTGGAAGTCATGTCCTTGATGACGACCTTGGTGGAGGGGGAAGGCGTGTTGACGTATTCCTGGTTTCTTAATCATTGATGTCATTTCCGCCCCCGTGGATCGCACACAGAGCTGCAGTGAACCCAGAAGAGCCTCACTTTCTGTTCTATGCTCGTTTTATCTGCAATCTTGTAAGCAGGCAATATGTTTGCGCAATAAAACCCCTTTTATACAGTATTACGCTATAAGCCTGTATGTGTTTTATCGAGTCTGGTGGAGATCCTAATTACACCAAGACCTCTATTTGGAGATTTCACTGAGGAGTTGCAGAGTCCAATCCCACCAACACCAGATCTAAGCTTATGTGACCCCTAGACTGCAAAGCTGAGAGTCCATTTTTTCTGGTGACTGGGGACACAAGAGGGGAGTGTGGCACACGGCACAGCATGTTTACATGAAGCACCCAAGCCCTTTCAGATCTTTTTGATCTTTTGGAGCACTTTGTAAAGACTGTTGTTTTTCACAGAATATTTCACTGTTAGCGCTGTATGTGTGTGTGTATATATATATGTATATATATATATATATATATATATATATATATATATATATTGGGGTTTAAACATGTCTGCCTTTGTTTATCTCCATTACATGGGGGATGGTGAGCTGCTTGCTATGGGGGTGCTTGTGCAGGCTTGTTCCCGAGCCCCACTGTGTGTTCACACTCCCGCCCCCGCTCCCTCCTCACTCACTGTGATTGACATTGGCTCCCACTACTGTCTCTCAGCCAATGAGGAGGCAAAGACCTGGCAGAGCAGCTGCTCTTGTGCACATTGCTGGATCACAATCAGGCTCGGGTAAGTATTAGGGAGGGCTGCGAGGTAAGCTGCACACTGAAGGTTTTTTACCTAACTGCATAGAATGCATGATGGTAAAAACAACCTTTAGAACCAATTAAACATAAAAAAATATTAAAATCACTAGGTGTAAACACATTTTCAAAAATCCATTACCCCCCAAAAAGTTAAAGATACTTAACTTAGTCCCTGGCTTCCAGTATGCAGGCCTCACCTAGGTACCAGGGATATCACTCCCTGTGGCCTCCTATGAAAGCCAAGGATGCCATATATCAAGAGGATGTGCTCCTGCACTGAGCTGCATACAGGGTGGAGCAATCCAGAAAATATCTATGATTCACAAAAGGCTTATGGAGTACTGAATATTGCAATACAGAGTACATTGGTCTAGAAAGTAAAATACAACATGATTTACAGAGTGCAATGGTCCATATGATAAATGTAGAGCACAACATGGAGCCATCTGGAGTATGTAACATACAGTGCAAAGAGATCACCAGACTGAAGTATGTAATGTACAGATTAGCATGAGGAGCTGGGGTCCAAAGTATGTAACTTGTCCCCCCAGTCATATTACTATTTTTTTACAGGATATATATAGTGCCAATAGTTTGCACAGTGGTTTACAACGTTAGGGCAAAAAGTACAGTTATAATACAATTCAATACAGGAGGAATCAGAGGGCTCTGCTCCTTAGAGCTTTCAATCTACCGTATATGTCAACCTAGCTATTGAACTACTGAGGGCCAAACTTCTGTACGTGGTAGAATGGTATGAGCAGCTGGACCATGTAGTTGGCCCTCCATTCAGTGGCTGGCTATGCAATCATTGTGGGCTCAATTTATTTTTTTTTACCCCGTTGCCCATTCGTGTTGTGCTATAAGGCTTTATGGCTTTGGTCTCTTACCACTTGACAGCCACAAGCCTAAGTAGCCAGGTCTTGTTTTCTTGCAGAATCAGTATATGCCATGTGGCACAATCTCTCCAGAGCAGCCTTTCTCAATGTTTTTACCTCAAAGGAACCCCTGCAAAAATTTTCAGGTCTTGGGGAACCCCTGCTAAGATTAGTCCATTGGTAGTAATTGGAAAAATGTCCCTTACACTGGTGGTGGTCAGTAGGAATAATGCCCCCTTACAGTGGTGTTCAGAATGCCACCTTTAGAGTCATGCCTCTGTTTCTGCCAAGTGGTTTTGGACCTGGGACTATGCAGAACTCCTCATCTTAGAGGTCAGTTTACCACAGCTCAAGGAACCCCTAGTCACTTCTGGAGGAACCCTAGGGTTCCACGGAACCCTGGTTGAGAATAGCTGCTCCAGAGCTTGGACCAGCTAAGTAACATCAGCCGACAGCAGGCTAACGTCTGCTGTTGGCTGAAAATGGGGTCACAGGAGTGCAGGACTAAGTGCACTCCTGTGATCCTTCAGATAAGCAGGGCCAAAAGAGCTTTGGCTCTACTTCTCCTTAATGGTAAAATGCGTTTAAGAGCTCCAGAAAAATTTGCTTTATTTTCAGGTCTGAATAGAGTGCAGCAGAGTTAAAGCGGAGTTCCACCATTTTAAAAGTCAGCAGCTACAAAAAGTGTAGCTACTGACTTTTAATAATCAGACGCTCACCTGTCCCACGGTCCAGCGATGCGGCTGCTCACTGCCTCGCTCCTCTCCCCCTCCTCAGTGCGGTGCTGGCATAGCAAGTGTGGGAGCCCGACTTTGAAGCCAAAGCACTGCGAATGTGGGAGCTGCGCTGCGTGCTGTGAATGGCCGGACAAACTTCTGGGACGTGTCCTTGTATACACAGCCATTCTGATAACAAGTATGAGGGTTTCTTGAGCCTGCCTTGGGTCTTCCTAATATTCATTGCCACAAGACTTGTCTGCTGGGGTTGGTGGAGGACCTACTGATAAGCTCCAATGCCCAAAAAAAATTTTTGTATCCTCTTTCTATGCAAAAAAGATTATTCTGGTTACTTGGAAGAGGTCTCTCCCACCAACCCTTACAGAATGAAAAGCACTGATTAACCTCTCCCGTCATCGCCTCCTTGCCCTTTAAGTGGATCTAAATGCCAGGAGGCGTAGACGGGCATTCCGACAAAGCAGTGACATGATCGAAAAGCTGCTGATTGCCAGTATGCATCTAGAGCCTTCTGGTACCCTATTGTTACTGTGCTGAGAGTAAAGTGTTTATCTAGAGCTGCATATATGCGGCTGCTCGGCGTTAAAGGCCGCCCACCGAGACGCTGCTGTATGCGCCAGGTCAGCGGGAAGTGGTGAACACAGCCCTCCCACTGTATCTCACCTATACCACCAGAGGCCCCCCTAAACAATTTGATAAAATATGGGGTCCTTGGACTAACTCCCTGTTTACTGTTTGATCTATCTTCCTTGTAGACCACAATGTATATTTTATTTTGCATCTGCTTGCTTTTTTGCTTATGTGTACTGTATCTTGTGAAGGTTTTTGTATGTAATACTTATGTAGCACCCCCTAGCGTTGCTAGAGTGCTAGAGTAGGATGTTTTGTGTTATTGTAGGTACATTTTCAGACCTGGCGGACATGGCAGCCTGTGTGTTTTTTTCTGGGTCGGGTGAGTGACTCAGGTAGGCTGGATGATTACACAGCAGCTTCTCTGGTAACTCCTCCCTGCTGTAAACTTGGAGAAGGTTCAGGAAGCAGTTAGAAGTCTAAGGAGCTGGCTGGAGTGTTCTGAGGGCCCTGGCCAACCCCCAACAGAAGGGTTGGCAGGGGGACAGGCCCCCTCAAATACTCAGGTTCAGCTCAGCCAGGGGCTGTGTGGAGTTTGGATGGAGATGGAGTGTTAGGCTGTCGGGGCCTTTGAGAGTAGCTCCCCAGTCTGGGGGGGTGAACTCAGGCCTGGGCTCGGGTGTGGAAGGGACCTCTCCTTATGACACATGGAGGGATCCTGACCAGGAGGCACGGGAGCAAGGAGAGGACAGCAGGAGGACACTGCCAGGCAGATCTCCAGGGAGGAAGACAACCAAGAGGGCTGGTGAGTGTTACAGTCAGAGGACTGAGAGGCATGCCTGGATGGACTGGGTGCAAGCAGTCTGGGATGGATGCAGAGTCAGTCTGGGAGGACTGTGGAGAAGTAGCCAGGAGGGCTAGTGAAAGGGGCAGCTGCAGCCAGGTGGGCTGGCAGTGCCTGAAGAGGTGGTACTGGGATTAGTAGCCACAGGAAGAGGACAGCTAGCACCAAAGACCTCTATTTTTGATACACCAGAAGGGGCCCACTGTCCCTGCCTGCAAAGGGCATTTGCTATGGTCTGAATACACTCTTGTCAGACCATCCTCAAAATGCTAGCTGGTCCTGGGAGATGTAGTTCTACAAGCAAGTCTGTGCTGGAGGTAGAAGAGAAGTTTACATATACCGGATGTATATAGTTTGTGTCCCTGAAGAGTTTCTACTGATCAAGTGGGCATCCCATAATGGCCATTCCCTATCCAAGTTCAATTCCCCTAAATAATAAAAAAAACAAAGCTGCAAGGACTGCTTCTTGTCTCAGGAGTGATTGAGAAATGCATGTGCCTGGCTGTGCAGGGTGGGAGATAACCAACATTCACCAGCGGCTTTTGCGGGGGTAGCGCTACACGTATTACACGGGCGCTGTTGTGATAATAAACAGCCTCTTTAAAAAATAAAAAGGATATATATTTTTACTTTATACCCTAGACTGGATTTCTCAATTAAGCCAACAAGCTGTATGAAAATGGTATTTTGCCTATGTGCATTTTTAGCTCAGGACTTTCACAAAAAGTAATACAATGTGGACAATTACAGGCAAAGGAATGCCAACTGTTCCTGTCTGCATATTTTTTCAAGCTGCCTTAGGATTATGTGACTAACTTGTGAATGAATTCCTTTCTTTTATAGAGAGTTCTACTTTGCAGTAAATACACACACCATTGTTCAGCGATACATTGAAATGACTGCTGCCTACAGAGAAATACAAGCGTTCTTCCTAATAAAGCAAAGCAGCCAGCTCACAGCATTTATACAAAAATATGCTGCTATGTCTTCATAATGCGATTGCAACTACAAGCTTATTTTAAATTCTCTGTTAAATAACGGGAGTCATGGAAAACTGACTTTACACAGACTACAGTCCCAGTGCACGCTCCTACATATTCAAACATTACAATTGCTAAATAGAGTGTAGCGCTCTCTGAAAAGTTGAGCGTCAATTAATATGTAACGTTCATAAAAGGCATGAAATATCCATAATTATAGAACTGTAACCCCAGAAGACGTTTTAGAGAAGGAAACGCATTAGAGCTGCTGACCCCACACGGCTGTGCCTCACTGTACTGATGGCCTAACTTTCTTTGAGCTCAATACCAAGATTTTTTATGTAAGTGTGATTTTAATCAATAAACGCAACTATGAAGATTTTACACTATATGAGGCTTTTCTTTTATACATGATGCACAACCCTCACCCCCCTGGTTTCACTGAGTTAACCGGAAGGAAGTTCCAGCCCAGAGGAAGGGATAGGCACTGAGGACATCATAGTGCCCCCCTGTGGACCTCCAGATAAGTTCCAGCCCAGAGGCATTATTAAGCACCTAGGACTCCACAGTGCCCCCCAGTGGACCTCCGAGGAAGGGATCTTGACCGTATGGCTGTGTGAACCTCCATTATATTCAGGCTTGAATATAATTTCTAACCGCTAAGCGCATAATTTATTATTGGGGGATAATGTCAAAGATCTACGTGTGAATACTATTGGGTTTTATCTCTTCTTCCGTTTATATCCCCATTCTTGACCTTCTAAGAACTGGGACAATTGACCACCCACGTTGATCATCACTTTGGTCACTTGATTTGCACCTTAGAGACTATTTACAATGTCTATGGCAACCTGCAC
The DNA here is from genome assembly GCA_018402905.1 of Glandirana rugosa. NCBI lineage: Eukaryota > Metazoa > Chordata > Amphibia > Anura > Ranidae > Glandirana > Glandirana rugosa. The sequence continues at coordinate 572,373 of BLSH010402357.1, read as the reverse complement.
TTTATGGACTGTCTAAATAACTATGCGGACTAGGATTAGCCTATAAGGAATCCAGTTCCGATTTACAAATATTAACTAGCTACTGATGTTTGAAACATTAATCTCTTTAGCACCTTGAATATATGATAGTATTTGCACAGGTGACAGTTCTATAATTATGGATATTTCATGTCTTTTATGATCGTTATATATTAATTGACACTCCACTTTTCAGAGAGCGCTGCATTCTATTTAGCAATTGTATTTAAACACAACTTTTTTTTGTTTAGTTGTTGTGGAGCAGCTCCTGGTTTACAACACTTAGCGCGGTATTCGGCACACATTTCTACAATATTCAAAACATTGCTTGTGACAGCCCTAGCAAGTGTCAGTATTTATTCCCTGGAGCAGTCTTTCTCATCCAGGGTTCATTGGAAGCTTAGGTTTCCTCCAGAGGTCACTAGCGGCTCCCTTAGGACAGGGGTATTCAATTAAAATTCACCGAGGTCCAACCAGTAAAATTTTCTTCCAGTAGACGTCCAAATATCTCAGAACCCGTGGCGCATTTTTGCGTGGGCCAAACCGCATGTTGCTGCTGCACCATGTGACTTGGTACGGCATGATTATTTTTAAAAAAAGGTCAAGGACTTTGTGTTTTTTGCACGTAGTGCAGCCCAATGAAATGGGCTCACCTACCCACAACATGTGCATCTAATGCACATGCGGATCTGAACCCATTCTTACATCAGCGTCCACAGTCCCCACTGCATATCACAGTCCCTTCCCCCTTCACATCAAGATCCCTTCTTTATGAGTGTCCTCAGCTCACCTTTACATTATCCCCCTTCACCTCTTTCACAGTAGTGTGTTCACACTTCCTTGACATCAACCCACTCCAACAGTGCTGTCCTCTGCCCAATTTACATCATTCCCCAACATTACTCTCCCGAGTCCCCCCACATTACAGTCCTCAACCACCCAACATTACTGTCTTCAGCCCCCACATTACAGTCTCCATTGCCTCCCACATTACATATCTAAGCCTTCCCCACATCACTGCCCTCAGCCCCCTACATTACAGTCCTCAGGCTCCTCCAACTTTAATGTCCTCAGCCCCCCCACATCACTGTCCTCTGCACCCTCCCCCGCTTTAATATCCTCAGACCCCCCCCCATATTACAATACTCATCTCCACCCCCCCCCCCACATTCAGTCCTCAATTTCTTTAACCGCCATTCACCCCCTTACCCCCTTTAACTTCGCCCCTTCCTCACTGTCTTACTTTACACAGACAGATCATAGGGAGGCACAGCATGTCTGGATCAAGGGTGGGACTTGCAAAATAGTGATTGCTTGCTAGGGCCGCCCTTCATCCTAGCAGCCAATCACCTGTTTGTTAACCTCGGGCATCTCCCCGCCCTCCATCCAAAACTGTCTTGCCATCTGCTGTTGGCTCTGTGAAGATTACAGAGCGATGGCAGAGGGTAGATAAGGCTCCTAAATGATGGGACCACGACAGTCAGAATAGGACACAGTGACACGGTCTGCATTTGGACCACGGTCCGCCATTTATTGATGTCTACCTTAGGAGATAGCAGCAGCAGGATAATCTCCTGCCTATGCTGGCCACTACTGTAAGGGGTCACTTCTACAATGACCACCAATGTAATGGGGTATGACAATTTTTATGGTCTGTTTCTTTTCTAGCCATTATGATTATTTGTTTCAATTTATAATGATTTAGTAAATCCTATTCTTTATTCCCTTGACAACCTACATTGCCAACCTACTGATTGCACTAATGTACCATGAGATGTAGGTCTGATCATTTTAGCGCGGGTTCCCTGAGGCATAACTATTCCAAGGGTTCCTCTGTAGTAGAAAGGCTGAGAAAGGCTGCCCTAGAAGGTGATAATTAAGAAGCGTTCCTTAGCTATTTTTAAATTTTGTTATGGATTCAACTCATACTACCAGTAGCACTGTACCTACCCATGAAAACGGTTCCCTATATGCCTGTCAATGTTGATGCTCATATTTCCAGGATAAAAATAGTTAGGAGCGTGGTCCTTTCCTCACCACTGCTTTTTCATAGCACATCCCTTTCTGCCATCTATATTTGTTTTCCTTGTCATCAGGAGCCAACTCTCTTTCCTGGTTCTTGCATCTGGCCCCCTGATGATGCCACACCACATCCCATGCATAGAATAATGGAGATCTGGCATCGGCACTTTCAGATCACTTGTTGCCACGGTGTCAGGAGATCTCATGAGAGCTTGCCACCTACAACCCTACAGTCTTCTGGGATGTGTGATGTGTATTGCTGGGGGCAGAGAAGGGCTATATCACCCTCACCTGCGGGTGGAGGAAGAAGAAAGCAAAATAATGAGGAATACAAAAAAGGGTATTTACAAAAAAAAAAAAAATATGCAATTATTTAAAATGGAGGTGGAGGAAAGAAAAGGGGCAGAGTTCCTTTTTAAGGAGCCTTTGCTGCTTTAAAAAAAAAAAAAAGGAACTACGAAAAAGCCCTGCCTTCAAAGTTTAGCTTGCTCTACAATCTTCTGCACTTGGCACACCTCTGGGAATGGCAGGTGCCTGGTCCCTCCTCTGTACGCTGTGTTCCATTCACCAGCCATATGTGACACAGCTGTGAAACAGGGGCCTGTGGAAAGAACTACAGAGCACAGAGATGGAGCAGACATCTAAACTCCTGGAAGAGTGTTGGATGCAGAAGATTCTACAGAAAGCTACATTTTGATAGCAGGGCATTTCTGCTTTATAAAAAGAAACAGAGGCTCTTTAAAGCAGACCTTTTATTGAATTTAGAACTCTTCTTTACTCCATCTACCTCTTAAAGCGGAACTTCACTCAAAAGGGTAAGTTCCGCTTGTCTGCACATATCCACTGCCACATTTGGCACTTTATAGGGGGGAGGTGGAAGCGGTGCCTGGTTTTGATAGGTACCAGCTCCCACTTCTGGGCAGATGCCCCGCTGCGATCTGAGCCAGAAGTTTGGACCCCCCTCCTTCCCCACAACCTTCTGGATCCCAGAAGACTACTGGACCATTCACAAAGCAGAGCACAGCTGGCACATGTGCAGTAGGAAACCATCTGTGACGCCTCAAGGCATCACTGCTGGTTTCCCTTACAATGCCGATGTCTGCACCCTCTGATTGACGAACTGGCTTGGGTAAGGACAGCACCGGATCCCTGGACAGGTAAGACCCCATACACACTATCCAACTTTTGTCAGATTTCCTTCAGATTTACCAAAACCATGTAATGCAAGGACCTGCCTGATTGCATACAAATTGGAATCCTAAGGTTTGACCTCATTATATGGTTTTGCTAAATCTGAAGGAAAAAAATCTACAGAAAATTGCATAGTGTGTATCCAGCTTTAGAGTCATTATAATAAAAGTCAGCAGCTACAGTATTTGTATCAGTATTTGGATTTACCGCCTTCCTGACCCGAGCACTTTTTACGATTCGGCACTGCATCCCTTTAACTGACAATTGCGCAGTCGTGCAATGTTGTACCCAAACAAGATTGACGTCCTTTTTTTTCCCACAAATACAGCTTTCTCTTTCGTTCATTGACGGACGCAGCCTCTTAAACTTGACATGTGGGGTATGCACCTTTTAACAGGAGTAGACTAGGCAGAACATAGTTCAGACAAAAAAGCAAGCTAGCCCCTCCCATGGGGCAGTCCTCACTCTGCATAACCCCCTCCGCCCTGCTAGCGTTTTATCTGCCTAGTGCAAGGAGTAGGACCTGGCTCCCTGCTGGGATATGCGGTTTCCCGTTTTTTTTGTTTTTGCTCACGCTATCTGATGAAGAATGCAATCAAGCAGCCGGCTGGGTGACAGGCTGGAGATATTTAGGTCCAGGTAGTCTGCCCAGTGCGGCCGACGGATGTGAGCGGTCCCTTAGCTGCTTGCGAGGTCGGCCGCATCAGGCCCAGTTCCGTGTTGCGCGGCCGGCGGGTTAAACGTCCCGCCAGCGCATTGAGTGACCGGGCTGCGGCTTGCATCGAGGTGTTGCATGGTCGGCAGCTCCCTCCCCATCTGTAGGGGCGGCAGGTCTGTCTCGGGTGGTTACCCACTGCGCCCGTCTGGAAGGGTGAGTACGCTTCTCCCCCCCCTCGGGGGTACGGAGGGGGGGCTGGCGGGTGTCCCCCCCGTCTGGGTGTAGGTGGTTCTGGCCTTCCCCTTACCTTCCTCCTCCCCCCCCCGCCGCATACCGCCACTGTTGCTGCTGTCCTGGATCCCCTGGCCATGCGGCGATTGCCGCCATTTTTTCGGGGCAGGCGGCCATTTTGTGGTTATTTTGGCCTCTAGTGATCGCTCGGCGGCCATTTTTGGTTGGTCTCCTGATGGGCAAATAGCATGTGGTTTGGCGCCGTTTCCTCAGTCTGGACGGAGCGGTCGGCTCGTGTGGGGGAGCTCCCAGCAGCAGCAGCGAGGCACATATGGTAGACTTTTCAGCAAGTATAAAACAAGTATGTCAGGAGATGGCGCTGTCAATAAAAGTATACTGTGTTGGCTCAGTTTAAAAGGTGTACAATTTCTTGTATGTGTTATAGAATAAATATATGTGTTGCTATTGTGAGGTACATAAAATGCTTATTATCAATGATAGAGACCAAAGTGCAAGTGATTGTGCAAATACAAGTGTCCGTAAAAGTCCGTAAAAAGATATATAAATTCAAAACCAAAACTCTGATGTTGAAACAGTGGGTATGAACAACCCTCTAGGGGTGTCTATATATAGTGAAAATATTAAACGTGAAAGTATTAAATTGATAAAAATATGTCCGTAAAAAGTCGGTGTCCGTAAAAGTCCGTAAAAGATGGCGTCCTCTCAGAGAAACCAAACAGATGTATAAATTCCACTGTGGGTCCGTAGGGTGTCTGGGACCCAGTTGAAAAGGAACTTATTTCAAATGTATCCTTAATTCTAATCACTCATTCAAAAGGTGACTTTCTGTGAATAAAACTCCTAGCAAAAAGAAACGGTGACTCCACTGGTGCTCCCCGCTTGTGCTCTCACTTACCAGATTCTTCATACCCCTACTGGGGTAGTACGCCTTTGGTAAATGGGGTCTTTGGTGTTGTCTTCAAGGTGTCCTGTGGCTGTTCCTTCCTTAGGGTGGATTCCTCCCTCCAGGTACCTGCGCTCGGTTCCGTCTCTGATGAGCCCGGTTCCTTTGCTCCAGATGGTTCGTGGTATGGGTATGAGAAGAAAAGCATCCAGGATAGTGTAGTATGTTGGTTTTAAAAGTTCAGTTTATTCAAACAAAACGTATCCTTAAAAACACTCAATATTCTGACATCCAGGTCAGCAAAGCAGTAAATGAAGATTGCGGGCTCTGCCCGCTTGAGGAAGGCTAGATCTCCCTTCCTTCCCGCTTTATGCGCTCCTCCACGAGGAGTCAGATAGCTGCTGCCGCCTGTGTGAATCGTGTATGTTGCGCTCTGTGGCCACGCCTTATGCGTTTCGTCAGGTTGACGTCATCTGAGGCTATGGCCATGTTAGCTGTATGTGTCTTCTCATCCACATCGCAATAATATTTTTATTTATTAACGAGTTTTATTTATTTCTAATGCTGGATGCTTTTCTTCTCATACCCATACCACGAACCATCTGGAGCAAAGGAACCGGGCTCATCAGAGACGGAACCGAGCGCAGGTACCTGGAGGGAGGAATCAACCCTAAGGAAGGAACAGCCACAGGACACCTTGGAGACAACACCAAAGACCCCATTTACCAAAGGCGTACTACCCCAGTAGGGGTATGAAGAATCTGGTAAGTGAGGGCACAACCAGGGAGCACCAGTGAAGTCACCGTTTCTTTTTGCTAGGAGTTTTTTTCACAGAAAGTCACCTTTTGAATGAGTGATTAGAATTAAGGATACATTTGAAATAAGTTCCTTTTCAACTGGGTCCCAGACACCCTACGGACCCACAGTGGAATTTATACATCTGTTTGGTTTCTCTGAGAGGACGCCATCTTTTTACGGACTTTTACGGACACAGACTTTTTACGGACATATTTTTATCGATTTAATACTCTCACGTTTAATATTTTCAATATATTCATATATGTTCATACCCACTGTTTCAACATCAGAGTTTTGGTTTTGAATTTATATATCTTTTTACGGACTTTTACGGACACTTGTATTTGCACAATCACTTGCACTTTGGTCTCTATCATTGATAATAAGCATTTTATGTACCTCACAATAGCCACACATATATTTATTCTTTAACACATACAAGAAATTGTACACCTTTTAAACTGAGCCAACACAGTATACTTTTATTGACAGCGTCATCTCCTGACATACTTGTTTTATTCCACATTTTCCTCCTCGGAGGTAAATATCTGGAGGGCAGCAGTCTATCCTTCTCCTTCTTACATTGTATATCTTCTCCAAGCGCAGCATCCTTTTCCCTATATTTTGATTTTCAGCAAGTATAGCTGGCTTCTCCCTGGGGTGCTGGTAGCGGCGCAGTGCGGGTCCTCCTGTGCATTTCTGGGCCGCTGTGCGGGGGCAGCTGAGGGGTGACCTTGTGGCGGGCGTGCGGCCTGTAGGCCTCACAGGTGTTCTGGGGGGTGGCACAATGGTGGCTGAACCGGGAGTGTCTGTCCCGGAAGTCTCCGCGGAGGCTCCGGTGGCACTGGGACTTGTAGTCCCACTAGACAAGCGGACTTCAATTTTGGAGGAATTTCTCGCCCGGGTGGAACCAGTCCGTGGTAGGGGGATGGCAAAGAAGCGTCCACACCCTCCCCCATCCTCTGAGGAGGATTCTGAGCCGGAAGGGGGTTATGTGGTAACAGGGACCCCCGTGGATCGGTCAGATGGGGAAGCAGGTGCTCGGTCCAGCAAGGCTGCCACAGGAAACCAGAAGCGTCGCTGGCAGCACAAGTCCGGGAAGGCTGAGAAGCCTGCCTCCGCATGATGGGGGGGGGTCGGCTTCTGGTGTTTGCGGCCCGGAGGACCACCCGCATCTCGGATCTTTGGGTGCGGGAGGTGGTGTCGTCTGGGTACAAGATAGAGTTCTGTACCCTGCCCCCGGACAGGTTCTTCCCCTCAAATCTGAAGCCCCCTCCAGGGCGTCGGCAAGCTCTGTTTGGGGCTGTCCAGGCTCTGTTTGAGCAGGGGGCGATTGTCCCGGTCCCGCCTGCGGAACGGTTCCGCGGGTTTTATTCCAACCTTTTTGTGGTTCCAAAGAAGGACGGAGTCAGGATGGTTCTGGACCTAAAGGCGGTTAATCACTTCGTGAAGGCGCGCAAATTCCGGATGGAGTCAGTCCGTTCTGTCGTGGCCGCGCTGCGCCAGGGGGATTTCCTGGCTTCTCTGGATATCAGGGACGCGTACCTCCTTCCCATTTGTGCTTGGCATCAGCGGTTCCTGCGTTTCGCGGTGGGGGACCTCCACTACCAATTTGTGGCTCTCCCCTTCGGCCTAGCCTCCGCTCCGCGAGTCTTCACTAAGCTGTTGGCTCCTGTGCTGGCTCTGCTGAGGCAGAGGGGCATTGCTGTGGTGGCTTATCTAGACGATCTACTCCTGAGGGTGGAGTCGGCTCCTGCCCTGGAGGACAACGTCTTGATCACCCTGGCCTCCCTGTGGGACTTCGGCTGGTTGATCAACCTTCAGAAGTCGACGCTGGTCCCATCGCGCCGCCTAGAATATCTGGGCCTGATACTGGACACAGAGCCTCCAGCTAAGTTGCTGACGCTGCGGTACAGGCTCTGCTGTCACAACGGTGGTCTTCTTTACATTTTTGCATGCGGGTGTTGGGGCTCATGGTGTCGGCCTTCAAGGCGGTACCGTATGCCCAGAGTCACACCCGGCTCCTGCAGCGGGCGATTCTGCTGCAGTGGGACAAGTCTCCGTTGTCTCTGGATCGGATGATCAGGTTGGATCATCAGACCAGGGGGGCTCTTGCCCGGTGGCTACGGGCCCCGGCGTTGAGTCTGGGGAAGTCGTTTCTTCCCCTGGAGTGGTCGATTGTCACGACCGATGCCAGCCTAGCGGGCTGGGGAGGAGTCCTGGGACGGTTGTCTGCCCAGGGCCGGTGGTCATCGGAGGAGTCCTGCCTTCCGTTCAATGTGCTGGAACTGCAGGCGATCAGGCTCTGCCTCTCCCATTGGTCGGAGAGGTTGCATGGTCGACCGGTTCGGGTGCAGTCGGACAACGCCACAGCGGTGGGGTATGTAAACCATCAGGGCGGCACAAAGAGCGTGGCAGCAGCCGCGGAAGCGGCCCACATCTCGAGGTGGGCAGAGCTTCATGCGCCAGCCATCTCCGCCGTTTACATTCCGGGCGTAGAAAATTGGCAGGCGGACTTTCTCAGTCGCCAGACTCTGGATCAGGGAGAGTGGTCGCTGCATCCAGAAGTGTTCCGTCAGATCTGCCAGAGGTGGGGCAAGCCAGACGTGGACCTGCTGGCATCCCGGTTCAATCGCAAGGTGCAAACCTTTGTGTGCAGAACAAGGAATCCATTGGCGGACACCGTGGACGCCCTTGTGGCTCCATGGTCTCGGTACCAGCTCCTTTACGCCTTCCCTCCTCTCAAGCTTCTTCCGCAGGATAGAAGTGGAGGGGATTCCGGCTATCCTGGTTTCTCCGGATTGGCCTTGGCGTCCTTGGTACGCCGACGTGGTATGGATGGTAACGGATGTTCCCTGGCGGTTACGCGAAGATCTGCTGTCCCAGGGGCCCTTCCTGCACCCTGCTTTACACTGGCTTTGATGGCCTGGCTATTGAATCCCAGGTATTGAGGGAGAGGGGGGTCTCTGAGTCGGTGATCTCCACCATGCTTAAGGCACGCAAGTCCACGTCACACAAGATTTATCACCGCACCTGGAAAGCTTATATTGCTTGGTGCAAAGCTGGGGGGGTGGAACCCCCGTTCCTTTTCAGTGGCTCGTGTGCTGGCCTTTCTTCAGCAAGGCCTGGATCAAAAATTGGCATTGAGTACCCTCAAGGGGCAGATTTCTGCCCTAGCGATTCTTTTCCAGCGTCCGTTAGTGGCCCCTCAGGTGCAGTCGCCCCTGGTGCCGTGGGATCTGAACCTGGTACTTTCAGTACTGCAGAAGCCGCAATATGAAAAGATCAGAGACATTTATTTGCTGTTGCTCTCGCAAAAGGTGGCCTTTTTGGTGGGCATCACATCCGCCAGGTGGGTGTCTGAGTTGGCGGCTTTGTCTTGTAGGTCTCCCTACTTGGTCCTGCATAAGGACAAGGCGGTGCTGCTCCCATCTCCTTCGTTTCTACCGAAGGTGGTTTCCTCTTTTCACATTAATGATGACATTGTTCTTCCTTCTTTGTGTCTGTGCCCGTCACATCCTAGGGAGGTTGCTTTGCACTCCTTGGATGTGGTTAAGGTTCTGCGGGTGTATTTGATGGCCACGGCCTCCTTTCGGAGGTCGGACGCGCTGTTCGTGGTGGCGGATGGACTGCGCAAAGGACTGGCGGCCTCGTCGGCCACTATCTCTCGTCGGATCAGACAGACTGTGACCTGTGCGTATGAGGTTCGGGGTCGAGAACCCCCTTTTCCGGTCACGGCTCATTCCACCAGGGCGATTAGTACTTCCTGGGCTTTCCGACACCAAGCGTCGGTGTCTCAGGTGTGCAAGGCTGCCACTTGGACCTCTGTGCACACCTTTGCTAAGTTTTACAAAGTTGATGTGTCAGCATCTGCGGATGCTGCTTTTGGCCGCAAAGTTTTTGCAGGCGGCGGTGTAGGCACGTCTGGCGCCTCCAGGAGAGTTTTCCCTTGGGTACGGTTGTTATTGTGTTACCCACCCCTCTTTGGTTCACACTGCTTTGGGACGTCCCCACATGTCAAGAATAAGAGGTTGCGTCCATCAATAAACGAAAGAGAAAATATGATTTTTTGACTTAACCTAAAATCCTTTTCTCTGAGTTCATTGACGGACGCAGCACCCACCCCTCTGTGTTCTGAGTTTGTACTGCTTGTTACGAACTGAAGTGCTAGCAGGGCGGAGGGGGTTATGCACAGTGGGGACTGCCCCCTGGGAGGGGCTAGCTTGCTTTTTTGTCTGAACTATGTTCTGCATAGTCTACTCCTGGTAAAAGATGCATACCCCACATGTCAAGAATAAGAGGCTGCGTCCGTCAATGAACTCAGAGAAAAGGATTTTACGGTAAGTCAAAAAATCCTATTTTCTTTTGGTGGTATTTGAACACCTCTGGTTTTGATTTTTTGCGCTACAAACAAAAAATGAAAATTTAAAAAAAAAAAAAAAAAAAAACAATATTTTTTACTTTTTGCTATAACATATCCAAAAAAATATATAGAAAAACAAATGTATTCATCAGTTTAGGCCAAAATGTATTCTTCCACATATTTTTTGGTAAATAAAAAATTGCAAAAAGTGTTTATTGATTTGTGCTAAAGTTATCGTGTTTACAAACTATGAGAATTGATTTATGGCATTTTTATTTTTTTACTAGTAATGGCAGCGATCTGCGATTTTTAGGGGGACTGCGACATTGCGGCGACAGATCGGACACTTTTGACACTTTTTTGGGACCATTGACATTTATATAGTGATCAGAGGTTCTCTTGCATGTACATCCTCCTTGGACACCAGTGACAACTGAAGCATCATGGGAGTAGAAGGGAGTTATACTTGGATGGCCAACAATGTACAAGCTTATATTGTACGATACATTGTTTTACACAAACCTCAGAATAATGTAAAACAGGCATTGCATAACCTGCTAACTTGTAAATACTGAAGTATCTGAAAGGAACTGAGTTGTGAAAGACCCTTTTATTGCTACAGTACAAATGTCATAAGCAAAAAAAAAAATTCTCACCCTGTGCAGACAGTGGTTAAGACCAAACAAATGTCTTGAAAACCTTATGATAGGAGGCATCCCAGTCACTCTTCACCCAGTGTATGCTCACTGGGTAGGTTCATATTGAGGGAA